>BJBW01000508.1:570-108507 GCA_004320125.1 Scolopax mira | reverse complement strand
GGTTGCTCAAAGGCCCATCCAGCCTGGCCTTGAACCCCTCTAGGGATGGGGCAGCCACAGCTTCTCTGGGCAATCTGTTCCACTGCCTTACCACCCTCATGGTAAACTCATAATTTTTATCCATAACTAGACTGAACAAAAGATGGTGAACCAAACGATATACTACTGACCTGATAAACTTTGCAGTCGCATTATTAGAAAGCTGACAATGTTCATGAGAATTACTGTTTAGTAATTCTAATTACTAGATGCAGGAAAGGTGTAGAAGCAACACATTTTATAAAAACAAAATACAACCCTGCCTTTTAGCTGTTCAAGTCCTATGCTTCTGTCACCTCTGAAAAATCAGGTCAATAGAATGATTTATTTAGCATATATATTTATTTCCTCCAGCTTTCTGTTCTCATTGTTCCTAGTTATCTAAAGTCTGGATAGATCAAGATCTGAGGTCTGGATAAAGAGGAAAACAATAATTCACAAAACTTCCACGTGGTATGAAACTCTTCTTCTAATATTAATAACATATTATTGGGTTATATCTAGACCCAACATATTGGGTCTAGACATAAATAATGAGGATGCTATATTGGGAAGGCCACTACATGTGAAAATATCAGAATCTCTTACTCGGCTGTCACGGAAATGAAGAATTTGCTTCATTTTGACTTGTTGGCAAGTAAGATCAAAATGCTCTCCTCGTGTAGTATCAAACATATTCAAAGCCCAAACCTTCATTTAGTCTTATGCTGCTTCTATTTCCTTCTTCTTGATTGTAGTCCTCCTCATGGATATAAACAGCCCAAATATTTCTTTTAAACTCACAATAGTGCCCCTGGAAGCAGATGTAATTGCCTAATTCCTTATTTTCTTAACTCTAGAAGAGACGGTCATTCGTTTGACTCTCAGCCAAGAATAAAAACGTAAAAAGAACTTCATCACCTAAACTAATTTTTTTAAGGTTGATTTGGATACTTAAGACTAAAGGCACAATTTTCAAAAGCCTTGTTCAGCTTAACTCCAGCCATTTTTACTACTGACATGTAATTTGTGTGTAGGTGTACTTAAAAACGCCTTACCTTTGAACCATGCCCTGCTTCGATCCAGAAAGCAGGCAGCACCTGGTTGACAGAGGGCTTAACCTACAAAACTTGATATGTATAACAGCAAAGAATTTAGCCCAAAATAGAATATTCATTAACTCTGTTGTCAGAAAATGACTGTGGTGATGATCGACCAACAGTCTCATGAATTGAACTCTTCCCAACATGATAAACCTTGATACAAATCCTGCTGCAGCCTGACATTAACAGTATTTCCCATCATTCAGAAAAGATTCCAACCTTCAAGGTTACATTATATGTTAGGAATAGTCCTGTTGCCTCAGCTACTTAACTTTGTGTTAATGATTGCTATCACAGAACTGTGTGGACTCTGCTACCTCAAGTGTCTCAGCTCAGTGGTGCTTTGAATAACACAGACGTGTCCTGAGGTTTCAGTAGAATTTCTTTACTAGGGATGTAAGTTCTAAAAGGCAGGCATTTACTAATAATAGGACTATAACACATATAAATCTATTTTAGCAATAGCCAAATACAGCCGATGTTCAATAATTTATACCATACCCAGCAGCACTTCATCTTTCTTGCTTTTTCTTTTCTGATAAACTTTAATTCTTTACTGCTTAAGGCTAAGTTGTAACCACTGAACAATTGACTTCGGAGGGTTTCAGTTTTCCTAACTGAAAGCAACTGTGGTCTCCTGAGCTGAACTTTCAGAATCCTCAGCGCAAATCAGACCAAGCTTAGGAAGTAAAGGTTCTGTGCTGCATTAAAAAGAAAGCTCAAACCTTCTTAGAGAAGCAATGGGTTAAGATATTGTGTTCTTCCCCCTCCATCAATGCATCCATGACACCTACACTGCCTCCCTAAGACTTGCATGCAATTTATAATTGTATCAACTTAACATTTTTCCCTCTGCATTATTTATACAACCACTAGCGTTGCTACACTTGGGTAGCTTCAGCCATCAGCCAGTGAAGATTATCACCTTATACAGCTAGGGAGTGTTATACTAATTTTAGAAAAGGAAGATTGAATAGCAGAGAAATTAATCACTTGTCTAAATCAAACAGAAAATCTATAAGTGGTAGAGAACCAAAGCCATATTTTTGGGGCTATAATCATAAGAACATCCTTTATATTTATCTAGTGAGTCCACACTGAGGTTTTGTACTAGGCTATGAGAAGCTGACAAACATTTATTTGTATATAGAGTCTAAATTTTCTATGAATACCATGAATTTAAAATGTTCATTAGGTATGTCCTGCATTTAGAAACACAGAAAATATTACAAATTTAAAAATAATAATTAACAAGCTTGTAAAAGCCAATTGACACAGGTACGTGGTACAGTAATTAAAATTGACTTTAACTCTGCCCTGTCAGGTTTCAAAAAGTAATTGCTTGTCCAAAGGTGTCTACAAGATGTCTATAATATTATGGAGATCGATTTAAGCACAGCTACTATCTGAAAGGAGAGACAGCTGGCTTAACATGCAATTATTCAATGTATGTCAAAAATTAAATCAGAGAGGATTTACAGTTTTATTTCTAAATATTTACAAAGTTTATCACTGTTGGGCCTCCTAAGTAGAGTTTCCTGTAGTAGAGAGACTCCAAAGTCTGGTCATATAGACCATGGGAAGTATGAGAACAGATAACATAGTCCCCACTCTTTCTTTGAAAGAGTGAAAAACTGAAGAAAACTTTGAACATCCTGATGTCATTGATTCATTTCAAGACATATAATGATCACTCTTCATTCATACTGACAATGTTTCTCAACATTAATATTAATATTACATAAAATCTGGGCAGTATTTTCATAATGATAGTGAGAACAGAGACAAATACAACTGATCTGAGCAACTGTTCTAGAGGAGTTGTGAGTGTTACTCATCTATTGCTTGTTTAAATTCACCAGACTCCTGAAATAAATTTAAAAAGGAAAAAAATTGGACTTCAAACTGTAGAGAACCTAATAATGGCTTGAGTAAACCATACTTAAATGAAAACAGAAAATGAAACCAAAGTTCAAAGATAGAATTGCTCCTTTTCTAGTTAATGTCTCTCTGATAGGGAAGGTGAACAAAGCAGGTAAAGACTAACTAGAAAATTGGTGTGAATTTATAAAGGGAAACCATGCGCTTGGTGAAAATTACTGAACAATAATGACAGTTGACAGCAGTGACATTGACAAGTTTCCTTAAACTTCAGGAACGCTCTGAAAACACAGTCTTGTATAGATAGACTTGGTTAGCAAGTGCTCTATGGCTTGTGGTATGATAAAAAAAAAAATGTATTAAATCAACATAATCCTGTTAGTCAGTGAAAGGAGTAATCAGTTCTGAGGTACACTAAAAGAGGGGTTACTGAGGGGATCCAATTTGCATCCTTTTCAAAAGGCTTGAAGTTGCAAGAACATTCAGCAGATTTCTTTTAAAGCCCAAGTCCTCCCATGGTTCTAAATTCCATCAAAGGGTTAGTCTAGTTAAAAACACTCCAGCAAAAAGTCAGGAATGGCTCTCCCTAGCTCACTTTCTCAGCTGATGGAATATTTCTCTTTCACATCAACAGGAGAAGAACAAGACCCACCTCCTGTCCTGCAGGCTCCCTTCAGCTGTGTGACAATCAGCCAAACAGAGGTATATTTAAACAGCTCTTTCGACCTTTCTTTTTGCAGCAAGATTGGCCTTACCTTGGCCACAACTGAGAATTTGTATCATGGATGTGTCAGTTCGAAGCATAAATAGCATTCGGAACGTTAGCACTCAGTTTGAAACCAGGATTATTCCTGCCCAGTAGTCTCAAAATAAAATGCCTTGTCATCCAGATGGACAGCTCGAAGGAATACTCATGTGTTCAAAAACAGAAAGGAAAACCAAGCAAGGGGAAACTTTGCCTTCATTGGGGAAGTAGCCCCACCTCACAACTATCTGTCCTAAACCAATTTCCCAAGGAGTACACAGTTTAATCTTTACCATGTACTTCTTGAATTATTATTTATTCCACAGCATTGTTTGAAGAACAGCAGTTTCCACTAGATTCCTGATATTTCTTTATCTATAAAGCTCATAAAAAATCCATTTCAAAACCATAGATATGATGCTGAAGAATGTCATCAACCTCATTTTAGAATGCAGATACCTATCCTGAAATCCGCTTTGCTATTTTTCTGTATAACTTAACTCTGAGAAAGTAAATTGCTCATGTATCAAAGTAAGCATTACGTACACAACTTGCTTACTGGAATATTTTGCTTCACTGAATTTAAATATGGTATGTACATTATCAGCCAGATCCCAACTCAGTTTTAATGAAGACATCCTTGTAAGTAAACCAACAAAAATACTCTTAGAATGGATAGGGCAAGGATTTCTTCCACAGAAAGTGGGAAATCGGAAGCACCAATAGCCTAGCAAAAGGTTAAGAGAGCAGCATGAGTGGAGCATACCATGGGAAGGATTACTAAGATGGAAAAATCACATTTTTTAAAGTTCTGAAATATAGAATCATAGAATGGTTTAGGGTGGAAAAGACCTTAAAGATCTTCTAGTTACAACCCCCCTGCCATGGGCAGGGACACCTCCCACTAGACCAGGTTGCTCAAAGCCCCATCCAGCCTGGTCTTGAACACCTCCAGGGATGGGGCAGCTACAGCTTCTCTGGGCAACCTGTTCCAGTATCTCACCACCCTCACAGGAAAAAATTTCTTCCTTATATCTAATGTAACTTTCCCCTCTTTCAATTTAAAACCATTACCCCTCATCCTATCTTGAAAAATAGTCCCTGATAAAGGGTTCTTTCCCATCTTTCCTGTAGGCCCCCTTCAAGTACTGGAAGAGGCTATAAGGTCTCCATAGAGACTTTTCTTCTCCAGCATGAACAACCCCAACTTCCTCAGCCTCTCAACTGTCTCTTCATAGAAGAGGTGTGTCAGCCCTCTCTTCATCTTTGTGGCCTCCTCTGAACTCACTACAACAGATTCATGTCTTTCTTATGGTAGGGGCCCCAGATCCTGATGCAATACTCCAGGTGGAGTCTCACAAGAGCAGAGCAGAAAGGAAAAATCACCTCTTCAACCTGCTGGCCATGCTCCTGTTGAAGTGCGCACTGCCACCCCATGTTAGGCTTCTCATCCATGAATACCCCCTTCTCCTCAGGGCTGCTCTCAATCCATTCTCAGCCCAACTTGTATTTGTGCTTGGAATTTCCATGTCCCAGCTGCAGGACCCTACCCTTTTTTTTATCCCTGATGTAGCTGTAGAAGCTTTTCTTGCTGCCTTTAATATCCCTGACAGGATTTAACTCTGTCTGGGCTTTAGCTTTCCTAACCTGACCCCTGGATGCTGGGACAATTTCTTTCTATTCCTCATAGCCTACCTGTCCTTGCTTCCAACTTCTGTAGGCTTCCTTTTTCTGTTTTGTGTATGTCCAGGAACTCCTTGTTCATCCTGGAGTTCTTGCCTGACTATCTTTGTTGGGCTGCATCGTTTCTAGCTCGGACTAGGTGATCCTGGAATATTACAGAATCACAGAACCACAGAATCTTCATGGTTGGAAAGGACCTTTGAGATCATCAAGTCCAACCATACACACAAAATCCAACAATCTTGGGCACTAGAGTATGCCCTGAAGTGCCACGTCTACATGTTTCTTCATTACCTTCAGGGATGGTGACTCCACCACCTCCCTGGGCAGGTTGTCCCAGTGCCTGAACACCCTCTTGACCAACCTCTCTTAATCAGTTTTCTTGAGCCCCAATTTCCTCCAGGGCTTTAACCCATGGTATTCTGCCGAGCATATCCCAGATAAGGCTGTCAGTCATAAAGCATTAGTAAACCATGTCCTCTACAAATCTTGCAAGTTCTAACAATTACACTTCAAAGTAAACTTTGAGATGAACTATTATCAGTAAAATACATCCCATTGCACTGATCCAGTGTCTCCTGCTGACCGTGTGCCTGATGCCCTAGAAACAACAGTTCAAGAATAACTATGGCAATAGTTATAGCCATCATGGTGGAAAGGAGTTGCTCTCTTTCAGAGAAATGTTCATGTATATAAATACAAGGGAGAAAGTTATTACTAGTATAAACACTGCAGGACAAATGACATTATTTATATCTGTTTATTAAATCATTCTGAATAATGTCAAAAATTTAACCCTGAAGACTAAACAGGCCATGAAATATAATATTTAACAGGAAATTCAATGAAGTATTGCCAATTTGATTAAGAAAATAACATCTCCGTAAGTCAAAACAGAAATCCATCATTGCAAGAAAGTATCTGACTCTCATATACTATAGTGAATTTTGATTCATTGTTGGTTTTTTTTTTTAAGATGTCACACACATGTAATCAAATTATGCTAAAACCACCAACAGATCAGAAATCTGTCACTGACTGATCCGAATAACTTGTCAGTGTCATATGCACCACGTATACTTTAAAGTGTGGATTTTCATTTGATAGAATGAACCAGCAAGGACAGGCAGTAGAGTTCCCGTAAATGGAGATTCTGCAGGCATCTTATACGCTGCAAATTTTCACTGAGCTGATCCAGTTTGAAGCAGACAAGGATAAACTGGATACCATGAGACTGGAAGAACATTGTAGGAAATCAGAACCACAGCATGATTATTAGCGCTCAGTAAACCCAGGCTGATAAGTACAGAATCTGAAACTCTGCTCAGCATCGTATGGAATGAAGCTTACAGTTTCACTAGAGTATTTACACACAAGTTTTCACAACTTTTACACATTTATGACACCTTATTCAAGGGTCTTCACTTACCAATCTTTTATCTTTTCTCACGTGAACACAAAATTTGTCCAAAACATTCACCACACAGGAGTCTCCACAGAAAATAAACAGGATACTTTTTCCAGAAAGGTTTAATACCTTAAAAACAAAGAAATGCAGAAAAATAAATTATACACTTCTGCAGTATCTCTCAGCTTGGATCTGTATGTCTGTTGCTACTTGCACACAGCTAATGAAAAAATGAGTAACTCGCAGTACGTTAATTTTCTAATTAAATATGGGTTGCTAATAGCTCATACATACTTATGTTAGACACGTTTTTTCCCACACACTTTGCTAATAATTTTAAAATCTTTACAGAGTGCTTTAAGAAGGTGGTAAGTGAAGAAAATTGGACCCTGGATAGAATAATTTCAGAATAATTGAAATGTTGAGCTCATTTAGAATAGCTTAATACTTCTTCCTCCTTCCTTTCTACAGTCATAGCTATTTTACTAATTAGTATATAGATATTATAGCTAGTACAGTGTTCATTATTCATTACAATTACATTTGATATTTCCCAGTGCCAATTCTAAATATTCTTTATTGTTTTTAAAACCATATTGGATGCACGCTTGATTTTTATCATCATTTTTTATCATCACACTAGCATTGCAGTAGCTAGACCAAACCAATATTCATAATATCAATAAGCTATTGTTTAATAATATTAATGCTAGGGATCATTCTTGTTATCCATTTATTTAAGCACCATATTAAAATTTAAAATAACATGAAAAAACCAAAAGGTTAGGGATGGCATTTTTTTTGCAAATTATAATGGATTTTTTTTTGTAAAGCAGGTACTGAATATTTTGCATAATGTTACCAAAAGAAGGGATGGACTCCCTGATGAAGTAAATTGTCATACTAACAATGAAGTCATGATCTGTGACCAGTTAAACACGTGACTACATCTGTCAAATATGAGGTACTTAAATAAGCTTATATGTCACAGTAATTGATGGATTTAATTTATATGATTGTAACATAAATCAATGGGAGATTCTGGGCATTAAAGAACTTTGGGAAATTAGATTGCTAATGCAGTCATAGGTACAACTAGTTGAAAAATACTTTTACACTTGCAGAAAATCTCCATAATTTAAATAAAATGTATACATTCTTATTTAGACAGAATTTTCTGTGTTGTTTTCGTCACAAAGTTGTCCTACTGCATATGTCTCTCTGTTGTTAAAGTCAACAATCATCCAAAAAAAGCAATAATATATTTCACAAATGAAAATGTTACGAATTGCCATTTGATATAAAGTCAACAGTGTAAAAGAAGAAAAAAATTAGATCTTTCTGATCTCCCTTGGTCCAATGAGACCTTTTCTGGTCTCTGCTATTGGAAGCACCTTGTTTTAAAACATGGACTGTATGGTAAGCCCCCACATTTTTTTTCTTAGGCACTCTCAGCAGTAAGTAGCCAGAAGCCCTGCAACAGAGTCAATACAAATCTTTTGGTGGAAATGATGAATAATTCTATTGTACATTTAGATTCCAGAGGAACAGCAATCAGAAAGTGTTGTTCCATAAATAATGAATGGCATGCCTTTCAGAAGAAAATCCATACTGCTGTTATTTCTTCTGTATCCCATATTGATAACAAAAGACCCTTAGATAGTAACTGTTTCAAGTTCCCATGGGGCATTCAGATGAATTTTAAAAGTCCTGAGGATGCTTTTTCAATACATTTTAGCAGGCATGGTTCTGGGAAGAAAGAAGTTAGGGGTTTTTCTTCAAGTTGAAATTCTATTGAATCATAAGTATTTTGCTCCAGAGAGATTAAGTTTAGCAAGCATTCAGTAAATTACATACAGGATTCCCATGATTCATTGCGTGAATTCTTGATGAGCTGCTTTGCTGGTCCATAGCACAGGGCTATTGTGCCCTATGGGAACCTATCCATGGGTTGTTCCAGTGATAAGAAACATAACATTTCCCTGTCCTGTGAGAGCTTTTGCTGACACACACACACACATAAAAAAAAAAGTAACTCGCAATTCCAATCCTGATATGCTTAAAACAAAGATCCCCACTACAAAGAGAAAAAAAATCCTCCCCCAAAAGAATCCCTAAAAGCTCTTAGATACAAAACCAGGAAAGGCTATTTACAATACAAATACCTGATACAAATACCAGGAAAGGTAATTAGGCTATCAGTGAATCATAAATCTTGACTGCTTATGCATCAGTGTCAGTGTTCCTGCTAATTATCAAAGGTTTTGTAAGCACGATTACAGACATCTATTATAAATGGAAATTTAAAAATATCCTTGGGTAACTGCAAAAATGTAGAACTTCAGAGAGATTTGGGAGAAAATTTAAAGATATCACCTGAGAGTTTGATAAATGGACTATCAAGTTTGGAGTATCAAGATTTGGATACTTGAAGAAAGGAACTGGAATCTCTGTAGGATACCATGGTAGAGGTTGGACTCACTTGTTCTTAGGAAAAATAATATAATTTCTTCATAATCAGTCCAGGGTTCAGGCATTATATGGTGTGATTGTTGAGTCCTTCTTTTAGACAGAAGTAGCACCTGCTTTCAAAATCAAACTATCAGCTGATTTTAGAGAGGATTATGGAACAACCGAAGTGCCATAAATTTAACACTAGGTGAAGAGAATACCCCTGAATCTAAAATTAGGTGGAAAACAAAGGTTACCAAAGTGAGCAATTCCACTGTGAAAGCACTTGTGGTATATAAAGTCTTAATTATTTTGATCTTGGTCTTCACTGAACCTTGTTCTATTTATTTACGTATTTAAGCATTTATAAAAAGTTTCTGTTTGCATGAATAAAAAGAGAATCATATTTTTCATACATTCAACAATATCCACGCATAGTAATGGCATGATGGATGTTGGTGCTTGTGAGTACTTTTAAATGCGTGTTCTCCCATGTATAAAGTTTTGGTTATTCAGATGTCTTATGTAAATAATCGCATGATAACATAATATCTGCAATAGAATTCTGCAATTAATTACATAGCAGCAACAACCAGCAAAGATATAACTGGGAGAAGAAGAATGTGATAATGACACATGAGGCATGACAAAGTTCCGTCTAATACAGCACCCTACTTTTCAAGTCACTACAAGCAAATGACCAGAGGAGACTATAAAGATAGACCTAATGTACCTCAGCACTTTTTGCCAAAACCATCCTGTCTTTCACAATTTGTATCCCAGAGTCTTCCTAAGCCTGAATCAATTTTCATGTATTTAATAATCTTTCATGGAAATTTTATCTATTAATTTTTCTGTACTTACCTTGAACACAAATAACCCAATACCAGTTATACTATTCTGTAGCAAATATTGCTGATATTTGCATATATGCATATATATGCATTCTGTTTGACCCTGCCTCCTGACAGCTCAGATGCCCTACAGTTCTTCTTTTAGAAGAAACAATGAACAATTAACCCCTTGTCCGTACCACTCCTGTTCTCATAGACTTCTATCAGATTTCTTAGTAATTTCGTTTTTAAACTGAAGTGTCCTATTCTACTTAATCATTTCAGCTATAGAAGCCCTTTTATGAACTTTATCACGTGTGTCACTGTTGAGAAATCAATGATTTCAGGGTCCATACTCCTCCAAAGGCTTTTTTGCCTTTTTGCCTTTTTTGGGTCTGTGCTTTTTTTTTTTTTTTTTTCATTGGTTGTACTAGATGATCTGAAAAGGTCCCTTCCAACCTAGGTGATTCTGTGGTTATGAAGAAATTAACTCTCTTACCTTAACTCTAGCAGTTATCATATACAAAGCATTATGAACCTGCTGCCAGTGACTGTTGGCATGAAGAGTGGATTGGTACACAGATAAATGGGCTTCTGAGATTTTCCTTTTCTCTGGACTCCACTTCAGCACTTGGCCTCAGGGTTATCTGGAACAAGATGAATTTCTGTTTTAGCAACATTGGCTGATACTCTGCCTTCATTTCCAGCCATGCACACATCTCTTGGGGGCAATGAGTCTAGGAAATTAAGACTCATGGAACAAACTACAAACCAAGAAATCCTGATCTTATCTTGCCAAACTTGCTTTTCTATCTCACTTCGTACACTGTTTTCTTTGTGAGTTCATTTGCTACTTTTCCATGAACACATCAGGTTTCCCATGGCCTTTGTCCTTAACCATTAAGGCCTTTTAAAACTGTGATATGAGTTCATTCTAATCACGTTTTTTTACAAACATGTTCATATTCTGGAAGATCATTTGCACAGGGCCAAATGCTTGTTGAAAAAGTTAGAAATATCTCTTTTTCTGTTTTTTTTCTGTTATCTGATTTTCTGTTGCAGATTTGTGTTGACTATCTTCAAAATCAGCTGAGCTCACAAAGTGTCAAGCTTGGTCAAATTGCCTTCTGCAGTCACATCAGCACTTTTCTTTTGCCCAACCAGATCATTCCAGTGTATTACTCTTTTCTTCAGGCATTTAGAGATTGCCCCACTAGAATGAAGATGGACCACGAGAAAACAAACTTTTACTACCCTATAGTAAAACACAAAAGTGTTTTTTGTGCCCAGTACAGCACAAAATCAAACACACCAAGAATTTCCAATCATGAGGAGTAATAACACATCTCTCACAGTCACCAATAAGCTAACAGTATATGACGAGTAAAGACCATAATCCTTTACCAATTTTCTCAATTCTTTTGCCCCATCATAAGGTAGAGATTCCCAGCAGGGCTGCTGGCCACCTTCAGGAAGACACAGGGGAAGGTTGTAGCCATTCTGTGTCTCCATGGGTTGCAGCTTCTTTTCTACACTGTTCCAGATGACCATAATACACAGTCCAAGTTGCTGCAACACCCACAACTGCCCCCCTTGGCTCATCATCAGGGGGTACAGATTCGGCTGCTTTTCAAGATCAAGGTCATTCGGTTCCTTTTCAAGGTCAAGGTCATTCGGCTCCTTTTCAAGGTCCTTGACCAGGGTCAAAAGAATGGTCCTTCCTGGGCTCTGATTTTTGCACCACAACGTTACAAAGAGGTGGCATTGGTAGAGCAGAGGAGTGCTCTGCGTGTTCAGAGGGATCAATTTTTGCCTCTTTCCTATTGTGTGTCAAGGCTTCTAACACTTGAACTGGTAAATGTTTGGCGGCTACTGTACCTGTTCCTGTGGCCACATCCCAAAGTTTTGTTCCTCTCTTGTCTCACACACCCCAGTCAAAGGTGCCGGTCTTAGGGAAGTCCTGGACATTTTTTCATACCCAAAGAAAATTAGTAAAGACAGGGTAGGTACAAATTGATTCAGGGTTTAAAAAATATACAGTAGTACTGCTGTATTCATTTTCTGCTCTTTCAGCATTGTGTTTCCCTTCTTAGTTCCCAATCACTCACCTCTGTCCTGCAGTAGGTGATGGGACGGCAGTAAAATCAGTCCTCGAGGCAATCCCTGGTTTCATGGGTCTGCCCTACTGGTTGGAACATCATTCAATCTCCTGTGTTGTGCCCCACATTGGGCACCATTTATAGTGCATGAAAGCAGAGACCCCAGTCAGCAATACAACCAGAATCCTTTTTATCCCAAACAGGCAGCTTATATAGTACCAATGTATCTCCTGTCCCAACCCACAGGCCCCTGCAACCCCCAACTGCCAGGTGGGCAACATTCCCCTCTATCAGTCGGGCTGTCAGGCATTGTTTATGTGTCGTTAGGACTTGATGGCCTTCCCTTGCCAGTATTCCTGCTTTTTCTATTCCTTCTCCTGGTCTCTGCTTCTTCCACAATCTCTCCACATTGGAGAACCTGCCCTAGGAGGTAAGTCTGAGGACTTAGGTCTCTTCTTCCTGGAAAAGAGAAGGCTCAGGAATCTTATCACAGTATTTCAATAGACAAAGGGGATCTTCATGTAAGGCACAAAGAGAATGGAGGCTCTCTCTTCACAAGGAGCCACATGGAGAGGACAAGGCGCAACATGTACAATTTGCAGCAGAGTATCTCCAGTCTGGTTTCACATACACTTCTGAGATACTTTAACAGCCTTGTTTCTTATCAAACATCACAAGGCTGAGACAAAGACACAAATGGAGAAAACACAAAGTTTGTACTGGATCAATAATGCTAATTTATGTTCCTAATCTTTTAAAATTTCCTTTTTTAGAATTTTCCTAAAACTATCATAAATTTGTGTGGTAAGAGCAAATTTGGTTTTATTTAGAAACCCTTAAAATAGTTTAACAAAGTCAAAAATTTCTGGATTTTTTTTGAAATATAAAAAGGCATAGAGAATTTTGAAAAAAATTTTTCTGAAAGAAAACATGAAGGAAATTCAGGAAAATTCATCTGCCTTGGTGAGAATGCATCTTCGACAGTGGGAAAAGGATTCAAGTGTTCTGTTTTCTGAAAAATGTGCCCTATGTATTAAGTCAATGAAGTTCATAGTGCATTACACCAATACTGAATGTTAGAGTTAATTGAAGCTCCCAGTAGTTTGGGTAAAAGAGGAAGCACTACAGAAAAGGAAAACTAATTCTTTTCATTTGATTATGAGTCCAAACAGATTATAACCAAAGCACAGAGCAAGTTTTTTATGATTAATTAATGATGGGCTAATTTGCTTTAGGCCACAAAGTTTTCCAACCACTCATTAATCTCAGAAAATGCCATGGGCTACAGTTGTTACTGTTTAATTAAAAAGTATGTCACAGTTGCAAAGCTACAGAAAGCTGTAAATATTATCCTTTGCCAAGCATTTACATATCCAGGATAATTTGTAGTCAAAAGGAGGAGTGCAAGAGAAAAAGAAGAACTAAGCACCAGATGCTTTAGGCTGTGGTAACCTATTTTTTGTCACTGTGATTAGATAGTTCTAAATTTATACACTCATGCAGCTCCTACATGACAGTTTTTCATCTTCATGGCTGAGTCTACATGATTATACTGGCCTCAAGTGAAGTCAAACGAAAGACTTCTGTTGCTTTTTATGAGAATTTGGTGGCACCCAGACAACCATGAAGGTAAAGCACAATATCCCCTCTAAAATTCAGGAGAAGAAGATGTCGTGATATTTCCAAAGGAACACATACACAAAAGCATTTAAAAATAATTTCTGCAATGTTTATGGCTCTCAAAATATTCTTGATGAATAGAAGGTGATGTAGGAATGTACACATTGATGTTCTTCATAAGAAAAAGTGAAACACAAATATCACTTAAAATATAGAGACTGTTTATCCTATAAATTTCCAACAAAAGCCTTTTTTTTTTTTTCAAAGATCTCAGAACACAAGACTATAACAATTTTGAAACTGAAATGACAAACTATCAGTCTGTAAAGTTTCTTATATAAAACTGCTGTCAACTGAAAAAATCTGACTGTTCAGAATAGCATAGCAAATCTAGGTGATAGTTTACTTAGAAATAAAATTAAAACCTAACGAACAGTAATGATTTCTTTCACATCTGTTTCTTTTGAGGAATAAAAAAAAACCAAGAAAGTTGTAATGGTTTCTATGTTTAATTTCATTTTTGTAAATCTTCATTGTAATATAACATATATTATGGATAATAAACTTGCATTTAAAAGCTAATAATATGTTAAAATTGAAGAATAATTTATTTGGAAAAAAGTCTCATACTCCCATAAGCACACAGCCTGGCACTCCATCACAAAAGCCGCCATCATTATTGTTTCTTGCTAGGAGTCTCATAAGAAAAGTGAAAGTATGGCAGTACTATCTACTTCATCATGTATTGCTGGTAAGCTGTTTAGATCAAGGCTGAGACATATCAGATGTGTTTTTCATTTATCCATGACCACTTATGATGTCCCTTCAATGCACAGGAGCCTTGAACTAACTGTGTGTTTCACGAGCATCTGTTTACTGCCAAAATAGCAGAAAGGAGCCTTAGTATCAGGTGAGTTGTCAGGAAAATAAATATGTATTGCTCTTTCCTCTATAGCATATTCAGGAAATTACATTCCAAAACAAAGTCAAGCCTAAAAAGAAGAGTGCAGAATTGGGCCCAAGAAGGTATTTTCATTCTTTCATGCTACTCATGCAGTACAGTGAAAATAAGGACTAGGTGTATGTGTATCTGTATGTGTACATATTATTTTTTTAAGAACAGGATCAGAAGTGAAGTTGGTCTGTAAAAAATTCAAATGAAAAAGTCCATACACAAAAGCAGATAGAAAAGGAAAACAGAAAATGTAATCAGATTTCCCAGAAGAAAACAAATCCTAAGATCTGGCAAAAAAAAAAAATACAACAACATCATATACTAAGAAAAGCAGTAGAACAGAAACAACAACAGAAGCATATTTTTTTTAAAAAGAAAGGTAGAACACAAAGGAAAGCTCTTCATATGAATCAACAAATATCATAAGCTAGTCACCAACACACACACACATATGTATTCAAACAGAAGGGGAAAAGTACAGAAAATGACAGTCCAATATACAGAAGAGAAAGATAAAAAGAGATTTAAAGGAAAATGGTTCGCTGAAGATAAGGATGCAGCAACCTGACCAAAGTAAAAAATGACAAAGAACACAGAGATAAGGAAAAGTCACCAGAGAAAAACATAAAAAATGAAGTGCTAGAGATCACTAGACAAATAAGTAATCAGTAAGAAAAGAGGTTTTAATAAAAAAAAAATCAAAAGGAAACTACAATATACAAAAAGAAAAAAACAAACACTGTGTCTTCAGGCTTGGTGCCTAGGCGTCAGAAAAAGCATTAGGAGTTAGATTTCTCCATCTGCTGGTTCTGCCTGTCTTCTGAACTCAAAGTGCACGATGTGCGTTACAGGAATGTGAGAAACAGACAGCTCTGGTCTTGCAGGCAGCAGAGATGCTCTGAATGAGTTACAGAAGCATCTCATTATAATTGATCCTACAGGAACAATTAGATGCATGCAATAGCTATTTGCTCTATACCTCATTAAGAATGATACCAAAATAAAGAGAGACAGGTTAAAAAAAAAGACTGCAACAGAAAAAAAAAAAAAAAAGTATTTTGCATGTATTAATCTGGCTAATTGTATGTAAAACCAATTAAAATGAGCATAAGTGTGAAGTTTAGCCATTCATCTTTTCCAGAGTTCTTGCACACCTCACAGAAATGCAATTACTCTACACACTGATCTACGTACAGCAAAATAGCTAAACCGTCTAGGTAGGACTAGTCAAAGGAGCTGAAATGTCCTGCAAAATAAAATGGGTGCTGATGACAGAGAGCAGAGATATTCTTGGAAAAACCCCTCGCAACAGCCTGAATAAGGACCCTCACAGCTGCCTCACCACCACGCTGGGAGATGGCTAACCCCACCATGCTAATTTTCACCACAGCTTTTTTTTTCTTTTCAGAATACTCTCTAATTTTTTTCATTGTAAATCCTTTTCAAGTAGATCTTACATTACCTTTCCAACTTACCCTGGTAGGTCTACAGCAGGTTTTGTGCTTGTAGCGTAGATTTTACAGCAACAAAACCAGTCACAGTCCATCTGTGTGCAAACTGGGATCCTCTTAGCAAGGTATATTGGTCTCTTGTGAAAGCAAGAATTCCCTACTAAAATACTGTTCCTCTCATCTCACTGCCTCCACAGCGGCCCCAGAAAAATACCACGGCAAAAATTCACAAGAGGGTCAGGGGCTGGTTTTTATCCCTGTGTCTCACACAGGTGAGTACAGCTCCTACATGCAGCAGCCTGAGCATGTCATAGATGTGCGACTACTCCTGAGGCCAGTGGGGACAACTTTATCCTGACTTTTGATCATCCAAACGAATTCTTGGAGAAGGACATCATCTCTGAAAAGGATGCTGCAAGATCTTCAATTCTGCTGGTGTAAAAAGTATTAGAAGAAGTTTAAGGACATATTTTGTAAATTAGGCAGAAGGCTACACATGCTCAACACAAGAAATGAGGTTTCTAGTGCTTGTTAACAGTAGAAAAAAGTACAAGATCTATTATAGGAGATGAGGGAAGAAGCAGGAGTGAGGGACAGTGTTGAAAAATAACACATTTTGCAATTTCTACAGCACAGCAAAGAGATAACTAGGCACAATTGCTATATAAAATTGTTTATATACAAATAAAAAAAACTTGTATGTATGGAGATATTAACAACATTTTCATATAGAGATAATGCAAAACAAGGTAAGCAATAATTTTTACATGGTACTATTGCAGAAGATGAGATTTTCACCTGAAGAAATTCATCCACTTCCTCTTAAATGTGTTTCTAATCCTCTCACAATGTAAATACAAGCTTCTTCCTGGACCAGTTATGACCTTCTTTGCCTGTATAATATACAACTTGAGTGGCCCTTATATTCAGAGTACCAAAGGAAATTTCCGTTTGGTCCATCAGTTGTGATTGTGGGTCAAAACAGTTTTCTGGAAGAGAAAAATAGTGAGACCAGATTTAAGGTTTGAGAGGGAATGGCAAGATATCCTAAACTTGAAAGGGTTCTTAGCTCTTTTAAAACTGCTGTGAATGCTTTGCTCTGAGGAAATACATAATGGTAGTGTTTAAAATGTAATTCAGCTGGTTACTTAGCTTCACGTGCAAGATTTGGATCTCTTGGAATAATGCTGACAGTGACATGCTATTTTGGACGTCAAGCATGTGCAGCCTCATACATGACATATTCTTTTCAGTATTTAGGATTTGTAGGTAATTTTAAAAACTCTACAAGGAAATCTCTTCAGATTTATGCCACAGAATCCTTTTTAAAGGAGGGGGATGGCTTCATACCTAAAAAAGCAAGTTCGTTTATTTCCCCTTCTCCAGCCCTATCATTGCATTTCATGGTTGACATTAAAGAATAACCCAAAATACGTAATAACTCCTTGAAACTGAAGCTCAGAACACCCTAAAATCCATTCCACAAGATCCTGCTCCCTCCAATGCCTCTTTGGCCTTTGTTACCAAAGCATAAACTTTACCAGTTTGGGTTGGGTTTGTTGTTTTTTTTTTTGTTTCGGTTGCTTGTCATTCCATCCCAAAACTCAGACTGTGATAACACAGTTTCACAGCCTGGTGCTTTGCCATATCCTGAGAGGAAGAGTTGTGGTTTCAGAAAACTAATGGTGGGAAGATAATTGCACCTGATTAATCTGTTCCTTGAGTCAGGGCTTGAAAGTTCTGAAAAGCTGTTGACAGTATCGGCTTTTCCTATTGCGTTTTGGGATGGAACTGGACAATTGTTAGCTAATATCTTCCTTTACAGTTAATACTCTGCTAAAATAGCTCCACATCATGTTCCACTGGACTTGATGGGGGAGGCAGAAATGAATTCTTCTTCCTTCCTAAAGTTTACCATTTTATCTGTAAAGAATACTGACAGATGCAATAAATTCCTGTTAAGGGAAACAGAAAAAGGAACATCCACATGGATTTTGATACTGATTAGAAACATAAAAGGAACTAAACTAACCGAAGCTGAAAAAGCTATCTCTGTATTGTATGACAATACAAAGAAATGAGCACACATTTGTGGGAATGAAGGAGAAAGTTGTATTATCTGTATCCATTCTCTCTATTTTTCCATATCTTATTCTGTTCCTCCCTTTTTTTGACTACCAAGCTTTACCACTCTTTGTTTTCATCTATTGCATGCCAATACTTCATATTTCATTCTCTCTGGTCAATAACAGGAAACCCAGCTATTCTATCAATTGCAAGTGACTGCCTTCGGACAATACCTAAATTAGGAGTTAGATCTTGCTACGCAAGTTATACTCATCAGAGAGCAACAGATTTGAAGCACTGAAGTCAGATCTTGCTACAAATCACCCTGTACAATGAAAATGCATTCCCGAGTTAATAGCCTAAAACAGTCTGTGTATTTTTTTTCACCACCATCGGCCAGCAATTATTTTGGCTTATCCAAAAATCAGGTTGACTAGGATCTATTAGGGTGGGTTTTCTTCAGATAAAAAGGCTATCATGGGGGTTTTTTTTGTATCAGCATGAAATTACTGTTAGTACAAACCTTGTGATATTCCTCCTACACAGCCCCAGTCTTGTTTTAGAGAGTTTAAGAAATCCAGCACTTAGTGAAGATTTTGTTATTATAGTAAGGATTATATTTCTAACTACCTGGATGTTTTGAAATACTAATCAGCCTGTACAGTGCTCCTCTTCAGTTGTGCCAGCTATCCATGATCATTAATACAAAATCTACTTCCAGTAGCTTACTCAAGTCTGATAGTGAAGTCTATAGAACTCTGAGTTTCCCATAAATTGACCAAAATAAAACATTGGATTAGGTATCAAATACGGTTCAGTGGGAATTTTAGATTCAAATTTAATGGATGGAATGCTAGATGTTATTGGTAAGCCATACCAACTCTATACAAGCAGAAACATAAATATATTAGAATGAGATGCATAAATGCATTGGGTAATCAGGAGCAAAAGTAGAGGTGTAGGGGCAAAATGTTAAAGGCTAGATTACCTGCTGATGTAAAACTGCACTGCCCTGAACCAACTCTATAATGTTAAAAATAATTCCTCAGTGTTTTACTCTTTAAATCATCATCAGGCTGGAAGATTAGACAAACATATTATTTCTGAACAAGTATCAGCAAAGCACTATCAGTTTCAGATCAAGAGTAAAAGAAAACAACTAGGAAAATAAACATCATGTTAGGATATCTTTGTTCTAGTTAAAAGACTAATAGGGCAAGAAGATGAAACTTTAAAAATACACATTTTGAGGACATGAAGTCTAAGGAGTGTAATTTCTACACAAAGCCAAATAAGCATTTAAATTAAAACACCAGGTCTTGAGAAAATACTACTAATAAAAATAGTATCCAATACAATTTCATGTTGCTTTTGAGGTTGTTTGTTGTAGCAATTCTGACTCAACCAGCAGAACGCTCATATTCCCAATAGATCTCGAAAGTTTGAAACTAATGTTACATTACATATGCTGCTCCATTACCATATCTACAGGGAAAAGTCTGAGTAATAGTCCTTTCCAACCAATTCCTTTTTACTCATGTATGAATGATGAAAGTGGCAGGGCTATGAAGGAGAAGTAAATGGCAGGAAAAATACAGAACTAGAGACATACAGAAACAATAGCAAAAAAAGGCCTTGTGAAAGACTTATGTGCCAGCATCAGACAGGAGAAAAAATGAGGAGGGAAACAAACAAAACTTTTATCAAACTTGAGCTTTTGAAGGATTTCTACGTGCCACTCTGAAATGTGGTCTGAAAGTGCTGGAGAAAGTTTTTGATAAATATTTTAAAAATTACTATATATGTAATCAGAGAGTAGAAGGTGGAAGGAAAAAAAAAACAACCAAAACAAACTAGTTACTGTGGGATTTTGAATTGTGCCATTCTATTAGGAAACCTCCGTGAAGTTCAAAAAGTTCTACCATTGCCATCAAACTCTGCAGGCAGGAATATATTTATTTACATAAAAGTCAGACGATACATTAGACCATGCATGCTTTGCCGCAGATAGATGGAATGGAGTTACAACTCCAAATGAATATTAATCCACTACTATGGCTAATTTTAACAGCTTGAAAGTCAACAAATACATTTGTCTTAAGTCCAGAAGGAATAGATGTGCTTTTGAAGTGAAGTGATGAAATTATTACAGGAAATAAAAAGCTAAATATTGTAGTGAATGTTAGAAAAATGAAACAATGCCTTGTCAGGTATCAAAGGAGAAATGAATGCACATAAATTATAATTAAATGTGAGCATCACAATAATTTTTTATGCTTCAAAGCTATGCATTACACCTCATTTATCTTCACTCATTCACTGTTCTTAATGGGCAAAATTGGCTTTTACTGGCTAATACTTTCTGATGCTATGAAGATAGCTTTTTTTCTCTGTGTGTCAAAACCCAGATCACAAAAATGCTGATCTTAAAGTATTAGTGCCTGAATGGCTGATGAAACAAAACAGGAAGCAGTGAGCAGGGACTGGGTCTCTTCAGTTCCCATTGAAGTTTGCGAAAACTACTGCTGGTATCAATAGAGATGAAATTGGCTCCGAAAACAGTTTTATACTGTCATTTTTGGATTTACTATTTTCCTCTTGATTTTTGGTCAATAAATGAGAGGCTGATAAACTTAATCATGATTTTAATTTTTTTAAGTATTTTAATTATTATTTTTTTTTGTCACATAAACAAGCAGATTTTCAGATAAACGTGCATGAAAATAACTTGATAAATAGGGAGAAAGATATTCGATATTTTAAAGAGACAATTTAGAAAAATGCAGAAAATTATAAAAGAAAAAATCTAGAGTGGAATCAAGAGAGAAGGGCTGAGATCTGGAGTCAGGTTCTCATCACCATTTGCAATTGACAGAGAATGTAACAGACTGAGGACAAGGAATTTTGTCAGTAAATAACAGATCAGGCAATCCTTCAGCCTGTTCAGCTACAGAAGTTTAACACCCTCATTTTCACATTTTTTTGTTGTTATCCTTACTCTGTTGAACAAATGTGTATCTCTGCTCTGCTAAAAGGTTAAGTATGTGAACACTCGCATGACTAATTATAATGATACCTTCAGATTTGGTCAACCTTTACTCAGCTCTAAAGGTCACTTACATTCATGAGTTGAATATTATTTTTCAAGCCATGAGGGCTTTATTTTATAAAAAAAAAACTCCTCCAGGTAAAATTTGTAATACCTCAATATCTACCGCATAGTTGACAGCCTTTAAGTTAATTGAGCACACTTCACCAGTAACAAATCTGTGATTACCTGTTTCACAATGTGGTACATATTTGATAAGGATTTCCAGTTCCATATTTTTAATGAGATTTCATGTCACTTTCTAATTCAAAGGAGTTTATTCTGAACAGCCTCATCTGACCCTGTAGGTCTCTGCCTACCCACACAGGCATACCATGTCCTCTAAAGTATTAATTAACAAGGGGAGCAAGATACAAGTCATCTTTCTTTTCAGTTCTCAGTCTTATTAACTCCTTCTTCTTACAATTCTAGAACTGAACTTCTCCAAGGACACTACTACGTGCACTATTTGAAGTCCTTTACCCACCTGGAGCTTACCACAAAGTGGCAATATTCCCATTAGACATATGTTTTGGTCTTCCTTCTCTGACCATACATACTTCATGCTCCTCTTAAACCCTCACTGTGTTCACATCCTGACTCCCAACCCCTCAAATGAGCTACCAGAACCTGAAGAAAATGCGTTTCATTCTTTCTCTGTAACATCATCTTTCCATCATCCCATCAATGAAATGTCAAATACTTTTTTCAAAACTGGATTTCACCTTTTGGGACGTAACCATTAAAGTGAGCTAATAGTTATTTCTCAACTTTGCTTGAACTTAAATTTATCCTGCTTGTTACATCAGCTTCGTTCATTTTTAAGAGTTGCTGAGGGTCAGCAGCAGCTCAGAGACAGATTTCGCCTGAGCAAAGTAGATGTACCTTCTTTTTAGCAACACTTCTCTTTTCAGAACAATTTTTTAACTTTGTGACTGAAAAGCCTGGTGAAAAACATAGACTTTAAAAATATGCAGGCTTTTTCACAAGTCAGGCAATTTTGGCTTTACCAACTAGGTATGGATTTTTGTTTTATTTGTCATGCTAATGTGAAGTTACAGCTATTATTACATTTTATTATTCATTTTGAGGGGAAGCTCCATCATGCCAGGTGCAGCACAGCATAGGTCAAAGGAAAATGACCAAGGAGAGTGTACAGGGCAGAGGTGCCTCAGGCACCATCTCCCCAGACTGCCAGACAGCGCAGCACAGACCTGGCTATATGGGTATGGATGGATAATGTCAGCAAACATATTCCCCAGGGCAAAGTTAACCTTTAGGGAAGTAAATCAGACACTTCCACATCCAGAGGAAATAAAGGCAGTGCTCCAAATAGGTATTATTCTGAATTACTTGTCTGAAATTTTGTATCACAGAAGTGCGCGGAATCATGCAAGAAAACCAGGCGCAGAAACTCTGAAGTTCCATCAGTTTGGAGTCTGAGCCCTGTTATTTCAGGATTTTTATCAACAACGCTGCTACAAAATGGACAGCACCCAGGGCTGCTCTGCTGCAGTGATGGCCTGGGAAGACTGTCTCTGGCATATCCTTCCTCGGTGCTAATAAAATCATAAAATCATGGAGTCATAGAATCATTGCGGAATTGCAGAATCACAAAATGGCTTGTGTTGGAAGGGAGCTTTAGTCCCAATCCCCCTGACATAATCTTTAGGACATCTTTAACTAGACCAGGCTGCTCAGAGCCATATCCAACCTGGCCTTGAACACCCCCAAGGGTGGGGCAAAAAGCTGCATCCACATCACTTGGGATCCACATTGTGTTTAGGGCTGCATCTCTTGTGCAGTTTCTGAAAAGGAAACAGGCACATTAGCAATGCAAAAAATGCCTCTCTTCCTTCTTCCCCCCTCTCCTCCCCCCTCCCCCCAATTCATTTAAGGGCCGGGAAACAGAAACAAACCCCAAAATCTCTTAATAACTTCTGCTGCTGCATCTGAAGCACTTTCATTTCCCAAGCCATCAGAAGAAAAATGCATTGCATTCCCAGTATTCCCAGACACTGACTCACTACTACAGCTTATTATTGGTATCATATTCACATAAAGCTGTAATAACTCAGGAGGAAAACAAGCCTCATATGTTTTTTAAAATCTGCCGAGAATGGTCCTTTATTGTAAAGACAATGGATATGCACATTTTATGGTTGAGTTTATTGAAATTATTTTGTGAACATTGGAACACTCTGGTTTAGGTATGCAACTTCTTCTCCCACAATGTTGTTTTCCGAGTTTTTTTAAGAGTTCCTGAATTTAATATATATCATGCACATTTTATGAATATCTTTTCAAAGATATATCTTAAGGGAAGAGTCTCTGAGGCTTTTGAAAGAAATGATAGAATCATAGAATTGTCTAGGTTGGAAGGAACATGTAAGATCATCAAGTCTAACCATCAACCTAACTGACAAAAACAAAAAACTACATTTCTAAAACATGTCACGAAATGGAGCTGTTAATTCTAGTAATTTTGCATGTGCTTTTAGAATAACCTGTTTATCATTACTTCATATTGCATTTTCAAACGCGCTTTTTTATTATGCACAAGATCAAAGCATGTCTTCTCTTTCTCACTTGTTGACAGTTTCTAATGCCATTGCAGCTCAAAAATTTGGATTCATTTTTTGTTTCTCATCAAGTTATCAGCAGCTTAGTTCTTTGAAATTAGTAAATTGAGTGGTAACACTTCAAGTAATTCTCTCCTCATATGCACACATGTATAGCTACTGCTTTCATACACTGAGTAACAAAGAAAGATTTCCTGTATGGGTGGCCCCATGACATACTCTTCCCTGCTCCGTTTAGCTGTGGAAATTTGGGAGGGAATTCAATTAATTGGATTCAGCTGTGCTCTGTCCCTATGGAAGACTGAAGGTACAGCTTTTTTCAGGTCTTGCGTTTACAGTCAATGTCATGTTGATGTCTCTCTTAGCTCCTGACCAGTCCTCTCCAGCCCATCTCATTCTCAATGGCCTCAACAGGCAAAGTTCTCTGCCTGTTGAAATGTATGGGTTATGTGGAGTTCCCCGACTCCTGAGCAACCACCAGCCATTTCTCGTGCCAGTGGCTCAAATAATCTTATAAGCTGTTTCTGGATGCAGAAGATTCAAATCCCTGCTTTAGATAGAAACATTGCTTCACTTTTATGCCCTTTCAAGCATAATATGGGGTCTAAGTCAAACTCAGTGATGAGTTGGCTTTCCTACACATAAATTTAAGCTTCAGTAGTATTTCTGGTTTTCACTGTTGTATCCAGTAATCATATCCAATGAAACAAACAGAACCAGATCCTACTGCTTGTCACTAAACTTCTCTTTTTTTACCAGCTGGAAAATGATGCGCTCAATATTTAGCACAACTTGAATAAAACTGTTTAATTTCATGCACTCAGCTATAAACAAGAGTTGACTGAATGGCAACAATTAAATCTGAAAAATAACACTAGCTAATTCAGTATTTTCAGTGTATAAACACGGAAATACCTCACAAACAATATTCAGTAATCCCTGGGGGTATATTACAATCTGATTAAATGCAAAAAATGTGTAGGAGGCAAAAACCTGCTAGATGAACAAAACACAGCTGCTGGAAATGCTATGCTATCCCACATTTCTTAAAAAGCTAATTTTGACAAGAATGGGTACCATTTTTGTTGCAGTAGTTTTTAAGGTTTATTTTTATTAAGTTCAGATGCTTGATTTCCATATTTTCCTCCACTTTCACACTACCACAAAAATTACGTAGTACTACATTAAGGGAAATCCAATAGTCTAGAAAAAGTATAGTGCTATTAACCTCAAACATTTATTTACTGATATTAAGAATAAAGTTTAGTAATACCAGGTGAATAAAAGCCTAAATGACACTTGATATTAACATCTTGCACAAGCATTTGTTGTCAGAAATGTAGTATTATATAGCAGCCCTTTCTATTGAGTTTATAAGGTAAAAAGCAGTCTTTGAAAATACAGCTACCAGATAATATCTGACTTCAGCAAAATGATTAGGCTTTAATTGTATGGTCTATTAAAGCAGATATTCCATTTTTATCCAATTTAAAGTGTCCAAAACTATATTAATCTTGAGGAAAATAAGCATTTAATTGACGTTTCATTCACAGACACCACAATTTCTTCTCTTTTTTCCTACCTTCCTGGTTGTGTTTATATATATATATAAACAGATGGGAATAATCTTCGTGTAAAGTCTGTAACATGAGCATTATTGTAAGCCATGACCAGCTATTACTCTAGAATTTAATTTCAGTCACTCTACCAATTTTTCAAAAGAGTCAGAGCATTGTGAAATTCTGGCAACACAGGCAGGTATAATCTTGGATTATACCAGAAAAACCAGAAAGCAATTTTCTTATATGTGAGAGAACCACATGTTTAAGTTAAGGAGTTTAAGAAGACAAAATTACAATGAAAACAAGTTTACGGCATAAACAACCAGGATCTTGGTGGAAGACTGGAAACACAGCTACGAAAGAATACTAAAAAGTCTAAAATAAGCAAATGGTTATTTTAAGTGGTCATGAAAATAGTCTCTTTTCCAGGCTGCCGTTCAGGGTCCCTCAGAGCAATAACTCAACAATGCTTCATGTCAGGGGTCATTTTCCAGACCAAGTCACCTTGGTTTACTTTACTCCACAGAAGCCAAGAGGTCAGTTCAATATCACCTCACCTTCTAAGGGCTCGTTTTCAGAGGTTTTGCTTGCTGCCAAGTTAACTGAGAGGCCTGGGAACAAACACGCATCTGGGAAGTTTTTGTAGATTTACCTTGGTCTTCTGTCAAGGCTGATCTCGCCCACCCTCTCCTTTTCAGTGTTCCTTTTGTCCCCTAGAGGAAATGGAGATATAAGCTTATGCCAGACATCCCGAAGAGTACACAAAACTTTTTTCCACCACGTTGGTTCTAACTGAGGTCTGAGTACAAAACAGAAAAGTAAGAAATGAGACAGGGATTTGAAAAAAAGGCCCCCTTTTTTGGTTTATGGATGTTAAAGCTGTCAGCAGATAGAGTTGGTGCTACTGCTGATGCTGAAAACCTGCCAAAATCTGTGTTTCAGGGAAGACTGAGGTGCCTAGACAAAGGGATTTAGTTTTATGTTAGATTCCACAGTGTATCATGCTTGAACTCCACCTTCTGCTCTTCAGTGGCACAGTTTCTCTGTAGCCTCCTGCTCTGATCATTCCCGTACAAGGTACCTAGATATCCCGAAGCACGGGAAATGTTTAGGTACCTGAGCATCCCCACTGAATTCTTTCTTAAAAAGAAAAAAAAAAGCCAACCAAACAAAAAACAAACAACAGAACAACTGAAAACAACCCCCCAAACCTATAGTTCACACTGCTGCAGAGACAAAGATGCTCAAAAAATGTCTTCCACAAGCAGTGAAGAGTCAAATAAGATTTTCCTCTCAAATGAAGCTGCAGGCTACTATGAAATACGCAGTTTGTGGGCAAAGGCACTGGGAATAAGAAGTGAAGAGCTGTTCTCTGTGTGCCTGAGAAAGCTGGTTGATTTGAATGCAAAGATAACAAACATTTATCTTGGTAAGTGGCATGGGATGGAATTAAGCGCTGTTGGATAACAACCTTTGAGAATAAAGAGATAGCATGTAGAGATGTTCTGTTATTTTTCTCCTTTTAATTATATGCTGTAGGTCATTAAATCTCCTTATCATACTCCTACACATTCAATTCTTAATGTAACTTGAATGTAATTGCCTGTTTTACCAAACTAGATTCAAAGTTAGTCTTTACTTTAGCAAATTTTTATTGCAGGAGCAGAGGAACCAGACAATATGGTTTGGGGGTATAATTTGCATGCATTATGTCAGAAGCCACTTTCAGTTTCCTGCGAAAAATAACAGAAATGGGTTGGAGCTATTGCTACTTCTCGGTGTCTCTCCTGGAAGACAAACTGTCATACGTCTTCACTGCATTCTGCCCTGAGCATACATAGGACAAAAGTCATCATAAAGCTTATAGTTTACATAAAAACAAATTTCCGTTCCTGTTAAATGATTTAACTATTCACATTTTTCCTGAAAGCAGACAGGCAACACCCTAGATCCAGGCTGTAATGAATTTACTGCATTGGATGAATGTTGACATCAACTTTTTGACAGCAGAAAGCTCTGAAATTTCATCTTTGAGAGCAACAGATTGCTAAGTGGTAAGTCTTCCTACAAAGGAAAATTTTAGTCCATAGGGGTGAAAATCCACTGCGTAGAGCTTCTTTCAGGTTGTCCTAAAAGTATAAAAAGGACACTAATTCTATAATTCATTGCACTGTTTGAAATTCCCCTTCCTATTTCTGCCCTACCTACAAAGTGCAGTGAAGGGAGAAGTGTGTCTCAGCTACAAGCTCATTAAAAAAAAAGAGAGGTAACAAAGAGGTTTAAGATAGAACAGGAAGAATTAAAAAAAAAGATAAGTAAATACCAGATGGGTATATATGACCCAATATATATTCAGACACTGTACAAGGTTCATAGTTGCTGCTGCAGAGATGACACTTAAGGATATAAGTGGAAATTCTTCACCAAATGGGAGAGAGTCCCCCACTGTGATCTGACATCTTGGTGTAGTGGTTGTATAGCCCTATAATACATTATATTCTGCTCAGGCTGTGCAAACTCACTTAGAAATTAAATCTTCTAAATCATCTTAGAAGAATTTTTTAGAGTAGTGAATGTAGAATTTTCAAATCTCAACTGATGTTTTTGGGAAGGAAGGTGAAGGATTTTGATGCAATGGGAGGGTTCCGGTCAGCCTTACTGCATGAAGGTAAGGACTCAAAGGTAGATAAACACAAGTAAAAGCCCCCCTGTAGACAGAGAGAGTAAAAGTGTATCCACAGACATAGAGAAAAGGATTACAGTTTTCCTGACCAGGGAATGGTGGTTGCTGTAGGTGAACCTCGTGGTGAAGAAAGGGCTGAGCACACTGACTCAGGAATCCAGTCCAAAGGGTGGCTCAGGGTACACAGCTGGGGGAAAAACAGAAAAGAAAGAGTAATATTCAGAAGGGCATATCTGCCCTATACTCCACTGGAAATAAAAAAGCAGATTCATTGTGAGAAAAAAAAAAACAAAAACAAAAATAAAAAAACCCCCTTCAAGTAATTAACATGCAAAGTAAAAAGGGAAGTTTTTAAGCCTGAAACACAATCCTGGAGAGGGATTGGCAATGATAATAAAGAGATGTTGGCCTCTACAATAAACACATTAAGAGCTCCAAAATCTAAATGGGATTGTAAGAGAGGAAAAGAAGGTTTTAGACTAAACCTAAGATTACAGCACAGTCACAATAATTTTAATCAAAAAGACCATGGTGCAACTAGCAGAAGGCATAGAAAAACAAGGAAAAATACTAGGAAACAACAGAAGCAAGTAAGAAAGGAAAAGGAAAGTACAGGTGCATCAGGTAGAGAAAAGAATCCAAGAAATGAGGACATTGAAAAAAGCTACGTGTATTCAGGACTTTACATACACAAGAATAGTTACTGTTAAAATCTTTGAAAAATCAGAAGAAGGAAAAAAGTAGATCAACAAATATGTGGATAGATAAAATGCATTCAGGTCAGAGGATGTGGTGGTATTTATTTAGATACAATTTCTGAATTATTAATGATTACATATGAGAAGTAATGGGGAATGAATGAGAGCCGAGAGGACTGAAAAAGGGCATGGATACTATTTGTCCTCAAAATGTGGCTAAAAAGAGGACAAGCTGTCCTAACTTTAATACCCAGAGAGAGATCTGAACAAATTACTAAACAATCGATATGTAAATAATTTGGGGATTAGAACATGAATTTGGCCATAGCACATGATATTTTACCAATTTTATTTCTTTCTTTGAAAAGGTCATTTGATCTATTATAAAAGTAATGTATCATCTGTAATGTAATTTGAATTTTATTGAAGCCCCAGTGAGATCTAAGAAAAGAGAGCGTGCTGTAAATAAAACCACTCTGAAGGCTACAGCTAATGAAGTTGAAAAATCTTATTAAAACATATTTTTTTTTTTTTTTTAAATGTTAACAGATAAACTTTGGAGAATTCCTCACAATTTAAGTAAATGCAAAATGTTCGGGAAGTAAAGTAGGGCTACGATAGTCCTCCTTTTAACATATTTATGAACAGATTTTGTATTATTTAATCTCTTTTTTAATTCTTTTTTTTTTCTAGTTGTTTCTTTATTTTATCTCTACACACTTACTTACATAATCCTTTCATAGTTTTCTCTAGAAACAGGAAACAGTGTAATAGGTCTGCATAATCTCTCTCTGGCCCTCACTAAAGTGGTCTTGATGTAGTCAGCATGGTTATTCACTATGCATCTTAATTTATAATGGTATGGAGAAATTTTGCAGTTATCCATTCTCCCAGTAAATTTAATCTCATCTATAATGTGGTATTTTCACTATTTTCTTGTGAGATTTTTCCTGCTAATTCTTCAGTTGTACTGAGTACTGCTACTTCACAAAATTTATAATCTGTATTCTGCTGTAATCACAAACACCTTTCCTGAGAATGAGTTCTTACACTTCATGTTCACTTTCACACAAATTACCTCCAGTCCTTCACATTCTCAATCAACTACATTCTACTCTGTAGCTGCTCCTTCATTACACCCCCGCCAACATCTGAAATACAGAGATGTCTCTCTCCAGATATATTGCCTAAGATTTTGGGGGGTTGTTTTGTTTTCTAGTATATAGCTGATAATCTGATAACTTCCAGAACACATCCATTATTACTAATCTTGTTCTTGGACACTTCCAGTAGTTGCTGAAGTAGCTCATATATCTTTTTCTTCCTCAGCAGCACCCCTGAGAACAAACCCCTGTATCACATTTTCCCTCCTCTTTTCTATCAGCTCCTTCACTGAAAGGGATTCAACAAACTTGCACTTCATCTCTTTCAAACCAAACACAAATTATGTCTCCTTTAGCAAGTCATGCAGTGCTACAGCAGCAGATCTAAAGAGCAAAATAGCTAATTCGGGGCTTTAGCATTTTTACTATATGCCATTTGGAAATTTTGCCTTGGACTAGATCTAATTTGATCTCATAATCTGCAATCTCATTAGTAGGTAGGATGCATTAGATGCTTTTGAAGTCTATCTTCTGGAGTGGTTTCATTTAAATAAATCATTTCCCTTGTGAACAGAGCACCCACAGCATGTTAAACACTGATGGTCAACAAAACCTTAATTACACTCTTGATTCAAAGTAGGTGTTAAAATACAACTACCCACACTGCTTTATTTTTTCTTCTTCTCTTTTCCGCTCCTAAACCATGATTTGAGGCCCATGTCCACAACACAAATTGTGGCATGGTGTTCATTCTTCATAAAACTCTGAGCTCCTGTTCTTTATTTTACTGCTTCTGACATTCATATATTAATTAAGTTACTTGATATCCATGTGGTTTTTCATAAATATGTTTCCTTTCTGATAAGTATGTACTTAACTTTGAGGTTAAATACTGAAGCTTCTAAGGAAAAATTTCTTCTTAAAAAATTCCCCAACAGATGTGCAGCAACAATATCAATGTCCTTTCTAGTTGGAAATATTTTTCTTATACACATATATGAAAATTAATTCTTTGCAACACATTTCAATTAATCTTTTATTTCCTTTGTAGCCCTGTGTTATACTTAGCAGTTAACAGATGGGGATTAAAATCCTGCATCTCTTGGACCATCACTAATGCTTCTGTCAGCATGATGATGAATCCCAGATCTGAAGAAAGGTAAACTCATGAACATAAAGCTTTATGTTTCCATTCTAATATTTATTTGGAATATTAACATCAGTGGGATCCCAGAGATGCTATGAATAAATAACTGTTTATGAACACATATTTTTGCCCAATTATTTTACCGTTCTTTAGCAGCATCAGAGTGGATTTGAGCAAGAACTTTCATTTGCAGGGGCTCAAAACATCTAAAAAAAATTATGTTTCACAGTAAGTCATTTTGCCTCCGATCTATGAACTATTTTCAGTAACAAAATGTCAAAATGTTGCATAAACACGTAGGAAAAGCAAGGATGGAGTGAAGGTATTGGCTATGACAGTATTTAATCAGCAACTCGTAGTTCAACTGCCAGGTGAAGCATTAGATAGAAAATGCAGAGTAGTCTCTGTTATTTCACTCCTCTGCTTGTCTATGAATATAAGCCAAACTTTGAGGCCACCAGCCCCACATTTGCTTTGTATTAGTTTTGCTAAAATTTTACATTCAATATAATCTTTCTTGTTCGCTTTTGAGCCTTACCCTCCTGCCACTGAAATTATTTTCCACCAGAAAAATTACAACCAAACTATCTGATTTCTTCCCCCTCCTTACCCATGCCATGTTTCTAGTACAAATTAACTGGTCCAAATTTCTGTATGAACTAATTTCATCAAACTCATACCTCGCATTTATTTGCTTTGCTAGTGGTGGAATCTTTCTCTCAGGCATAGATAAGAGCTGGTTGCACTCCTATAACTTTCAGGGACTGAGTAACAAATTACTTTATTGCCCAACTGTGGGTGTGGATAACGTCACTATCATTCCTGCTCATGATGAAAATTACACTTCTTGGTAGGAAGTGCTGGAATTACAGGAGGCATTAAAAACAGGGGAAAAAAAAAAAACAAACCACAAAATCAACCCAAAGAAAAATGGTGTCTGAGCACCTCAAATAGTTTTTCAGACTGATTTGAATTATTTGTAGTGTCGTCCAATATTGAAGAATTTCTATACACCAGGGGAAAACCATTTATTTAATTTTACCAAGATTTTTTTCCCTTGATTCTAAAAAAGTTTAAAAGGAACATTGAAAGAAATAACAAAAATGGAGGAGGAGCAGATGGCAAGTCATTTTGACTGAAAGGCAATCAAATGCTTCTTACTCTGAGAGAAGAAACTTAGTTTGTTCTTGAATAGGAAAAAACATTCCACAAATCTACAGGCCTATTTACATCTTAGCAGTCCCTGGTGTTGTTAAAAATATGCTGGTACTAAGAACTATTTATAACCAAATTCTTATAATTTCACTGAATATTATGAGGACTGATTGCAGAAAGCAGATAGAAGAAAAGAGCAGACTTTCCTCTTCCTCCTCTCCATAGAGTTTTCTTTTAGCAGTGGTATTTATTATAGACATTGCAGCAATAAGTTTAATTGAATTCTATTTTAAAAATCACAGTCACTTATAGCTACTCTGGACATTTGTGGATGAAAAGGAATTGTATCCCTTTGGAGAGCAACGGAGAGTTCAGCCTAAAATGAATGACAACATATAGTGAGATATATTGCCATTGCATAATATTTTCATTAAGAAAATGTTTATAGTCAGCAAATATCATGTAGCAAACAGTTCTGATATCTTTACTTGCAGTGCTCCTGTGACACTGGAGGTGTCTTAAAGATACCATCAAAAGTTAAAAATGATGGTAGGTGAAAACTGAGCATAGCAAAGCAGCTGCAGTTGGTGTTGATATGTAATGGATATAATGATCTAGATTTATAATGCTAATTTCAGACATTCCTGAGGGCAACTAACATTTTAAATAGGTGTAAAGAAAACCTAGGAAGATATACATGTGTTTTTATCTTCACATGAGTCTTGTTCTAGCCTGATGAACAGGCCAACAATCTAAATACAAATCACCCTTCTCTTGGCTGTCATAGAATCATAGACACATTTAGGTTGGAAAAGACCTTTCAAACCATCAAGTCCAGCTGTTGACCTAGCACTGGTAGGTACAGCACTAAACCATATCCCTCAGCACTACATCTAGACATCTTTCAAATAGCTGAGATGCCAACTCAACAACTTCCCTGATCAGCCTGTTCCAATGTTTGAGAATCCTTTCAGAGAACACTTTTTTCCTAATCTCCAATCTGAACCTTCCCTAGTGCAACTTGAAGCCATTTCCTCTTGTCCTATCATCTGTGACTTGGGAGAAGAGACTGACCCCTGCCTCTCTACACTCTCAGGTAGTTGCAGAGACCGATAAGGTCTCCCCTCAGCCTCCTTTTCTCCAGGTTGAACACCCTCATCTCTTTCAGCTGCTCCACACAAGACTTGTTCTCCAGAACCCTCACCAGCTTTGCTGCCCTTCTCTGGGCATGGCCTAGCACCTCAATGTCTTTCTCGCAGTGAGGGGCCCAAAACTGGACACAGCACTCGAGGTGGGGCCTGAGTACAGAGGCATGATGACTTCCCTATTCCTGCTGGCCACACTGTTCCTGATACAGGTCAGAATGCTGTTGGTCTTCTTGGACACCTGGGCATACTGCTGGCTCATGTTCAGCCAACAGTTGACCAACACTACCAGGTCCTTTTTCACCAGGCAGCTTGACCCACTCTTCCCCCAGCCTGTAGAGTTCGTGGGGTTGTTGTGACCCAATCACTGTCTTAGCACAAGTATCCAACTCACTGACTTTTCCCATCTTTGTTACATCAGCAGCAAGTAATGGCCCATGGCCTACAGGGCATTGTAGGGTAAATAGTCATAGCACACAAAAAGTACAGAACCACCACAAGTGCATTTTCCAGGCAGGTTAATAGTGATTTGAAAGCCCTTTGTATTTGCTTCTTGCAAGTTTTCCCTAAATAGTGTTTGTGCATGGAATCTCTCTGCAAAACCACAGCAAAGCTTGATCTCGGAGGGTTTAATTAGTTCTAAAAATAACCACTGCAGAGAATAAGAGAGAGAAAATATCCATTTCGTGCAGGTGCACACAAACCTACAAGCAACCTGGAGGTCAGTGGAGAATAATGGAAAGAGAATCCTGGAAAACAACATTAAGAAGGTAAGGATGTGCAAGGAGCTTCTGATTTTGGTTCTGCTCTCTGAAGGAAATATATTGCTTAGCTAGGGAAATAGATAAGAAAAAAACTTCCTTCAGGTTGTTTTTTAGGTGGTTATACCACATAATTAAGGGAACAAATTTTCCTGGGTTTGATGATTGATGTAACAACAGTGGATTGCTCTTGCCAACTGGATTAGCAATTTATTTACATTAATGAAGTGGAAAAAATCCAAAAAGACAGAGTAATGGAAGAGGAGACAGTTATGATAAAGGAAATAAGTTGCTTTGCCCAAATAGCATTTAAAAGCCTTGAGACACAAATGGAAATGAATACTGACATTCAATTTTTCCCTTTTATATTGCCTTTATTTGAGTCTTACCAAGTTTGTAGCATTTTCTTCAAACTCACCTGCCTCATGTTGGCAGAGGCTCTTCTTACTAAGCAATATATTCTTCTGGAAAATTCATGGCGTTTGGTTCAAATCCACAGAGAAACTCAAGAAATTACCCAGTCTGGGGTACAAAGCAAGGAAAGGAGAAGGGAGAAGAAAACATTTACCTGCTGTGCAATACTGTCTAATCTGGTATGTGATTCTCTAACAATAAAGTACCTTTCTTAGAGCAGACCTAGCTGTCCTTGTAGCCTCTTGAAGTAAGGCTTGGAATGTTAACAAAAGAGGTTCAGAAATGCTATAATATTTTAATGTTGTGGAAATGTGACTTGTTGAATTAAGTCAGACCAGTTTGCTCCTGTTTTGCCCAAAACGAATTTGCATTCTCTATACAAATGCCAGACTTTACAAAGGGTATAATTCTAAAATCTCACTTCTGTTACATTTAAAAGTCTCAACTTTGTAAATACACTACTTTTTCTGTGATGGTCTGCGTCAGTTAACTGAAGGGTTTAAAATGCAAATTTAAACATCATGTTAAACTGCAGCCATGCTAAATACTAGATGGTCTTAGAATAAAACAACACTGATAAAAATATGTTCAGTTCTTCTCAAGTGAATTCTTTAAGCTTTTTGAATAGAGAACTTGAACACTAAAGCAAAATTGGAATTTTATTACAGTGAGTTTTGTACATGGGAGTTTTCCAACTATCTCTAAGGGATACTACTTCACAAGACATTTAAATTCATTAGGAAAGGGTGGCAGAGTGCTGTCATTTATCTGTTAGTAGTTCTGTTTGCCCATGTTATTTACTCTTAATTTATTTCTTACTGAAGCCAAAATTAAGGCTTTGAGTAAATTTCATTCTATCTACCACCAATGTTGTTTTAGATGAGGTTAATTTTAGAGAATAAGCATTTTTAAAAGTAAACACAGCAGGTGACATTATTTTTTGCAGACAGTCCGTAGAGAATCCTGTATGAATTAGCAAGTGGCTCTATGCTATTGTGGGAGTTTCCTACTATGCTCTTTATAAATAAAAATTCATATGAAATAATCTGCTCACTGGAAATAAATAATTTTGTTGTAATTTTTAGAGTGGTATGTAATGACAGCTATAAATTAAGCTAAAAAAAGATTTGTGTATCTCATTTCTAAATAAATTTCCAGTGCTTGAAGGATATAAAGAAAAAAGTTTATTACTTCAGAGCTTTAGCTTGGACCTGACATAATGGAGAGAAAACGTAACTCTTTCAGGATTTCATTTCTTTCACAATGTGTATGTTCACATTCTAACACAATGGCCACCTGAACATAATTCACTACATTTTTCTCTGTATTCTCATGTTTTGTTGGAAAACAAGAATCAATGACTGAATTTGAAGGGAGAAGGATGACAGCTATGGAATAGGAAGTCTCTTATTTCTATGTGCCCAGAGTCAGGGAATCCTTGACACAATCAATTTTTCAGGAATGGGCTGTTAAATTGCTTTCAGGGTGACAAAATGCAACCAATAAATCTTAAAGCAGAGTTTATAAGGACCTTATTTTTTGAACCAAGCTGAAAAGCCAAGAAATAAAAATATCATTCTAGAAGTAAGAGTTTGCTGTCATTGAAGTACACGTAACAGAGTTTATCCTGGAACACCTAAGAAGGAGACTTAGAAAGTATTATCAGGGACAATCTTTTTATGTTTATTATCTTCATTTTTTAAAGGTTCAACTTCTGGAGTCCTGTTATTAAAAATAAACTTTGCCTGTCAGGGCTTAGTTTATTAAATTATTTGCTTTTATACATAATACCTAAAAAATGTTTCAAGATCAAAAGTCCTAAATTAAGCATTTTTTTAAAATATGTTATTTCCCTGAAATTTCGGGGATCGTATATAAGTAGGGCTTCCCTTATTTTACATTTAGAGTAGTCAATAATGGTATAAACATGGAATATTATCTCTATGTTGAATCTGAAAAGCAAATAAGATTCCTTTGAAGAATCTGATGCAAAGCTAAATCACCTAGAAATGGAAATCAAACGTGCTTGAAGCACAAGAGATCTAACCAGGAATGTTTTTCAACCCCATATTTGTCTCTCAGGGCTTCTGAATTAATTCCTCCAAAAATCAACAAATTTTTGATAAGAAAAATCATAAGGAGTACAGATATCTTCCAGTTACACAACTGAAAAGCTCAGTGGAAACAGCCCTGAAGGACTTCACATAATTATTCTGTATATCTTCTCTTGAAAAAAATATGTAACTGCTTATAAGAGGTCTGGAATACACTGTAGAAGAAAACATAAACAAATAGTTGCCATGTGAAGCACCGGGCCTATACACAATTTGGTGAAGGATCAGGGAGACTCTAGACTGTAACGAAAGGTGACAAAGAAGAAGCAAATCACCTGGCATTGCATGAGCACAGCAGAGACAAAGAGATTGAATGAGTCTTAGAGAGGTTGCATGGGCCATCCTCTTCCCCACTGATATTACTTATCCTTGACAGAGAGCCTAATGTGTACTCAAAGATCTTCATGGCAGAAACCTAAACAACTTTCCTAACCCATCTGTTGCTGTTTTTCACAGATTTTCTGAGTATCTAAATTAAGGTCTCCAATTCAGACTTATTATTTCTTTGTCCTACTCACCAGAGACAGGAAACACAACCCATTCTTTTCTCCTCCCAGCTGAGTGTGCTTCTGGCCCTCACTGTATTTGTTACCTGGTTGTGACTCACCACAAGATTTGAAGAGAAAACCTTCTTTCAGTAAAATTCATCAGAATACTTCTATGTAAAGGAGAAAGAGCAGGTACAAGGGCATCATTAAACTGTCATATTTGAGCAACCATCTGTATAGAACGTTTTCTTCCAATGAAAATTTAATTAATGTACGTATTTCTTAAGTACCTTGGCATACAAACATATTCATGTAGTAAAGTGGCCTTTCTCATATAATAATAGACATTTTCTATTTTTTACTTAGTTCTCTTTACTGAGGCAGGACAATACCTTTTACCGACATAGCGGGGTCCTTATGCATAGTTAAAACCTTTGTTAATCACAGTCCTATCCTCCTTCCTGTGCCACCTGCCATGTGCCTCCCAGTGCCTTGTAGAGCTGTTCATCAGCTCGTGTTAAACTTACCCCGTCAGAATTTATTCCACCTCTGCTATCTCTTCACATTGATTTCCTCTTCATATTAAACTTCACAGATTTCCCAATAAATAAATTTTTAAAAAGCTTTTTATTCCTCACCTCCTTCTACCCTTGCTTCTCTTCTCCAGTGTTTTGAACTGCACAGATGTCACGTCTGCCTCCAGATGTGCAGCCGCAGATCTCTGGAGACTGCAAGACCTCACCAAGGAATAATCACAATATGTTTGCCTTATTCTTATGGTGTTCCCTAACCTCCTCCTCTTGCCTCCTGTCAGGAACAAAATGGGTTAGACAGCATTTGAGTGGATGGGAGCAGTCAAATCATATATGACTTCTTTAGTAGCACTCAACGTTCTATAGACAGTTGCATATCCCACTGCATTTGTTTCTTTATTCAGATTGGAGAGACCTAGACTACTCAGCCATTGCATGAAAAGGAACATTTCTTGTTGACATTTTCTAAAGCTTTCCAGGCCCTTATATATCTTTTTTGAGACAGGAAACTAAAAGTTAATGTATACTCAAACTGTAGGCCAACCACGTATTTCTACAATGAGACGTGATGTTGGTTCTTCTCCTAATAACTCCTAGCACTGGATTTGTTTTTCTCCTTGTTATTCACTATTGCTTCAGTTTTCATGGAGCTGTCTACCATAATCTCAAAAATATTGCCATTGAATGGTAACAACTATCTTTTTATATGTGAAATTAGGTGGGTTTTTTCACCATACACACTGCTTTATATTTATCTACATTGCATTCCCAGGCTCTTAACTACCAGTCACACCATTTCATAAGGTTTTCCTGTAATTTTTCATACCCTGCCCTTGTCTTCACTGTTCCCTCTAACTTAGTACCACCACAAAACCTTGTTTCCTCACCCATCCTCTCATTTCGGAGGTAATTTATAAATAAAGATTAAAAATCTTCTAGTGCAGAGCTCTGCAGAACTGAGATGGCCTCTCTCTCCCAAAAGAACTGAGTATTTCCTCCTATATTTTGTTTCTTGTTTTTAGCATTTATCTGTCTGTTCAGGGATCTTCTTTCTTACACTGAGGGTTCTTAGCTTCGCTAAAGTCTTTGATCAGGAATTTTAAATGTGAAGTCTTTTGGAAATCCAAGTAGACTGTATCGACCAGATAATTCCTGAGCCATTTAAATTACCATCCCATTTGCTTTTTCCTTGTAAGTTGATTGAATAAGCTCTATTGCTGTTTGAAATTTCAGTTTTATTTTTCAATTCAGTTTTTACCAGGGAAATCGCTACCCATGTCTAAACTAATATCTTTTTACCTACTCTTATATTCAAGAATTTACTGCTTATTTTCTCCTGAGATATTATTATTGCCTACAATTTCATCTTGATAACAGATTTCAGTGCCCAAGTGAGACTGTTTGTTTTAAAATCTCCTCTTCACTTTCATCCGTAACGTTTCTCCTGTGCACTCTTGAAAACATCAAACTCCTTTAAATTAAAACTCCTTTCCTGTGAGTGCTATAGCACCTACAGTGCTGAGGGCATTGCTGAGACTGTCACCTCTAATTCTCACAAATTCTCTCACAATGACTTTTTGCTGTTCTCCACCTTGGCCAACTCTTGTCCTTCAATGGGATGAAAATTCATTGAGACACTAGTTCTCTTTAGTACTTCCTCAAGTGATCTCTTTACAGACCCCTAGCATACTGTGAGCTCTTGATTCATGACTAGGTCCACAAAAATAAGCAAATAGTATTCATACTTAATACCAACAGTGTTCTCAGACCTGGGAAGAGAGGCTCAGGTAGGACTCCTGCATGCAATGCTCAGATGGCCATGTTTTCCGCCTCTTGGCAGGCCTGCCCTGGCCAGCATGTCTCACTCTGGCTCCTGCAAGAGCAGAGTGAATGTAGTATATTCTGTACAGACTGGATTCTGGAGCTGCTGCAGGTGCCTTTGGCAGGGCTCCAGAGCTCATAAACTCTGCCAGAATGCACTCAAAGTGCTCCTGCACCTGTGCTGCACCTAACTCATGCCACACAATCTGCTTATAGGTAACTAAGGGTTAATTATAACAATAGTGTATTTTTTCAATATTTTTTTCAGAGATCCTGCCACCTCAGAACCATAGTTGACCAGCAGGAAAAGTAACACACTGCTAGAAAAGCAAACTCCCGACTACCTTCATACTACAGTTCAGAAAGTCAACAATTAGTGGAGAAATATAGCTCCTTCCTACAGCAAGAGCTTGAATAAGCTCTCCCAAAAGCCTTGGGTAAACAGAGAAGTGCAATATTCAAGGGTATTATAGAGATAATAAAGGAAGAGCTATGTATCACTGCTAACACTTCACAGCAGAGCGTCTCAGAACTTAAGGAAAGGATGAAGCAAGGGAACTATTAGGGACACAAGAGTAGAAATAAGAAACTTTTTCTGCGTTTTCCATATTGATCCTTAGCTAAAACTCTAATTTCTCTCGTCTTCCCTTTTTTATCTATCTGAATGCAGCTGCTGGGTTTTCAATACAAACATATACCATGAGCAACCAGACGACACTACCTTCTCCTGCTAAGCAACTGCTGGTGGTGGTTGGTAGAGACAGGCAGATGTCAAAGCCCCTTCTATATCTTCATGTATGAGAATAAGCAGAATAGAGCATGATCCCACCTTTGCCTTCAGCCTGCATAAACCAATGAAGTAATGGTAAGTTAACAATAAAAATTTCTTCAGACAAAGGGAAAATTCACTTAGACAATTTGTCATAGGTTCACAGAATCGCTGAGATTGAAAGGAACTCTGGAGATTGCCTCCTTCGAGTTTCCTGCTCAGAGTAGTCTGAAATACAGCAGCTTTCCCAGGATCTTGGATTCTGAATATCTCCAAGGATGGGGAATTTACAACCCCTCTGGGCAACTTTTTGCAGTGTTCAAATTGCCCTCAAATATTAAAGGGTTCTTACATTTAAGTGGAATTCCTTATATTTCAATTTGTGTCCATTGCGTCTTGTCCTGTTTTTGGAACCATTTGAAGGGACAAAATAAAACTTTGTGACAAGTTAACTATTCAATTAAAACTAGATTATTTCTGGAATTAAAGTGTTTTTCTTGCTCATTTTTTACAGGAATTAAGAGAAAGGAATCAAATAGATGTGCAGTTCTGTCATATGGAGAATCAGTCTTCTCCATTGTGCAGCCCTGCCTGACAGCTGCACTGGCTCCGGGGTAACTGCTAATCTGGGGGAAAAAAGGGAAAAAAGGAAAAAACAAAAACAAATGCATCTTATAATAAACATAGACTATCAAATCCACATTCCCCTGACGGATTCTGCTACACAGAAGGAATTTTGAACATTAATTGCTTTCAAGAAAGCAAGTTTTGGTATTCACACACATTGTCACCTGCCATGGGGTGGGGAAGGGAGATAGAAAAGGAATATATATCATTCTCTAGCTTATGGAGGAAAGTTACTGTGCTCACATGCTAGTAAGTAATACCTTTATTACTGCTGCAATTTCATATTCTGACTAATATTGTATACAGCCTGCCTGCCATTAACCTGTCTTTGAAGCATTTCCTTCCCTTGTAAATGGCTAAAGGATTGTTCTTGGTAATATACATTTGACAGCACAACATTAGGCATGTAAGATATTGCACCTCTGTGCCTCCTATTCGTGTATTTTTTTGGACTTAGCTATCATAAGGCAATTTTTAAGATTCAGAGAGCTTTCTTCAAGTATAAATAATCAAAGGGAGATTTTGCTGACTGAAAGCTTAAGGCTATTTTTTTTGCTTTTTTAAGGTTATTGAATTGTCAAAGAAAGTTACAAAATATTTGTAACAGATAAGACCTAGGCTTAGGCATAATGAAATTCTACTCAAATTTCACTTGAACCTTTGCTGCTTCAGTGTTTCTGTACTTGTTCCTGACTTACTCTGAGGAAGCTCCAGTTTTGCATATCCTCCTCTTGCAGATTCTCTTCTAAGATACCCAGGGCTCAGCACATTCTGAACATCTCCATTTTCTGTGACTCTTCCCTGGGGAGGAAAGAATATGTCAGATACAGTGAGGCAAAGATATCATCCAACAAAAAACATCTTCTGTATAAATTATAAATTGAAACTTTTACATGATGGTATAATTTTACTAAATAAAAACAAATTTGCACATTTAGTCGAGTGAAAAATAATCCAGGACTCTTCACCAAAAAAAAACCCAAAGAGCCAAGAACAGATTGAAATCAATACAGACTCAAATTCAAACTCCAGAGGTATTGCTCATTTCATACCATAATCTTTACAAGACAGATTTACTTTTCAAAAATCAGAAGAAAACATTCAAAGATCCTCTTAAATTTGTCTTTTCCTTCCTTGTCTAATAATGTTACTTTGTTAATCAAGCTAGTGGAAGCGTGAGGGCTGGTGTTCAGAAACATCATAGCTAGGGGTTCTCTGCAGCCCCAAAACTTTACATTTCATGTTACCTACTTTCCCTATTTACTTGCTAAGCAGTTTTTTGTCATGTTAATTAGTGCATTAAAATTTAATTCTCATTAGCTTCTGAAATCAATTGGTGAAACCTATTTAAGCAACTATTATCCCGCTACAGTATCTATATTGTTGAAATTTAGTGTTAAGTGGTATTGTTATCCAAAAAACAATGCACTATAAAAAAATATTGTGCATTTATTTTTCCTCCCAAAAACAAGTAAGGTCACTGAAACCTTTTTGGGTGCTAAGATAGCTATCAATGTTTTCACTATGCTGTTCACTTCTGTTAAGAAGAACTTTAAAATTAATTTGCCATGCCTGTATTTCTGCCGAGCTAAGATACTTCAGTAGGGCTACTCTGGTCTGAACAAGCTCCCTGAGGCTCGACACACCAGCAGGGCAGGTAGGTAGGCAAGGCTCCTCATTTTTGTAGGAAACACCACACAAGTGGCAACTGGCTACCTTGAGTTCTCAGCCTCGCTGGGTTTTATGGTGCACCTTAACCCCAGACTAAGTCTCTAGCTTATACCATTAAAGCCAAATGGCTTACCTCATGTGTTACCCTAACACATTATGGTTCCTGGGAATGCATAGTTATATGTTTTTAAACTTAAAATTTTTGGAAAGATTTATATGTTAGGCTGACTTTTAATGGAAGCTGCCATATTCTAGGTAATCATTGTTTCCCTTTTCCCTAATTCTCATTAGCATATATAGTAGATTTGCTAAATGGCTTCGCAAGGTTCTAGAAAGAGCACCATTGAATGGGGTGTCCCATCATATAACATGTGTTTAAATAATCCAAATTATACTTACATAGACTAAAACAACCCTCAGCAATACAGTAAGAATGTGATAACAATGTGAAATATTTTTTTTTTATTCCTCTAAACTAGTTCAGATTAGCAAATAGCTGCAATACTGATTTTCTGTGCTGACTTTGATTTGTGGACTAACAGATATTAACAAATACCGGTTTCAGTCATCAAATCCAATTGTCATTCTAGTGAGAGGTTGCTTACTTCAGTTACCTCTCAAGTGTTTTATCCTTGGGTTTGACAAATGGAGAACCCACCACATTACAACAATCTAAAAACTTGCTTTTGAAAATTGAGACCTCAATAAAAAAAAAAAAAAAAAAAAAAAAAAAAAGGGAGAGAGACAACTTGGAATAAAAGAAATATGAGAAATATGAAAAGAAAACAAATTATATCCCTCTCAAAGCCGAATTATTGTAAACATTTATGTGTCACAAAAGTTTCCCTTCTACCTGCAGTGTAAGGTTTTAAGGACCACTTCAGAGGGCACAAGTTTTTAAGAAAATAAATATGGGAAGAAAATGAGAAAATGAGAAGTTTCCCTGACTTCTAAGGAGTTCTGAAATAAATCGGCTTTAAACAAAATTGGCATATTTGGGAAACTTCTTCTTCAGAATAGTTAGATAAAGAGTATCTTCTCCACCTAACATGATTCACACAGGATGGGAGTGTCTTTTTTTTTTTTTTTCTTTTTCTTTTTTGGGTTTTGTTTGTTTGGGGATTTTTTGTTTTGAAAACATTGTACAAAGAAAGAAACAAACAGTGGAAATTATCTAAAGGTTACTATTGCTCAGTACAGAAATCACTCTTTAGCTAATTAAAACCTATCATTGCTGTGAGCTGTGTCTTCTCTGGATAAGAATTTGGAAAATAAAAAATTTGTTTAATTAGAGCTATGCACATTTCTTGAAAAATCAGTAGAGGTTAATAAATTTTCTGTAGCTATTAAAGCCAAAGAGGAATCATTAGGGTAACAATTTAATTACCAATTTGATTGCTATGTTAGGTATCTGGTGTGTTGGGGTTTTTTTTGCAGAGGTTTGAAGGGTTTGTGTTATTGCTTCCTGCAGTAGCCAATCTTCTATTTCTTATTTATTTATTTCTTACAATTTAACAAGGTTTCAGTTAAAAATATAAATTTTGTCTTAACTAGAAGCTAACAACCTTCTTATTCAAAAGGGGCTGCACTTTAATATTATCACATAAGGATACTTTGAGCATTAAAGATGCACACAAAGGGTAGACTGGAATGTGCCACATAAGAAAAATAACTTGATCCAAACATAATCTGATATCAAAAAGTGGATTTTTAATACAACAATTATTAAATTGTGGCCTCAGGTACCACTAAGTATTTTCTGTAACTTGCCTGCATTATTTTGATGACAAACTAATGCAACATTTAAGAAGAAAAGTGCATCAATCTGAATGTGGTGATTTTCTGAGCAAGTGGCAAGATTAAGAAGCTATAAAAAGAAATTATGAGGTTTATTCCTATGAAACTGTAGGGAATTATGATTACTTTTGTGGGTAGTCATTCCTTCAAGCTCATTTCCAATTTTTTCATGTATAATTTAGTTCCTATATATTCACTAGAGCATCTCAGAGAGGTCTAGAATGATACCTGTTAAAAGTGATAAGCTTTACTGCAGGCTCTCATTCCTGGGGAGACTTTGCAGTATGAATCTGATAAAGTAAATGTAGTTTTAACCAACCATCAGTTTATTGTTTGTGGTAAGCACAAATGCATCGTGGCAAGAGCTCACAAAAGAAACCCATGAGTTAAAAGTGTCCCAAGGCCCAGTAAATTGACATAGTTCCACAGAGTTCGCTGACTTATATGGAAATGTTTAATTTTTAGTAATATTGACCATTCAATTAGTATCTAATGATGTGAGCTCTCCAGCCAAAAAGCGTGCAGAAGGATGTAACCAAGAGAATGTAAAAAACAAAAGTCTAGAGGGAAATACTTTTGGTATTTTAGATCTAGCTTGCCTATAGTTAAATTTAGAATTTTTAAAAGTACACTAAGAAGTGCATATGCATGTATTTGCCTTTCAGGAAAAGGGAACAAATGTTTCCTAAATTAAAAGCTCCAACGGAGAGGATTCCCTTTGAGTCTACAGATAATTTATATGATAGAAAAAGAGAGGAAGGGGAAGCATTCTTCGGACAAATTTGTACCAGAATTTGGCTACTGTTATAAATCATACAGGAGGCATATATTCCTACAAGATGATGAGCTTCACTTTGAGATAAATTAAGAATGTCTTCAGGCTGCAAAGAACATCTTGGTAAACCCATAAAAGTTTTTGAATAGCCACATACAGGTAGCATATCTAATTTCCTAGTACAGGAAATTACAACTTGAATAGCTCTCAGGCCAAGCCTCAGACAGTTGTGATAGTTTAAGTTTTTGAGTTAGACGTCAAGTGCAGGCATGTCAATGCTTTGTATGATTGCATTCCTTTATGTTCCATTGCTCACAAAGAGATAATAGTACCACACACAGGAAATAAGTTTTGACAAGGGCTTGTTTTGGGTTGGTTTGGGTTTTTTTGTGGGGGAAGATGTAGGGGATGTACAGCATAAGCAGTTCAAAACACATTTATCTAGGAATTTCTATTCCTAAAATCTTTGCGATTATGAAGACCAGAAGAACATGCCACATAGCAAAGAAGCAACATGCCATATCCCATTTCTTTACCAGAATGGCTGAATATATCAGAATCAACAGTTATTCTTGATGTCTCCACAGATATTCACTATACTAGCCACATTTTTAAACCATTTAGTAAGATAAACTCTGTCAGATGACTTGTTTCTTAAATCTTGGATTGCTGGGGAAATTCTGGAATGCTATAACTTATGTCACCTTTTCAAAAGAGGAAGTAGATAAGCAGAATAGCAATAGGATGCTTAATTGGGTATCAGACTCTATAAACATGGCAGAAAAGGCTACAAGACCTTCAACGGAACAAAAATTGTAAAAACAATTATAAAATAGGAAGAATCTTACAAAGTATATGTTTCTAGAAAGATTTTTCAGGAACTGGTTTTCAGTTCAGTGTTGGACACTGAATACACTCAGCAGGTCTCCTCTTTCAGATGCCTCTGTTCAAAATTCAGTGCCTCCTGAGAGACTCACTTTACCCAAATGTGCAATTTCCTGGGTGTAACAGAGAAAAACAAGTGAAATGCAATGCTCTGTGATATACCCAAATGTTGAGAATACATGAGGTAATGAACTCTTCTGGCCCCAAGGTTTGTGATATTTTAAGATATATTACCTAAAGCACGTGATATTTGATTTAAAAGGGTGATAATAAGCATAATTAATAGACAGTACAGAGGAAAAGTTAGGCAAATAACTTTCAAGTTCTGCAACCCTTAAAAAAATGAACACATTAAATCATGTCAGTTGTTTTCTTACACGGGTTTGTGAGACAAAAATTTTAAATATTTAATTTTAAACAGATTTTATTCACGGGAATGAATTCTAAATTCTGCTAATATCACCTTTTAACAGCAACTTGATTCTAACAGTTATATTCATCTTGTGAGTTAATGAAAGCAAATGATCTCCGCTGTGAGAGGGATTCTTAAATGGGTTGAGTGTTGATCTAACTTTGAAATTACATACTGAAATTAACATCAACAGCATGCATATATATTCTCATTGAATCTTTAATTTAAAACTGCCAAAAAAAATTCAGTGTTTATGAAGTGCTGATAATTACTTACAGATATTCAACAGACCAGTGATAATTTGTAACTATCCTATAGTATATAAAATAAAATAAAAAAAAATCAGTATATAATTTAAAATCAAAATCAAATTGGAGAAACCATAGCTACTTATATTAACTAGGGAACAGAAAAATCTTAATTTAATCTTTTAAAAATTATCTTCTCGGTTTAAAAATAAGTAAATAAAGAAGGGCTGCTCCAAGTAGACTACTCCAACTTTCAAGTTGTTTACTGTTCAGAACTGAGAGAGACCCAAAAAAATCCATTGACCCTATATGCTATCATTTCCAACTTGTCAAAATAAGCATAAGAAAAGACACCATAGTCTCCTTGAATTAAGTTCAGTTTACTCATTTTTCAGCTTCTTAGGGGTAAGCTACATGAGCATTTTCTGACAAAATTACTTTAATTAGAAAATGATTCTACTGTTTTCAATAAATCAAAAGCTGGAACAACTGCCTGCTGTGTAGTCTATAAAATGGAATTGGTGGGGGGGAGAGTATTTTCTTAGTAAAAAGCTATCATAATTTGTATTATTTGCCTTTTTAATCTTCTTTACAGTTTAGGAGTGGAAAATCATTGAAAGCACTTCATTCAGTGAATTCAAAGCTATAAGAACTGTGTGATAAATATCACTGTGAGACTCAGGGGACACCAGATTATTAAGAAATCAATTTGTTGATTTTTTTTTTAAATCATGAATTTAAAAAAGACACGTATTTAATTATACTATCAGAGACGTGTGAAAATTGACTTCAAAGGAAAGGAGAAATTACTCTGTTTTTTCCCCTTTGCTTTAATTAAAAGTAGCAATGAAACTATGTTTCTTTTGTTTAAGGAAGAAAGGAATTTGGTCTGTACCTTATGTTATTTCTATGCTTGTGTAAAATATAACATTAGAATAACAGATGTGAGTTCAAGGATACTTTTCCAGTCTTTCAAACTGTCAACTCCTCTATAAAAGTCAGTATAAAGCTATAAAAGGGGAAATTGATTCCATCCTACATTTGAGTATCTCCAGATACTCATTCAAGAAGATGGAGAGCTAAATGACTAAGATGATTAATTAGCAATTTCTAAACATTTACGCAAAGCAATGCACCATGATTTGCATCACTTAAGCAATTATTGCAGCAACTCTTTTATTGTTATTACATTACTGAAATAGATCATTCAGATTTGACAGTGCAAATCAGTGCATTGTGGACCATAAGATAATGTTGATATGATATGCTGTGCTTACATCACCTAATTCCATGAAACTTGAATAAATATATAGCATAACCAACTTTAACAAAGTCCATTGCCATCTATAATTAAAATGTCATGTACAACATGCTTGTACAGATTCATTTTCCCTTTATTGCCCTCTCAAGCTACACAAAAATCAAAACTCAACTTAATGTAATAATAGGATGTAGTTTGGGGTGAGAACTATAAGAAGACAAAAAGACACAAACAAAATAATGCATTGTCAAGTCAAAAGGGAAGCATATACCGAGGATCTCACAGAATTACAGTCTACTTACCTGTGCTTCATTTCCTCCAGTTTTGATACATCTGTACTAGGAAATAAAACAATGCATGGAAATATTTATAATGAGTGCTGCAGCACATCTGACAACACAAAGCACCTTCCCAAACAACTCTCAGGCACGTTCACAGACAAAGGCCAACCTGCCCAGCAGACAGTTTACATGAGGCCATCCTATTTTAGAGACTAAACCAATTTGCTAGTAATGACATGAGCGATGCCCTCTGACTTTTTGCCCTCAGAACCAGGACATTTTCCAGAGTACATTTAATTTACTTGCATAGACATGGCATTCTTCATGCTTTGCCTTCAGGTTCCTATTGAAATCTGTGTCATTATTTGTCCTTACAATAAGCTCCTCTTCCATAATTGTCTCTTGTATAAACACATATGCACATGCAAGGTATTTGCCGGGTTCTTCTAACTTTCTCAAGTTATTTTTTTCCACCCAACCATTCCACTCAGACAGGCAGGATGATGCTGGTAAGATACCAATCTCCTATTTAGACCCACTTCGGTTTTCACGATGGATTAGTGTGATATCCAAGCTGTCTTTCTTTCAGATGACAGAAAAAACACAGTATGTATTTGTCCAGGACTGCTCTGAAGTTGCTTTAAATGCAAATAGGCATCCAGTCCAAGAGTCAAGGGTGGGATTTGTCTGAAGAGAGGCTTGTGAAACACAGGGTGGATGCCTCAGTACCATTTAATCCTCTCTGCAGACCCATATATATTGTGCTGTGCTATGTGAAAATGTATACATAGCATATATAATATATTACTTCAAATCTCTATTAATACAATAAACTAACAAACAAATAAATAAATAGGGAAAGAAGCAACTAGAACTTATTTTTCTAGGACTCTAGGAAAATTGTTTTCTTTGCCTTCAACCTATATATATCAATGAAGAAATGGTAAGTTAAAAATAAATATTCCTTCAGACAAGGGGCAAATTGATTTAGAGAATTTGAAAGAATTACAGAATTGCTGAGATTGAAAGGAACTCTGGAGATTGTCTCCTTCAAGTTTCTTGCTCAAAGTAGCCTGAAATACAGCAGCTTTCCCAGGATCTTGTCCACATGGAATCTGAATAATTTCAATGGGGGGTTATTCAGATGGGGACCTTACAAACCCTCTGGGCAACCTGTTGCAGTGTTCAAATTGCCCTCAAAATATCAGAGGGTTCTTATGGTTAGGTGTAATTCTTTATATTTAAATTTGTGACTATTGCTTCTTGTCTTAGAACCACTGGAAACAGTCTTGTGCCACTTTCCTTATCACCCATCAGGTATTCATATAAATGACTACGACCCTAAGATCCCCCTGAGCCTTCTCTTCTCCAGTCTGAGCAGTCCCAGCTCTCTCTGCCTTTCCTCACAGCAGAAATGCTCCAGGCCCTTCATCCTCTTCGTGTCTCTGAGCTGGACTAACTCCAATAGCTCCATGTCTCTGTTGCACTGGGGAGCCCAGACATGGACACAGGACTCCAGATGGTCCAGTATTGTCCCTCAATATTCTAGTGATTGGCTTCCAGTTGAACTTCGTGCTGCTGAGCACAACTGAGCAGCAGTTCAGCCAGTTTTCAACACACCTGATTGTCCATTTACCTAGTCTGTACTTCAACTGTTTGTCTGTGAGGATGCTACAGGAGACAGCTTCAAACCCTTACTAAAGTCAAGGTAGGAAGCATTCACCCTTCTTATGTCAAGACAACCTTCTCATTGTAGAGGACTAGAGGGTCTTCTTCTCTTTGGCATATTTCAATGACTAAGGCTGAATTCCAAAACTTGGAGCTCACCTAAATATACAATTTTATTTCAAATAGGCCTTCGGTGTCACTTTCCTGGAAATCAGTCTTCAATTTATACTCCCTATATTTTATAAAGCTGTACAACAGACAACTGCATATCTTCACATTATTTAAAAACTCAATATGTTTTTTAATGAAAACTTTAAAAATCGCCAAACATTGAATAACAGTTTCTAAGATACTCATACATTTTTACTATCTCTGATAGTCATGATCATGATGAAATTATAGGAATGTATCCAATATTTCATTTATTGTGTGACTATATGTATATATGAAACTCTGAGAAGTATTGTGCTTCAGTTCTTAATTTTGCTTTTTGCAACATTTGCCAAGATTTTTTTTCTAATTTCATAATTGTGGAAGGTGGGAAAAATGAGTGATAGGTACTATATTTAATTACTTTGGCATTAATGTATTTCACAGTTAAGTAAAATGTGTTAGTGACATTTTTTTTTCTTAGGAGGACAAAAAAAACAATCAGGAAAGTGGCATTTTTATCTTGAATCTTTGAAATTGTATATTTGCTATATTTGCTTTTGGAAACTCACACTATGTTATGTACCAGAAGAAAATGTGATGTATAAAATAATAAATAAAACTTTTGAACCTATCCCAGACACAATCCATTATTCTCCATGCTTTCAGAGGAGAAGCCAACAAACAGCAGTGTATGATCTCAAAACAATAACAAATTTGATAGGATATATAGCAATACAGCTGCACCAATACTTCAGGAAATACTGGCCCTCCCCCTCTGAAGAGTTGAAAGGACTATCAATACTGCTCTTACAGATCAGCAGTGCAAAATATAATAGAAAATAAGCTGTTTCAGGCTGTTTCTTACCATTTTATTAAAGATCAAATCAAACTTGTCTATTCTCAGTACATCCACTTTATCCCAATACAAGAAACACAAAATCATATTTTAAGGCATGGGAGAGTACCCACCTGTTGCATGATGATTGACAGAAATCCCATTTCTGAAAGCTGAAATGGCAGATGGCCTTTCCTGATCTTCATCAGATGGATTTCTCATAATATGAAATGTGTCCTTTCGTTTGACATGCTCTTTCCCATTGATTTCCAGATGACAAATAACTAAGAAATGCACTGAGAAATAAACAGTGGCCTCGGGTCTTGATCCATAAGGACTGAAAATATTCTTGAATTTTAATTTAATTTTCGGTTAAATGAAGATATACTGTAAGAAAGCCAGCTTCAGAGGTGTTTTGAAAGGCCTCCTTTAATTACCCCATGCTTCTAAAGCTAAACTTTACATAATGGCAATGCTGTTATTGCGTTAGAATTCAGGTTGCAGGCAACTTTTCTAGAATCTGTGGACACATACAGTAAACATATTCATTCCAGTGAAATTATTCAGAATGTAGGTTTAGGATCTGGGTTTTTTTTTTCTCTATACTTCTATTTCTGAATAAAATTATCTATTTATAGTAGATAGGTTTTGCTTATATTCTAAAGGAGGGGAAAAAATCTTGCAGAACACATTACTGAAATTTCTTAAAGAAAGAGAACCATAGTTCTCTCTCCCTAACCAGGCTAATCTGATACCATAAAAGACAATTTACAATCCAATCCTAGTAGGTAGAAAAAATAGTTTCCTCTACACCCAGTCTTGGCATTGTGAGTTTACTTTGTAGGTCTTAAGAACACTAAAGAAAATAAGAAAAAAAAAATCCCTCTCCTTTCTTACCCACAGTCATTGCATCATCTCAATACAGACCAAAAGGGGTCTGATTTAGATTCCAAAGAGGAAGTCTCCTTGAAAGACTGCCAAAAGTGCATATCCTCGGCTTACTTCGTCATATACTTACAGTCAACATGATGGAAATGACTCAGAACATCATCTTTCTGTATCACAATGGCACACAGTTATTTTGAGTGTGCCTTAAAATGCAGAAGCATGTTTCTAGAAGAGCTGTCTAAACATTGATAATAATCAATTGCTTTCAGAAGTGATCCTGCTAATAACTAATGTAGTTTTTCAGTGGTGCCCAGGATAGGACAAGAGGAAATGGGCACAAACCTGAATATAACTTCCACCTAAACGGAGGAGGAACTTCCTTACTTTGAGCAGAGCACTGTAACAAGCTGCCCAGGGAAGTGGTGGAGTCTCCTTCTCTGGAGACATTCAAACCCCACCTGGACATGTTCCTGTGCAACCTGCTCTGGGTGGACCTGCTTTGGCAGGGGGTTGAACCACATGATCTCCAGAGGTCCCTTCCAACCCCATGTGATTCTGTGATTCTGTGATGTCAGCTCTTCCTGGCTAACTACTCTTGTTGCTGACAAGGCATATCTAAAAAGAGACTATCTTCTTTTCAGGTTCCCTTTCTGCCTCCTCTCCAATGGAAACTGATGGAAATAAACATGAGCAACATATGTAGGAAAGCCTCTGGAGCCAAGGGTGCAGCACAGAACTGCTAAGGAGTGAGCAGAGAACCAGTGCAGAAACAAAGGAAAGCCAGATGTAGTGAGAAAGCAAGGAAAAGACAGAGTAAACAAGGAAAAAGACATATTTGCCATAAGATAGAGTCATGAGAGGTTGGAATTATACTGCGATGCCCTAAGAGTTAGATCAAATGCCATCAGGAGCCACAGCCCTATGTCATTTACACTGGAGCTAAGACTGTGGCTGGGAATGAAGTATGCCCACTTGAGAGGTCCCCCTCAGGTACATTGGAGAGACAAGGGGGAAAACCCTAAAAACCAGTGCAGAATGCTTTCCACCATGAATCTCAGTGCTGCATGTGATCTAGGATCAGTTTCATTCACAATCGCTAGGAAAAGAGCATGCTTTAAAGGAATGTAATAGTTTTAAAAGATCTTTAAAAAGGTCTCGATCTTTTCAGTATTACAGCATTGCAGAACCTGAAAAATAACATTAAACAACAGGCATCACCGCAAAAATGTCTGTGGACATTTTTTCCTGTGCCGTGTTTATTATATCATTTGATCTTATGACAACTTCTACTCTTAGGCTTAGTGGCATCTTCCTCAACATTCTGCTTCTTCCAAAAGCGCAACCTACTGAGAACACACAGTAAGCAGGTCCCCACGAGAGAAGGCCAAGTGTTTGACCCACATACTCACCAAACTGAATTCACCCACTGGTAAATTCAGCTGGTAAACTGGAAAATGCCAGAGATGTCTTCTCACTCCATGCCAAATATCATGCTCTACAGTAGTATGTGTCTGTCTTTCCATTTTCAAAATCCTTGTACCTGTGCTTTTGAACTCTGACCCTTCAGTGGAACAGGCATTCCAGTTGACTTCCCAAGGACTTGGTAAGGTCACTGTGTTAAGCATCTGGGACTGTCAGGCCTTTTCCCACTCTACAGTACAGTGCAGTTATAGTCAGATTGTTTCTAAAGGAGACTGTAGCTTTAATGAAATTAATGGCAAATTTTTGCTCTGGAGTTGAACTTAAGATCCATCACAGACTCCACTAATGCTCATACAAGATGATTTCCCCAATGAGTAATCACAGATGTGAAGGTCTAGAAGACCACCTGAAAATGTCACATTCAGATGTTTATGACTTCTATTACATTTCTGGGAGGAAATTTGTTTTTCAGCACAGCGTGCTGAAGAATACAAGAAAACAGAGCACAAAAAAATAAAATCAGCAAAGCAGAAAATGAAAGAAAATCTCACTCAGTGTTTTTTCCTTATTATTGATATTACGCAACTAACTACTCAGGTTCCCTAGCTCTAGAATAATAAATATGTTTAAAAGAATAATTAAATATACAATTAAATTTCAATAGTTTAAACCAACAATAAAAGGTTTAAATCTCCTCACCAACTTGAAATTTGAGATCATTTGATTCCAAGAACTTCTATTGATTATTTAATACTTCATAGTTCTTAGAAACACTTTATACCACAAAAACTTAATACTCATTAAAATAATTTATTAGAACCGGTTTTAGACTAACATTAAGGTTCCATTTTGAGTTTGTCTTATCTTCAAACCCACTTTGTGCCTCATCTTCTGAACACTCCCTACAAACCCGTTAGATCTGTGTCTTTATCAAAATACAATTTCATTCAAGATCACAAAATAATTTTGACATATGAGTACATTTTTTTAAAAGTTTTTGAAGTGAATACAGGGAATGGCAAAGGTATTAAGCTAAAAGCCTTTGATATCAAAATACATTATTTAATTGAGAACAACATGCGTCCTAGAAAGTGGTAGTGAAAGAATTTCTTATTAATCCCACCTGTTTCAACTAACCCTGATGAGACCACCAGAACTGTACTAATGGAAAAGCTAGAGAATTATGTAATTATGACTTGTTTATATCAAAACTAGCTTCAACTCTCTAAATTGAATCCAACATTGTAGTTGTAGAAGTACAGAACTCTTAACACCTGAAAAGGACCTTGGATTAATGCAACTAGGCTGTGTTAAACATCATGCTACCACAGAAACACTGTTCTCTGAAGCTCTCCCAGATCAGGGATTCCAATTTGAAGCAAAACCAGAGTAATTCTTCTGCACTTACTGGAAGTATCATTTTCAGAAAAAGACTTCCAAAAGACTTCAACTAACAAAAATATCTAAGGCTGAGAGGGGTGTGAAGATATGACAAAAGTCTTCAAGTATTTAAGAAGTTGAAGAAAAAAGGAAGAAATGAGTGTTTCTTCCATGTCTGCAGGAAATGGGCCAAGAACTACTATCCTTCTGCTGTAGCACAGAAGTTTCTGAAATATAGGAGAAACAGTGGGAGGAATATAAACACACTGGAATAAACAGGAATAAATTCCTCCATCACTGGAGGCCTCTAAATGTGGGTCAGATACAACATCACTGAAGACTGATTGACATGAGAGCAGAGGGCTGAACTTGACCTCCTCAAAGACACTTCCAGCCCCATGATTTACTTCTAAACAAAATAACACAAAAAGTAAAAGAATTTAAATGTGTTGGTTTGTATGAATACAAACATTTTCACTGACAGGTCACTCAGTGAGTGTGAAAATCTGGTCCTGGTAACTGTTCTGTTGGGTTTTAAGCTACAGTGAAGCTGCTGTTTCTGATATGTATATAGAAGATAACAGAGATTCTTGACCCTCAATCCCAGGATGTGTGCCCTCTCCCTGCTGTCTTTCCTCCTAAACACATTCTTCTAGATTTATGTTTGCAATAGCTGGTGGGGTGGGAAATCAATTAGGTTGTGGTCTCCAGCTCCTTGAACTTTCACTGAAGTTACAAAATTGGTCAGTTTTAAAGTCATTGTGTTACAAATGGAAAGAAATGCCATTGAGGCAAGGCAGACTCCTCCACCTCTGCTTTTTGCTCAGCCAATTCTTTGCGTCATTTACCCAATGATTATTACACAACACAGTAATAGCTAAAGAAGCTCAGATGGTCTGAGAGTCTCTTTCTATTACGCACTTATCTCCCTCTAGGAACTCAAAAATCTATGTTTTAAATAAAGTGACTAAACAGACCACAGAGAAAAGGGCGAGCAAACATATGAGAAATCACTAGGTTTGAACTAACAGTGAATGTTGCTTACTTACACACCTAACTAACCAATGTGAACATGCAAATAAAGTTTTAAGCTTTTACACAGTCATTAGCTTCTGCTTTTCTCCTTTTGCTACATCGTTTCACCCGACAATGAATAATATAATTGCACACTATTCTATCAATTTACAATGGTATGTTTGGCTTGACAGTTCATTAGTCCTATTATGTTCAAATGTTACAATTCTGCATATTTACAGTATCCCAATTCTTGTATTATTACCGGCAATGAAATACTCAGTTAGTGAAAAAACACGGAGACAGCTAAAGCATTAGCTTTTTAATAATATAAATATATAATCAGTCGCACAGACATCTCACTGCATAGTTTACTTTGAAGATTGGTTTACAATTGCATCTGTTATCTGTGTCCCCGACCTGACTACTGACATGAAGCGTTAGACAGTCAGTCATATGCCCATAGCATCAAGGAGGTTTACATGTCATAAAGAGGAAATGAGACAAAAACCAAACTACTCTTCTTGAGCCATAATTTCAAATACATATATAATGAAACACTAATTTATGGATAGCAATCTCTTCTGCCTTCCAGAAATTGAGATTAACTCTTTGTACTAGAGTTTATTTTTTAGGAGAATTTTTCAAAACATGCAAGACTTGGCAAAGGATGGTGGTTCTGTATCTCGTAGCGTGACCACAGTCGCACATTAGCAAGTATAGTGCTATGAACTGGTGAGACCAGTTTTCAAATCCTGAAATTTTAAACAACCAGAAGGCACTCGCAAAGTCCTCTTCTTGGTTAGTACTCTTATTAAACATACAATCCTAATACTTGAATGAATGATGGAGTTCTGACTACTATTATGCCAGAAGGGAAAATTACACCCATCGATTCCAGTAGGACATTTGTGTTGCATTTATCTATCTTGTGAAAATTATACAACATGGAAGAGTTACTAAACTGTAGGCACCACTGATTGCGGTAAGTAAACTCTTTCATTTCAGCTACTGATAAAAAAGATATGACTTTGTACATCAGTCTAAAAAGACAAGCTTTGAGTTTCCATTCAGCTACATCAGCTACCAAGGGAGGGGAAAGCCCTGCAAAAAGGCAGTATGCTGTTTGAGGATGGTCACTGAAGAGGGGTTCTCATGACAAATCAAATTTCCATATCTGTTCCTCAGCAGCAACTTCCCCAAAGAGACAAGTCCCTTCTAAAATTTCACCTCATGTACATTGATACTAATTGATGTCTCAAAAACAACCTAAGTGTCTTTACACATGGTTGTGATAGAAGAAAGCCTTACCTTCTTGCATTTTCTTAGTCAAAGCAACAAGACTTTGTTCCTTTTGGTGCATGCAGGTGGATGAAACAGTGGATCAAAATCTTCCTTCACTGTGTAGTGGAAAGACGACTTCCTTTCAGGAACCACTGGGACACTGCCAAGGGAAGAGAGCACATATTTAGGACTCATTATTAGATAGTATTTAAACTAGAGGCCAAATAAACAGACTCGGACCAAATATTCTTCTTTTAAAAATTTCTTTGGAAAATATCATCTCCATGTACAACCTATGACAACTGGGGAGACCATTGGGGTCATCTGATCACACACAACTTCCTTATATGAACTAATAACAAAGCACAATTAGCTCAATATTATGAACCATACATGCACCACATAGTTCTGAATATAGCTGTTTGGGATTTTTTTCTAAACTCAGCGTTTGTCTTTTGTTCTGTGTACAATTTACAAGATATATAGTAGAATTTGTTAAGGTAAAAATTTAAAATGCTATCTTAACTAATATCTGTCAAATACAGAACTAGTGGTGAATGACTATCATTCTCAGGAGGTTTCCTCCATCCCACCCATCAATGACATAATGCAGTACCCCAAAGTCAAATAAGTATAAGGAAGATTCATTGGAAGAAAATCTAGAAACTACATGGCCAAAAAAAAATATTTGTTTTTAAAAAGAAATCTCTTTCTGTGTACAATATAAACAACTCTGGAAGATTCCATACTTACAAAGTTAAAGTTCTTCAAGCTTTATAACATTGTAAATGTTACCAGCTCCATGAAATGTCATGGGAATGTAATTTTAGATGGATTTGAAAGATGCAGTGGCATTTCCAAGAACACCTAACTGACTTAGCAATAAATCCATAAACGGACTTCAAAGTTAGTTATTGCAGTGTCTAAATGGTCTGACACTGTCCTGAATTTGAGTTATGCTTCCTGATCTCAACAAAGCACAGGCAAAGGGCACCATCTAAACTGCAGATGCTCCCTATCAGTGAGGTCCACAGTCTTGCTACCCAAATCACTGACGCTGAACAGCTTGAGTGCATCATGGCTTTTGTGAACTCTGTCTCTCTCTAGACAGCTATCTAGACTCAGTTACATTAAAAGAGTGGAAGAAGATCAAGCAACCATCAAATGTCTAAGAAGCCTGCCTTCAGGATATGGAGAGATTGCACAGCTAGACCTAGGAGACAAGAAAGGTTTCCACTTATGGCTGTTTACAAAAATGCCAGCCTTCCAGAAGCCTAACTGAACTGTCTAATTAGAAATGTAAAGGAGAATTCTACTCCCAATATTTTAGATCCTATCTCTTCCCACTTATGAATTTTCTTCAGTGTATAAATCCCACAAGAAAGTGAGCACTCCCCAGTTAACACAAAACACACTATACTGAGGCAGGAATCAGCAAGGCAGAATATTTGTTTTCAAGTCACCACCTTCACTGAATTAGAAAAAGAGATTGCATGCCCTTAATCTTGGAAAGTCTCCTCTGAGTTGTCCTGCTTTTGTAATGAGTTAAATAGACTTCAGAATGAGCTTTACCCTGGCTTTCATGGAACCTAATAAGTGTCCTCAGCAGTAGAAAACCGACACGATAGAGTGACAGGTGGTGTTCAGGGCTAAATTCACATTAAATCTGACTCAGAATTATTAATGTATTAGCACCAAGACACTAAAAATCACCATTTTAGAGGTTATGACTGTTTAGAAACTTTCGTGGTTGAAGAGCTCCATCAGGAGACAAAGCCTGAGTCTTCAGCTCAGCAGTAAGGTGACTAAGTTTCCAGAAGCCCTTACTCAGTTCTTGCTGAGCATCAAAGAGAGCACCACAATGAATGCAAGTTTCTTATGTCTCAGAAGACAGCCCTGATCACCAGAATATGGGCAGCACAAATTTCTGAAATTAACCTTTCCATTTTCTGTCGTTCCAGTCCTGAAAGACCTTCCCAGCAAGCTTCATTGAAGGCATTTACATTTTCAGGAAATGTTTGGCTCCACAGCTTGCAGTTTCTTGCCAATAGCACGTACTTAAAAAATTCCTGACTGGCTTTAAATTCTCTGTGTAAGCAACACATATTTAAATTATGTTTCCCTTACATGTGTAGAGGCATTCAGAACACTAAATACACATTCTTAGGGACATGACTGCAGGCCATACAAGCATACTCAAAGAAAGTTAGTTTAGGGATGCTTAAAATCACAGACCCAGCTCTGACAGTTATTCTGGGTGAATCCAAGGATCAAGAGATGTTGGAAAAGGTTCAAATTTCTGTTAGCGAGTCACTGTCTTCTTCAAACATACTGCTTCAAATAATGAAAGAAATATTCAATAATATTCATAAAGGTTGGGATTTTCAGAGAAACCTAAGGTGGGGGGGGGGGGGGGGGGGGCGGTTCTCCCTTAGGAGAGAACCCCCCCTAAGCAAATCCCCTTGGTCCCTAAGCAAATCCCAGCCAAAAATATTAACATTTAACTGTAGTTGAATGGCAAATATTGTGTATTGGAGTTTTGCCATTTACCTCAGAGGGTTCAGCAGTACACCCAAAATCCACAGAACATTACTAGCCCCTGCCAATCACTGCATTAAGAATATATATATATATTCAGTATGCAGAGCAAATTACATAACCCTAGATATTCTAATATCTTCATTTCAAATATTAGGACAGAAACTTTAAGAATAAGGGCAAAGAGGAAAGGCAATCTCAACCAAACAGTCTACTATGAAAAAGATGTGATGACATGGACAGCCGGATCGAGTGCACCCTCTGCAGATTTGGCAACGACAGCAAGCTGTGTGGTGCGGTTGACACACTGGAGGGGAAGGATGCCATCCAAAGGGACCTGGAGAGGCTTGAGATGTTTCAAACTGAAAGAGATTAGATTAGGTATTAGGAAGAAATTCTTTCCTATGAGGGTGAGACACTCACCCAAGGTACCCAGAGAAATTGTGGCTGTCCCATCCCTGGAGGGGTTCAAGGCCAGGCNNAGGCCAGGCTGGATGGGGCTTTGGGCAACCTGCTCTAGTGGGAGGTGTCCAAGCCCAGGGACGGGGGGTTGGAACTTTATGATCTTTAAGGTCCCTTCCAATCCAAACCATTCTATGATTCTATGACATGAGCAGACCTGAAACAAGTATGTGCATCATACCAAGGACATCAATTTGAGCACTGCAATGACACAGTCTTAATTCTGATGTTCTTCAGTGACAATGGCCTTCTTGGCTGACACAAGATACTGACTTCCCCCCATCAACAATTCCATCATAACCTTTTAGTTTTGGTAACCTGAGCTCCCAAAAAGTTTTCCAGTGTACCTTGACTTGGAGGGTACATGTTTTCCTTTAAGTTGCTGAATTGCTCCATTGGATTTGGACAGATCTTGCCTATTGGGATATACATATTAAATATAGTGGGGATCATGCTTAACACCCAACTTTCATGAGACATTAGTGTCCACATTTATCACCCATCGAATAAGCAAGTAATTTTTCTCTTAACATGATGCAATTCATGGTAGAAGATGGGTTAAGCAAAGGTCAAATAAATAGTTTTGAAACTACTGATGTCCTGCTGAAGCAGCAGCAAAGATCTCCTACACTGAGATCACATCCCAATCAAAAATCACACATATCTAAAAAAACCAAGTAGTTTTAGCTGTATGTTTTCTTTCCCATAATCTTTTTTTTTTTCAGAAGAAAGCAAACAAGGATTACACAGAGGGAGATAAGTTGAAAATGATGGTGTGTCTGTGAGCAAATGTCTAGATGCCAGCCTAGCTAGAAACAACACTTTGAACGTACAGAAAAGGAATGGTTTCCTTAGCAACCAGGGTGAAAACTCTAAGAACATCTTTTCTGCTCCGTGCTATTTCACCCTTCCCCAACTCAGTCTGCCACCTGTCACTCACAAATTTAATTTAGTTTAACATTTTATAGGGTTCAGATGGGAGAATTCCTGCTAGTGGAAGAATCATTAATACTAAAGAAATTCAAGGGGGATGGGGAGGGGAAAGGACCCATCCTCACAAGAAGGGGGGTGTGTGGTTTACATATCAAATTGGGTGTAGATGAGGGGATCATACATTGAGCAGTTCTCTGGTTTGTCAGACTGATACTGGACTTTTCAAACACCAGATCCCTCTCCTCTGGGCCTTTGCTCTGCCCCAGACTTTGAACCTCTTCTACTCGCCTGTCTTTGTACAAGCCTTTGCAAAGCTGCTTAGGGGCTCAGCTGCTGTTTCTTCCCTTTTTATACTATTGTTAGCAGAAGGTATAGGAGATAGTGTTTACACCTCATTATGTTCTCAAAGATATGGTCAAATGTTAATCCATGCATGTGATTTTTAAATACTAATAGATTCTAAACTATCCTAGAAAATTTGTTTTGTGTTGCAAGGAGAAGTGTGGGGATGGAGAGGAGACAACAGATAAATTTTATTATCAACACCTTTCCACCTTATTGAATAAAAAGAATATGATGCTTATATTATAGTTCCACTTTTTTGTTTTATACAGAGTTCTTTATTCTTTTTGCACTTAAATGCATGAATGCAGGTTGTTTAACACTTTTATGTTACTCTATGCAGAGACTCCATTTTCTCCACTAAAAATTTAGTGAAAAGCCTCTGTACTATGAGATATTTCACTTTATCAGATGATACACAAGATATCTTTATTTGAGACTATACATCAAGAAGCATAGAGACTAGTACATGCCAAGGCTGGATTTCTATGCAAAGAAACTGAAATTGCATGTAGACAACCAACAAGGAATTCCTCTTCTCTTCCTCCCTGCTACTGGGCATGTAAAAGACACCTTACAAGGGAGGCACTCAGCTTAAGGAAGGTAGCATTTTAGAGAAACAAGAACTTACAGTAGTGGAAACGATGTCTGCTTTCCAGGCCTTTAGAAATTATCAGCTTCTGTAAGTACTGCCAGGAATAACCTATAAAAATGAGATGGAACTGACCTTGCTTACTCTGCTTTCATGCATGACATGAAAGTCTTACACAGAGAAGTAATCTCCATTTCATAACCCAAACTCGGCTTACCCTTTGAACAGATTAGGAGTCTTAAAAGTGAAACACTATCTCATATGATGTGGTAACATATTGCAAGCCTATTGCACACTTCATTGAATTTCACATTTTAAAAAAAAATACCAACAACAAAACAAACAAAACCACTGAAATGCATTTTTTTTAATCACATAATGGTTCTTGTTAAAATCTCCTAATGCTTCTGAGAGGTGTCTGACTGAGACATGCATAGAGACAAGACAGGAATCCCTCTTGAATTATAACCATCTGTGATAAACTTCTAAAGTTGGTTAGGTGATGATATCCCTGGATGCTTTAATCACAGAGGCATTCTATCCCACACATTTTTGAAACATTAATTTGGAAAGACTGATTTCATCTGTTCCTAATTGATCAATCTATGCATCCCCTTAGAAATACAATTATTGTGTCAGTTTGGTTTTCAGAAGTTAAATGATTGGAGTGTCTCCAAATCCATGTTACAAACTGAATTTCCCCAATTGCCAAAGCATTCTGCACGATGACAGCTCTCAGTCTGAGAATCCATCCCTCCCCTGTTGTAAGCTAATTAAATATAATGTCAAACAAGAATTATTTGTAATAGTTTATTACTTATAAAAATTTATTTCTTGCTGGCTTTGATTGATAGTATTGCAATGACTATTTGCCTCAGAAGGTTCCTCTTTCCACATGTGCTTGCAGTGCAATGTTTTTCAGAAAAAAAAGGCTTTGCCCTAAGGAAACTCCTCTGATTTTCCAAAACAGCCACAGCCATACAGGCTAGCTGACAGAATAGTTCAGGGAATAGGGAAAAGGAAATAGCAGGGAAAGGGAAAATTCTTTCACCTTGTCATTTTCTCTTCCTTTCCCCAGCCTTTCTTTTATTCCACCTCCCTCTTTTTCTTCCTCCTCCATAGAACTCCATAGACCAGTGATAACGTTGAGAAAGTGAAAAGCATCATGAGCAAAGCTGAGTTTGTGAACCAAGTAAAATTCATGTTGATTGAGGTAAATCAATCAATCAAAGGGAGGACAGAGATGAACTGTCTGAAAGGAAGGAAAAACAATGAAAAATGTGTTGAAAGTAGGAAGGGAAGCCCACAGGAAGAGATGTGTTTATAGAGGAACAGCTTTCCTGGTCCCATGGTAGTTAATGACAATTTTGATTTTGAGCATCAGGATATTACCCTTGTCATTTAAATAGCAGTTGGCAGACATTTAATCTGCGGATGGAAGGAAAATTAGAAGAAAGATGAAAATATAATGTCTCTATAGCTGTTTAAGAATGAAAAGTTGTTCTTCATTCATAGGTTTTCAGAAATTAATGCTGCTGTTTTCAGTTTGTCGTTTAGATTGCATTTAGTCTGTTCTAAAGACCGTGACCTGATTATTAACAGCATATTTGAACAGGGGAAAGGTGGATTCCCTTGAGGTGGCCAGCTAGCCCTACCATTTCCACTGACGTAACTTCCAGCTCTATCCCATCCATGCCCGGAGTTTACAGCACCGGCAGCATAAATATGGAAAAATAACATAAGTGAATGACACTTTTCAGTCTGGTCTACAAAGGCTTCATTACTTCCCATGTGTTGCTGAAATTTTACAGCAGGAAGCCAAGAGCAGATACGTCAGTTCATAAATTCAGGACCTGCAGGGGAAAATGTTTGGAAAATGAAGGGAAGTGACATAGAGTGGAAGGAGGGGGAAACTGCTCTGCTGAGAGGAGCTGTTCAGATTATAGAAGAGAAGGAATTGGTGTGCCATTAATAATTTCATTGTGTTCTTTAGGGTAGGAAGCAGAGCTTTTCCTTTAGTTCCACTCCCTTTTAGGTCCGACCTATATAGAGAAGAAAGCTAAGCACCTGGGAAATTCTTTGGTTTAGTGTGCATTTATATCCAAAGAGAAAGAGAGAAACAAGTTGTTGTATTTGTGTGGTTCTCTGTATAAACTGTACCCCTCACTGTACAAAACAATATTCCAAGACTGTGAAAATGATCTCTTTTATCCAAAATGAAAGTGAATTGGAAGAGTAAGCGCACTTTCTGCTACAGATACCAGAAAATTTAATAAAACATAAATACATACATGAAACTGAATGACACTAAAGAAAGATGTAAAAACAGCAGCACAATGGCAGGTTCAAAAGAAATATTTCTGTGTCTCTATTCTCAGCCTTCTGAAAACCCATGGACTACTTTCCACTAAAGTTTTATTAGTATTATAATACTTATACCAATTCCTTGAACAGCGTACCACAAATATTGTGAAAAATTCATATGCTACTGCCCATCACTAATACATTTCCCCATTCTTGTCCTTCCCATTTTGGATGAATTCTTAAAGCTTTCCTGTGGAATAAAGTAGTTAAAAGACAACAGAAACTGTAAATATCAGGTTGACTTGAGTGCCTCACCACAAGATATATTTCTGTCCTTCAGCTGCAGATTTGCCATCACTTTATCTCCCCAAATACTTTAAAATCCCTATTCTTCCACAAACAGAGTAAGATTACTAATTGTGAAATAAGGGTGTCATGTCAGTAACTCAGAAATCATCTCACAACTCCATGCCTGACATAATCTAGTATCTTCTTATTTTGATGCTTTACTGAATTAACGGATAACCTCACTAGGCCACCAAAGGTGACACAAATCCGTGTGGAACACCCTTAAAAAATGTCAGCAGCCTTCACTGTGTTGACATATGCATCCCAGAAGCGGGAAGGACCCTAAAAGTGTCTTAACAGAGTAAACAAGATATTCTGAGTAATGCAAACCCTGAACAAAAACAGAATTTAGGCAATGCAGCACTGGGGGGAAAAAAGCACACACCACATTTCAAACTTACTGCAGCATTTCTTAGCAAAGAGTAATTGCTCCTCTATGTAAAAACAAGGGCCCTCAGGAAAAAAAAAAAAAATTAAGTAAATCCATTAGCTGAAAACAGTAGCTGAAGCCAAGTGTTTAGACTAGCTCCACTTGAGAGTCAAGGTTTTCCGGGCATGAGAAACAGTCCTAGAGAAATGCCATAACGTCAATGGCAAGAGCTTTCTTTAGTATCCTGCTTAACAAGAGAGTTCTTCGGATTAAGCTTTAATAAGTCCTCTGAAAGACTTGCACTGTTCTCCACAGGTACAACCAAATGTCAAAAGGAATTGGAGAAAGAACAAATCTCAAAAGTTACAGAGCCTCAGTTCAGTTGAGATAAGCAACAGCAAAATCTTCTTTTTTTCTTTTTTTTTTTTTCCACACACTTAAATCTGTACAACCACACTTGACACTTCATCAAGAGGTTTGCAGAGCTTCCTGCTCCAAGGCAGAATGGAATACTACTAAAATAGCCTCCTTTGTAGTTAATCAATATCACTGCTTTGAGTCTTTGCAAGAACACTATACTCCAGGTTAAACAAATATATTAAAAGAAAAAAAAAAGGAAGAAAAATACATAGAACTTACAAAGCTTGAAGAATAACATGTTTCCCATTTTTGGATGACTCCTTTCCTATGTTCTGAAATAAAGAGAGTGTTTGTAATGCCTGTAAAGCTAAACAGCATAATATAAAGGAATAGCAGTGATTAAACACACGAAGAAATTAAAAAATGAGACTACTCTGGAAAAGTGTCCTTTCCTCTAAATCTACATATACAGATCAAAAGAGTATACTAAATTCCATGCCTATCTCTATTCATAACATGCAGAGTTTTGCTGCACCCATTATTCCCGTCAGTTGCATTGTTAACGGGCATTCTCAAACCTCATTTATAACTTACATCTGCCATATTTAAGTCTTTTAAATAGATTTGTAATTATAATAGCCAGTACAGCATTGCTACCAATTATCTCCCCAATCAGAGTTCTCCAATCAATTTTATCTCCTTTTATAACATCCTGAACGTGTAAGGAATTAAAGGAGGCTTTGGAGCTTTTTTTTTTCTTTCCCTGTCACATTAGGCATGATTTGAAAATGTAAAACTTCCATGCTTGGTACTACCAATATTCTACAGTCACTCAAATTCTCCCAGGTTCCTCCAGAGCATTTCTTAGGGCTCTGCTAAGATCTCAACTGCTTTGACTGGATTCTTCTCACACTTGTAAAATAGCAAGTCTAGATTATGTGTCTATGTCCAAGTTTATAAGAAAGATATGGGTAAATACATCATAATTTACATCTAGGCTGCTCCTAGTTCCTTCTGCATTTGGAATGCAGTCAACTGTCTAAAATCCATCACACTCACAGTTTCCTTTTGAATGAACCTCATCCTCACAGTACTGCACTTACGCAATTAATCCAAGCCCCAACTTGGATTTAAACTGTGGTCTTGAAGTTTTCCTTCTTCACATTTTGTCACACACTGAGGAAGACTAGTCAAAAGCGATCAGTTTATTGCAATAGCAAAACAAGAGCAATCTTGTTCTGTTACCTGTCAGGGAAAAAAACTTGACTTCCTATGTTATCATTCTCTTTACAGGTTAGAAGCAATAGTTAGCACACATAGTGTACTTAGAAATCTTATTAAGACAACTCCAATTGTGTGAACAATCAGATTTACTGGTTTTGCTACCTTGCTGGAGACCCTGGACTTTTTTAACAGAAAGAGGGTTTTTTGGTGTTAGAGATTTGACCATAATATTCAGACTTTAAATTGTTGTAGATAATTTTAAAATGGCTAAAACCATCTTTATCTTGTCATTGAAATCTGTATTTACAGTCATGATCATATGATTATAGACATAATGTTCTTTTATTTCTGAATAAGCATTCACAATAAATAATTAAATATTTGCAAAAATGAAAATAAAATGTTTGAATTTTTAAGAAGTAATAGTATGCAATTAATTTTTCTAGTATTTTTGAATAATTTTGCTGACGCATTCAGAATTGACATTTTTACTTAAAACCAGACATTTTTATATCAGTAAATGGATATACTTAACCAGTAACACAGCAACTCCACAGCCCATATAAACTTGTTTAGGTAAAGTACCAATAAAAGTTCTTTAGACAACAAGAAAACCTTGAAGTTTGAGATTACTGAGCCTGAGATTACTTGAGAGGACAAACTGTTAAAGCAAGACCCCAAGGGTGCTTTTCTTTTATCAGGTATAATAGGTAGTCAAGAGGATCTTGGAAAACAACTCGGCTTCCCTTTCAGTGTAGTGTGAGGCCCTGGTAATTACTGACATCAAACCCGTTATCTCCCTCCTAGCGGTACTGCACACAGAAAGAAATAAATACTTTTATTGAGACCCAGAAGGAGTACAAAGTAAATGAAAGATGATAGCTATGTAGACATTTAGGATCAAGATTGACCTTCCAGAAGAGCAAGAAAGATCTGGATTCCTTGGTGCTACAACAAGCTCTTTGTTTAATTGCCTGTAGCTTTTAGATTTCTTTTTGTCTTTTCTCTTTCATCCCAAACCAATTAAAAGGAAAGTTCTAAGTATAACCCACCATCAGCTGCCTCTAAATCTCTGTCCAGCTCCTGCCAAATGGTAGAGCATGCTTTGCCTTCTTGAAGAATTTTTCACTGGTATTACTGATCTTTGGGTGTGCTAATAGATTTTTATTGAAAAATTATTCTGTCTGCCTACAATAAATACATCTAAAATACGGAGGCCATAAATATGTGTTATATGAAAAACATTCACTTAATGGAGAAGTCTTTATGGAGCCTTCTTATTTTATTTACTATCAGAAAAAAACATTAAACAACTCTGAGTTCCAAATAACCAAATATGTCTCTAATGATAAGAGCATCACAAAGATATCAATAACATATCATATAAATTTATTATTATTTTTTTGAAATATACATATAGGTTATTTGAGAGGAGAATCTTGGTCTGACCTGTGAAATCAGTTCAACAGAAAACCAGTGGTATCACTATGCAGCGTTCTGCTGCCTGTTCGGAATGTATAAATTTATTTACTTTTTTCTCTGAAGCAGCCATTTTCCTGATTTGGTACAGGTAAAATCTTCATATATCAGACTTGGTTTCTTCTCATCTTACATTTTATTTTTCTGCAACATACAGCACCAGGAGATGTCAATTGATTTTTCTATCTAGCAGTTCTGGAATATTCAATCTAACATCCTCGAAATAAAACAAAAGGCAACTGGTACTATTACCATAAATGACTGAGGTAAATATTAAGGTACAACTGGCCTTCGGGGGAATTCTACATTAGTTCTGTATTCCTCATAGGAGTTGTAGGTATTACAAAGCCAAAATAAGAGGAAAAACTGAAGCTAGAGCAATGTACTTTATCTCCTGCTAAGGTATCCTGCTAAATACAGCCTTTTAAGTCAAGGATGAACTGCAAGTAAAGTAGTCAAAATCTTAATATGTTAGGCAAAGTCATTGGCCCAGCAAAGGAAGCTGTGCAGAAAGCATGATCTAACTTAAGAAACCAAAAGTGTACTCTCCATTCAAATTCTAACCCCAGCCAGAAATGTAGTTAATGAACTGTATCAAGAGGCTGCATTTAATAGAGAGGAGCAGGGGGTCAGAATAAGTCAACTCCTCAGCCACACCAAGATTAGCAACTATCCAACTCCGGGCCCTTTCACTTTTTTAACCTTATGCAGCATATTTAACTAATCTGTATGCTGTGTAAGCTTCGTCTGGAACCCTCTGCTCTCTGAGTGGGGTCAGTTATCAGGAGCAAAAACCTCCTCTCCTCAGGATGGGAAAACATAGAAATCGCTGATCAGGCACACGAGGCACAGGAGGGCATCTATGGTTTTGCCAAATTATTACACAGACTGGGGCAGGCTTCACAGTACAGTTTAAGCAGCCAAACTCTAATTTTTCTACAGGCTCAATTGAGGGATACATGCCAATGGGAAAGTCACTGTGGTTCTCGAATCTGTGGCAGCCTGGTGGATGGCTTTGATGCCCATACTTGTGGCTTTTGACCCTGTGAATGCTCTATCTTACAAAAAGTTTCTTTTGATTTTTTTTTTTAACAATTCTCACCTTCCAAAAAAAAAAATATATATATTTATATTCTAGGACACCTTCAAATTGCCATTCTTCAGTGCTTGTAGTTTCTTACCCATGCCCTTATTATCAGGAGGCAGATGATGACAAGCAACTCTCCTCTGAAGAGTATTAGCAGAGTATTTAGGACTGCATGCTATTCAGAAACTGGGCTAATAAGGGCATAAGTAACTGAGATATTGACAGAATGGAAATATAATGGCCTACAAGGTAATCCATTGTTGTTTCTGGGAAGATCTTTGAAATTATTTCTGCACAGTATAAAAAAAAAATAAATAAACAGTTTGACATTGTGGCACAATGTTATATTACTTTGGGTGAAATGACAATCTTTCCATTTCCATGCTAAGCTTTCAGCGGGTAATACACAACCATTTTAGTCAAGTGAATATATTAACATGAAAAATATCTCTCCTTCTCATGTATCCTACATATGAAAACATTATTTTTGGCAAATGTTACCAGAAAATTGTTTGTCAAAATACATTACATAAGTAATTTGTTAGCAACAAGCTAACACAAACTTGGATTCATGATAGTGTAAATGCCAGCTCCTCAAACAATGAAAAAGGGCATTTAGTCCAATGTATATGATCCAGAAAAGGATGACAGACAGCACACTACTGATGTTCTTTATTTTCATCAGCCTTATACTGTAATTCTCAGAGAAATGTAATTTATTTTTATGCACAATTGAGATAATGTAGATCACAAGCAAATTATTCATTGTCTTTCAGATTCAGTTTTTCATGGAATTAAAAAAACAAACATGAAAACTTTGGTTGTAAATGTTGTATTAGAACAATGAATACAGCATGGAGATTGTTTCACTGTGATATCTGTAGCTTATGTTTTATGCTTGATCCAAAATCTAATGAAGTAATAGTATTATTTTACTAAGTTTCATATTTGTCCCAGAATGGCTTAATTATAATGTAAATGAAGATATCAACAGTTCTGAACATAAAGCTAGAAAGCCAAAGAGCAACAGCCACAGAAGCAGAAACAGCACAGTGACACAGGTTCCATTGTTCACCTACTGAGAGGTGCTACACTGCACAGACTTTGCTCTTGACAGTTTTTTGCAAGTTTCCACAGCTTCTCATACATAATGATCCTATTTCACACCCATTGGAGTGAAAAGTGGGCAACTTTCTGAGATATTCATAGAATCATGGAATGGTTGGAGTTGGAAGGGAGCTTAAAGATCATCAGCTTCCAAGGCCCCTGCCGTGGGCAGGGACACCTCCCACCAGACCAGGTTGCTCAAAGCCCCATCCAGCCTGGCCTTGAACCCCTCCAGGGATGGAGTAGCCACAGCTTCTCTGGGCAGCGCAGGGCCACCACCCTCATAGCAACAAATGTCTTCCTAATACCTAATCTAAATCTCCCCTCTTTCAGTTTGAAACTCTTACCCCTTGCTCTATCACCCCACACCCTCATAAAGAGTCCCTCCCCATCTCTCCTGTAGGTCTCCTTCAGGTACTGGAAAGGACTCTAAGGTCTCCCCAGAGCACTTTCTTCTCCGAGCTGAACAACCCCAACTCAGGGGTATTCTATGAAGACAGCCTCTCTTCATAGAAGAGTTGCTCCAGCCCCCTTATCACTCCATTTCCCTCCTCTGGACTTGATCAAACAGGTCCATGTGCTTCCTGTGTTGAGGATTCCCAAGCTGGACAAAGTACTTTTAAATAAATATTTTAAAAATATTCCAAAAGAGAAAAAAAATATATTCAGTGTATAGACTTTAAGATTCCTAGTAAAGATAGAAATTATTCTTCACATGCACATGCAATTCAGCTGAAAAACCACAGCGTGGTACTTTCAATGTATAGAATACATTAAAAGATAACCTACAGGGGTTAGCTGTGATTGTTGACAAATGATTGAATAGCTTGAATCATGGCACAAAGAATTCCAGCTTTTATCTGATATTCTCCTGAAGGTGGCTAATGCTCTAACTGGGAAGATGAAGAGAGCAGATTGGTGAAGCAAGAGCTGCAACATCAAGGATCAGTTTGGAAGGCTGCCCTGGGGAAGATCATGTTTACATAGGTCATTGGAGAGAGCCAGGACTAGTTACAGAAATGCACTTTTTATCTGATTTTAGGTGCCTGTATTTAAAAGTGATGGCTAACATTCTTAGAGATGACTGGGGACAACTCTGCAGCTATCCTTCCTTTCCGTTAGCTCTCTATCCACCCAACCTAACCTGAACCTTTTCTTCCTCATTTTCTTCACCAGTGTGCAGGGTCAGCCTGCTTACAGTCAGGGAGATGTCACTTGTGTAAGGCCGAATTACCTCGCTGTCAGAGATATTCTTGTTCCTCATCTTGGACAATGGATAACTAAAGAGGTATTTAATGGAAAAGGCATTTCCTGCTGATGAGACAGATGTTAACAAGACCCAGCTTTTTCTTTTGACAGGTGATGAGAACAGTGTTGTGCTAAAGTGATATGCTGTTAGAGCAAGATAGAAAGTTAGAGCTGTTAGGATCAAATGACCTTTAAATTTTTTGATTGGGTAAGATTTTTTGAATTTTTTTAACCTGCCACTTTAATCTTTTTTCCATTCATTTGTATGCTTTTTTTTCTGTAACATAAATTTACTTCATTTTTCAAGGCACATCAAAAAACTGTATTGTAAAAGGCTGAGTAACAAGAAGGAACAAAATCAGTGGTACAGCTGATTTCCTTGGCACAATGAGCAGGCTGATAAGTACGATGAGAAAAATAGCTGCAGAAGAAGGTAAGTTAACCAGGTGTATCATTGCCCAATTCTGTCAAATTTCCGAAGAGTATTGAGAGTGTATGAACTCTTGACACTCAGTAAGAGTCTCTCAGATCCTCTAATTATAATTTCACTAGGTGCTGTAAGTGTATTTGGAAACTACAAATAGACAATTAAGAAAGGGAAAAAAATATTGATTTTTCTCTGTGTAAATTTTACATATGACTCTTCTTCATGCCATTAATTCTAATGTGAAAATTACATTAAGTGTATTTTCCCTCTTTTCTGTACATTTCATTCCGTTGCAGGACTATAATGATTTTATTTCTTTGACTTCAGTATTTCCCACTGCAATCCAGTTATTCATCCAAATTCCCTTCGTATAAATTAGAGATGTTTTAAATACTCTTTTATATTTGTTAAAAATGTCTTTTCTTTAAAATCTAATGACAGAAAATTCCCATTTAAGAAATACTCATCTAGTGTGTATCTCTTAAATAGAGTAACACGGAGGTGTGATGGGATGGCTCCTACAACTGGAGCGTTCAAATGGAAGGATACAGTCTCTTCAGGAAGGACAGAGAGAGGACATAAGGAGGGGATGATGCCCTCAATGTCACTGAACAGCTGGGGTGCATGGAGCTCCACCTGGGGATCAATAAGGAGATGACCAAGAGCAGATCGGCCAGGATTAAATGGAACTGATGTTAACATTGGTGTCTGCTACAGGACACCCTACAAGGAAGACTGAGCAGATGACAGATATATACAGATAGGAGCAGCTTCATATTCACAAGCCTTGGGCCTCATGGGGACTTCAACCACTCCAGTATCTGTTGGAGGGACAACAGAGCAGGGCACAAGCAACCCAGGAAGCTCCTAGAATGTTTTGATGGTAGCTTCCTTCTCCAAGTAGTAGAAGAGCCAGTGAGAAGAGGTGCCATGCTGGACCTTGTTCTCACCAACAAAGAGGGGCTGGTGGGGAATATGAAGCTCAAGGGCAGCCTTGGCTGCAGTGACCATGAAGTGGTGGAGTTCAAGTTCCTCAGAGCAGTAAGGAGGGTGCACAGTAAGCTCACTACTGTGGACTTCAGGAGAACAGACTGGCCTCCTCTTCATGGATCTCCTTTGAAGAATGGCATGGGATAAAGCCCTGTAAGGAAGAGTGTCCCAGGAAAGCTGGTCAACATGCTGGAGGGAAGGAATATCATCCAGAGGGACCTGGACAGACTTGAGAAGTGGGCTCATGCAAACCTGAAGTTAAATCAGGCCAAGTGAAAGGTCCTGCATGTGGGTTGGGGCAATCCCATGCACAAATGCAGGCTGAACAGAGAATGAATTGGGAGCAGCTCTGAAGAGAAGGACTTGGGGATGTTGGTTGATGAGAGGCCTAACGTGAGACAGTGATGTGAGCTCACAGCCCAGAAAGTGAATTACATTCTGGGATGCATCAAAAGTGTGGCCAGCAGGTGGTGATCCTGCACCAATATTCTGCTGTAGGGTAAGACCCTACCTGGAGTCCTGTGTCCAGCTCTGGAGTCCGCAGCCCAGGAAGGACATGGACCTGTTTGATCAACTCTTCTACGAAGACATGCTGAGAGAGGTGGAGTTTTTCAGCTTGGAGAAGAGAAGGATATGGGGAGACCTTATAGCAGCCTTCCCGTATCTGAAGGAAGAGGCAGGAGAGCCATAGAAGGACTCTGTCAGGAAGTGCAGTGACAGGACAAGGGGCAATGGTTTTAAATTGGAAGAGGGAAGATTTAGATTAGATACCAGAAATAAATTCTTTACAGTGAGGGTGGTGAGACACTGGAACAGGTTGCCCAGAGAAGCTGTGGCTGCCCCATTCCTGGAAGAGTTCAAGGCCAGGCTGGATGGGGCTTGAAGCAACCTGGTCTGGTGGGAGGTGTCCCTGCCCAGGGCAGGGGGGTTGGAACTCGATGATCTTTAAGGTCCCTTCTAACTCAAAATATTCCATGATTCTATGCTATAATTCTAAAGGAAAGCTACAGGAAAGCTACAGGAAAGCTTTTTCTACATCACTAGAGCCACTGATCCTAATGGAATTAAAAACTGGGAAAAATATCAAAAGATAACAGATATTTAAAATACTTTTCAAAACTGAGCTTTGTTTTTAGAGGAAGAATGGACCTTAAAGAAAGAAAGTTCACTTCAGACAAATGAGTCTGGGTGTTAGATTGACCTCATCCAACACCCACACAGCTGCTCACTCACTGCCCTTTCCTACAGGACAGGCAGAAAATAGAAAGTGAGAATTGTGGGTTAAGGCAAGGACAGTTTAAAAGGTGAAGCAAAGGCTTTGGATGGAAGGAAAGCAAAGAAGGGATCTATTCACTGTATCCCACTGGCAGGTAGAAGTTTGCTGTGGTTCACAGATGTCACAGACTGACTTGTCTTCTGGCCTCATTTTGCAGTGAATTTCTTTGTCATTATACAGTGGCTATGATGGACAGAATTTTGTAGCTCAGCTTAGGGATTTCAGTGCTGAAAGACCTTTAATTATATCAAAATGATTACAGCACTTCAATAAAACATGTCTTTGATAAAATGCTATGACATATTACAGATGATGCAATAAAACCTACCAGGAAATTTAAGCATAATGACAGTAACTGTGATCATCACAGACCACAGCATAATAGCTGTTCTACCAAATAACTCAGAAGAATTCCGGGGGAGCTATAAACTCTGTGCAATACCAGAGTTGACATTTGTTAAACAAATAAGCCTTTTAAATATAAATGATGCCTCTTGACTTTCTCAAACGTGCTAGCTCTAAGGCTGCCCAAAAACAACCTGTGATTAATCCAGTCACAACGAGTCTAATTTGAATGAGTCAAATAGTGGAAAAGATTCCCTGAAAGCATTTTTAGGTATGATAAAAAAAAAAAAGAATACATCCCTTTTTGTATTAAGGATTTACTGCGCACTCTGGAATTTTGCCAAAGCTAAATACTCTAATTATTCACTAATTATTTGTAAGAAGAAAAGCAAAATGCCTCAGAGAAATTATTCATGAATAAACAATTCAGCCAGCTCCTAAATATGACTCGGAGAAGGTTTTAAAGTGTTTCAGGACAAGTTCCTTGTATAACACCTGAAGTGTTACATGAACAGCTAATGTGTGTTTGTTATTTACATCTACACTAATCACCCTGATCTCCTATACTCAAAAGGAAGTAGATTGAGATAGGCCAGGTGCCTTTTTCTCTCCTGTAATTACACAGACAGGTGGATAACCTGACACAGACACCTACACTGCAAACTTTTCATGCCAAAGGAGATTAATACCTTGTCAAGGGTTCAGAATTTATTTATTTATTTTACTTTTCCTGCATGTTCTGTAACTACTCCAAAAGAATAACTCTGCCTGTAAGCCAAATATGTATTGCCAAATATGACTCACCATTTTCATGGAAAAATCATCTAGTGAGAAATCAAGGTTTGTGTGTTCTTCTTTACACTTTCTAGAAAAATCAACTCGTTGGAATATTTCTCTCAGTTAAAACTGAATAATACACTGTGAATTGTCTCTGTAACACCTTCCCATAGGTCAGAATATCATAAGGTGGACAGAATAAAAAAAAATCAAACCTCAATTTGGAAAAAATCCACTATGTTTAAAAGAAGTATTAAAAAAAAAAAAAAAATTAATGTGACTCGAGCTTGCCCCACGTAAACCATTTTACTGTCTTAATGTTGTCCTTTTACGGCTTCTACCTCCAAAGCCTTGAAACACATTTCTCCTTTCAGGGGGAAGAAAAGCAGAACCAGTGCATTTTTGCATATATTGTGTGTATGAAAAGTAAGCAACTATTTATTTCTTTTGCCTTCATTTCCTCTGCTTAAATTCACCTTCAGTATGATAAAATTCCATTGCAAAATGGAACATTATGCCGCCAAAAAAGTAAGCTTATTATAAAAGAATATATAAATCACTTAACCTGATTCAGATTTACTATGCAAATGTATCCTATGTCTTTAAAGAGGATGAGATATATTTAAATAATACACTTTCTTAAAATATGTTTGATTTGCTTTCATTTAAAAATTTGAAATCTTCACAGTTTTACTGAGACTGGTATGTACTATTTATTGTCCATAATGTTTTGTACTATTTCTTTCCTTTTTCCTTGAAACTTTAAATCTTCCAGCACCCAAGGGAATCCATAAAAATGAGAAATTCAAGTTGACTATTTCCATCCTGAAATATCCATTTCTGTCTCCTCCAGATTCCAATTTACATGTCAAGAGTCTTTGTGGCTGGTATGGGATTAAGTACTGTTTTTAATTTAAATGTTGTGTGGTCTGTTCCAAACACCACTATTTCTACGACAGATTCATGCATCAAAAATTCACAACAACAAGAATATAAAATTGCCTTGGGATGACTATTTCTAGGGCACATTCAAGCGTTAAATTTGTTCATTACTATAAGAAAATGAAATTGCCTTGGAACCTAGCATTTAACTATTTTTAAAACTGTCCTGTTGAGGTGATGTGCAGTAATCCCCTTTTGTCTAATATAAAGTGAATCACATTAACTAAATAATTTTCAGTTCCCTAATTAGCTACATTTCACTGTTGGCAACATCAAAACAGCATTGTTTTTCTTCTTAAAATAACACTTTTAAAGTATAAATCTACACATTTCTAAGTCACATGCATTTCTTGCATGTCTACTGAACAAATATACTACTATTTAAAGCACTTTAAAATGAACAAAAATCTTTCCACTGTCTTTAGTGAGCTTTAGGTCAGCTCAAACTTACCCAGTTTGCCCTGGAAGATTCCTGAGAACTCTAGAAAAAAAGTACAGCAAAATTATTACAGAGTTCCTGGACACACTTTTTTTAACATACAACTAAATAATGCTTCTTTTTGAGTCATCTGCAAATTATGATATTCCCAAAGCAATTTCAATACAGAAAAGTTTTAGAACTCCAGAAAATGTAAGTAAGAACACTCATGAAACAGCACGCTGTATCAAAAGCTACAGGCAGACAGCCTGGTGCAGATTAAAGGCAGACTGAGAAACTACAAAAAGAGAGGATCCAAAGAAGGAAGAAAGCAATGCAGTATAATAAGCTTTTACAGATTTAAGTAGTTTAGGAAAATACTGATTTTGACCAGATGAGGTCAAAATACTGAAATTGCTTTGAAAAATTTACTACATACTAGTACAAGGGAACTGGGTTCCATTAGATCTTACTATTGTAAGTAGAACTGAGAGTAAAATGATGAAAATGATGCATAAGACCACTAAAGCTAGAGACTGAAATCCCATATTTCCTCTTACTCAGTGATGAACACTAATTTCCTATGATCCATATGTTCTTTCATTAGGGCAGGTTAAAAAGCTTTAATAACTATAGCACAACATGCAGAGGCATATATGGTAATGTAAATATGATTTTGAAAATAGTAAGTGGAACTAGAACTTGACATTTCTCTGCTAATAAAAGAAGTTTCCTGGTTCCAATATCCTTCTGCTCCCGAACCAAATTCACTAAGAGATGTTAACAATACCTCTACAGCAGTTTTGGGAAATTGGTTTGCTTGGGCTTTTTTCTAATCACTTGCAAAACTAGAAACCTTTTAGGAAATGAAGAAAATAAACTAATCTTTATGTTAGTTAGAGGGGACTATAGCATCTATTCACCTATTCACAAAGTCTTCAACTTACCCAAGACGGGAACTATGACCAGGGAAACCCCAGCTCCACACACATCAACACAAGATGATGCACAAGGGCACCCGCAGAGCCCTGAGAGCTTACTCACCAGATTAGCCTCCCACAATTCCACAGTTTGTCATTGAACTTACAAATATGAATGGAAATGTTTAAAAGTTGTAGCAGAAGAAAAACAACCTGGCAATGGCAACATTTTGGCCAGCCATGCTGTATTACTGTAATATCATACTGTACTACTGAACCAAATATATAAATATTATTAAAATTTAGATAATTTATAAACTTTTATAGCTTTAAAATGCGATAATTTTTAAAGCATGACAGCTGAAAGAATTTTTTTTTTTTCTAAAAAGTGCACGAGGCATAAGTTAAAGTTTGAAGAATGATTCTGTAAATGACTGCAAAAGTGAGTTTACATATAGTGGCATTGGACCTGGAAAATCTTTCCATTTCTAGTACTTACAGCACTCTGCTTTTGACTGTTTAAACTTCAAACTCCCTTTCCTAGTTTGCCACTCACAGTCAGCCCAGGCTCCTCAGTGATTTTTAAAGCTGCTCTAAAAAAAAAATGTCAGGTAGATTCAGTCTTTAACAATACTGTCTGGGGTAATGCTCCCCTAAATAGCAATGCAGGGAAACACAGTTCTTCAGGCTCTTTCAGAAGAGCTGTGGCTCCATCTCCCTGACCTCTCCTTTGCCCATCATTGCTTTTGATATCCTTGCCTGAGTCCCACCAGCCTCTCTCTAAATTACCTTCTGCAGAACTAGTTTTCTATCCTGACCACTAGCTAGACCGGTGGGATCCATCAGACCTCATCTGTGTGGTGGATGCAAGGTGACCTTCCATTTGCAGTAAGACTCAAAGGCAAGAACTTCTCCTTGTCAAAAGGAATCATGTAAAGTTTTTGAGATACCCCTGTTGCCTTCTCAGCTCTCCCTACCATCCTGGTGGGGTGTAGTTGAGACACATCTACATGCTCTCATAACTTAATTTTTCAACTTCAGCTACTGCAATGGTATGGGTTGTCCAGTATGAAATAAAACAGCTCTAGGGGGCTGTAATTTGCCTCTTGGAAAGCCCAAATATCTTGCAATGCACTCGGCCCACAGAAGCAGTCCACCTAATGTAAGCCATTTACAACTTAGGAGAATGTAAGATGGCCAAGATATGGTTGTTGAACTTATTCAAAATGAGAGAATTTTCCCTTTTCAAAATAGAAACAATTTTACTCTGCAATATGGCACAATATCACCTCAGATATCTAGGTGAAGACTGATATCCAGTCCAGCAACAACTCCCAGTAGCCTGCCACTGGCTAGCAAAAAAAAAAAAAATCCCAAAACCTTGTAACGAGAGGATAAATGGCTACTATTTTCTAAAATAAAACACACCTGTAATACATACTTAACACAAGCTTCTCAGTTTACCAATGCATTACACAAAAATGCCAGCTAATTAACTGTAACTCCCTCTTCCTACCCTCCCCCCCAAAAAAATATTTCTCAGTATTGTGCTAAATATTAAGCCATCCTCTTTACACACAAACTGAGTCAGAAAACTGATGATAGCAACATGGCAACACAGTTAGAAACACCACTCTGCCTCTGGGAGGAAATAACATTTCTGCAGGTATTTCTTGATTCTTATGGTACACAAAGGGAATGGCTTTGCTGCTCGCCAGCCCCTCACTTGCACTACCTGAAATATTCCTCTAGAGTCAGGATGAGATGTGGAAGCAGACCAGCAGCACAGCCCTCGTTATCCCTAAAGGATACACAAACTAAAGAACCAGATGTGCTTCCTCTCTTCGAAGGGTAAAAGAGGAAAGGAAGAGGGAATAATACTTTTCTTGCCATCAGCAAGTCTCTGTTCCTTGCTGACAGGAATAATTCTAAAACTGGAGCTATAATGTAAATATGAAGCCTGTCATATAGAATTTTAAGTAGCACCTGAGCAGAGTTGCTGTCAAAAATATCGGAATTGCTGTTTGCACCCGTGTGTGGCTGTCCTCAAAAGCAGAAAAAGAACATGAAGTTGTTGTCCATGAAGTTGGACAAGAAAAGCTGCTCAGGTACCCACTGAGAATGGTCCCAAAGCCAGTGGCCCTGAGAGGAGCCTACGAGGAAGCAAGCAGCATTTCTGGGTTGTCCACTCAGAGTAGTGGAAAAGATCTGAGGAGCAAACATTAAAAAGTGACCTCAGGTGTCACCTAGGACTAAGAGACTTGACTCACCAAAACTGGTACCCTGAAAATCCCTGCTTAACTACTGGTTAATACTGGAAAAAGTACCAAGGTCAACTTTTGACCTGAACATTCCCAGCAGCTGGGTTTCTGTTAATTCCCACTATTTCCTTCTTGATAGCACTGAGCTTTGCTTGTATCTGATTCTTAGCAGGATTCAGAAATAACATTGTCTCCTGCATAAAATTCCCAAGGAGTTCAAACCAATAAGTGTTCTAAGACTAAATTTTACACTCCACACCAGGCCTGGGGGATTCATAAGACAGTATGAGCCACCTCCTTCCTTCTGAGTACAGCCAGAGGACAGGCAATCCTGCTGTTTTTCAGAAACTCTGCCATCAGAGTACTCGCCTGGTGGCAATCATACAGTGAAAAGTCATCCCTGGAATACAGTTATCTTTCACAAACTTTATGGGTCATGTGCACTTTATCTTCCTAGAACAATAAATGTTTCCATGAGGCCAGCACCACTCAGAGATACTCAGAAATATTAAGTCCCTCCTTTCCCTCCCTTGCCATTAGCCATGGAGCTGTGTTCCAGCTGTCAAGAAGTGGAGAGATGCTTATGTCAGAAGAAAGCATATAAAACGCAGGTAGCATTCTTCTGTTAGATTGAAGACATTTTTCATTTGTGTTCAAAATGAAGATGATATGTCTTCATTTCCAGGAAAGCAGCCATGATTGAGGTGAATTTAAGCATCCCTAGGAAGCCATGGGTAAGGAGATACATCCAGCAAACACGAGAGAATTCAGCCCTGGCAACGAGCCAGCAGTAGCATCTTTACCATGAGTGTGCTCATGAGGCAGTCCAACAGTTGGATTTATCCCAGTTTCTGATATGCAAAAACTGTTACAAAGAGACCTGTCAGCCTTGTACATAATATTAATTTTATATTTTCATAGAATCATCTGGGCTGGAAGGGACCTCCAAAGGTCATTTAGTCCGACCTCCCTGCAGTCACAGGGACACCTCTAACTAGACCAGGTTGCCCAGGGCCTCGTTGAGCCTCCCCTTGAATGTCTCCAGGGAAGGTGTCTCAACCACCTCCCTGGGCAACCTCTTCCAGTGCTCCACCACCCTCATTGGAAAGAGCTTGTTCCTAATGTCTAATCTAAATCTGCTCTTCTCCAGTTTAAACCCATTAGCCCTTGTTCTGTCATTGCCGGCCTTTGTGAACAGACTGTCTCCATCCTTCCTGTAGGCCCCCCTCATGTACTGCAAGGCTTTTAAAATATATATATATATATAAATAATTTATATATATTTATATAAATCACTGGTCTATATAAATCACTCATAGAATCATAGAATGGTTGGGTTGGAAGGGACCTTAAAGATCATCAAGTTCCAACCCCCCTGCCCTGGGCAGGGACATCTCCCTCCCTCCAGACCAGGTTGCTCCAAGCCCCATCCAGTCTGGTCCTGAACACCTCCAGGGATGGGGCAGCCACAGCTTCTCTGGGCAACCTGGGGCAGTGTCTCACTAACCTCACAATTTCTTCCTGAGATCTCATCTAAATCTTCCCTCTTCCAGTTTGAAGTCATTAGCCCTTTTCCTATCACTACATGACCTTGTAAAAATCCCTCCTCATCTCTCTTGTAGCCCCCTTGAGGGTCTGGAATGGCCTATAACATCTTCCTGGAGCTTTCTCTTCTCCAGGCAGAACACCCAGAGCTCTCTCAGCCTGTCTTCACAGCAGAGGGGTTGGGTGGGTTTTTTGAGCAACCTGATATAGTTGAGCATGTCCCAGCCCGCAGCAAGGTGGTTGGACTAGATGCTCTCTAGAGATCCCTTCCAAACCGAACTATTCTGTGACTCCACCTTATTTTTTGTTCAAGTAGCCTTAAAGCCAGCCAGTTTCATGCTGGTTTTTGTCATGGTTCTTTTCCCTGTCATAAAACATACGACAAGATGCACTAATCAGAAACCAGAGGTTTCTTACAGAATGCAATTTTCACCAACCAAAAGAGGACAGTAAAAGTTAATATTATCAATTATTCCTGTGGTGATTAGCTGATATAAAGACAAAGCCTGCAAATCCATGCCTATGGATTTTCTTAACTCACATCAGCAGAAGTGGCTGCAAAGTGTGACTAAACAACATTTTGGAATTGCATGAGGAACTAGGAGCTTGGTAGCTTTGCAAGCTTCCTCTCCCAGCCTAGTCCTTTTAGACACAGTACTACAATGTTGCCTTCAAAGACATGCCTGATAAAAAGGGTTAGTGAAAACTCACATTAACTGGGTACAAATAATTGCCAGATTTCCAGTTTTGCAATTGAATGCATCAGAAATGCCCATTACAAATTACAAGGTTTTTGTTCATAGAGTTTTTATGTTGTGAAAAAAATTAATTTCACATGCACTACATGGACCATTCCATATATAAATTCTGGAACTAGCTAGCATCAACATTAAATTAATTTCAATAAAAGCAATAAAAATGATGTTGGCAAGTATCTTTCATTTAACTGTGATTGTCAGCAATGTAAGAACTTGCATAAATATTTCCTGGTTTGCTCTTTAATAAAGCACAAGTGGTACTAATTGGATGAATGCAGGAACACTGATTACAGCTCTCAGAGAACTAACCTTATTTAGGAATATGGAAATATATAAAGCTTGCCACAACTGCATGTCAGCCTTTGGGTACAGCTTCCTTCCCTTTGCATTTAGTACCTCGGAATGAGATAAATATGAATACGAGTGTTCAATAAATGGAATCCAGAAAGTCAGAACTCCTGATCTGACAAGTGAATTTCAGTTATTTCATCTGCCAGCACTTGTTTTCCTCTCCATTTAACAAATTCTGCAATGCAGGTACCCAAACCCTTCTGGAAAATATGCATTTGCATCCATTATTTTCCCTACAGCCACTGGTATAGATTTTTTTTTTAAATAAAATCAATTACATGAGAAGATCACAGAACTGCAGGAGGTTATCTCAAAAGAAAATTCATTTACGGGAGACAAGATTTGTCCTTCCTGGTCATATAATAATCAATAATCAGTCTTGATCTGCTTATTCAAAGGTATCCAAACAGATGTTCCTTTCTGTTCATGACTGTGGGTGGTTGTCATTCAGCTGCCAAAAAAAATGAGAATTTTCAGAGAAATGAAGTGTCGGATTTATCTTTTTTATTAAAAAAAAAATAAAAAATTTTGATGCCTGGTTTCTGTGTTCCTAGACGGAAAGGAACCACTAAGGATATAGGAGACACAAAATCAGTTTCCTCATACCATCCACAACGTTCTGTTACAGGACAGGCAGCCACTCCATACCTTATGCCCCAGGGACGGAAGTACTACATGTTCTAATAGAAGTATTATTAAAAGCAAAACGATAAAATCTTTTCAGGTTCTTCTGTAACTGCCAGCAGTGACCAGACTGGCACAATGGATGGAGTGTCCTCAGGTCACACTTATGTCCCTCAATACAACCATTTGGCTTGGAAACTTTTTACAGGACAGGCTGGAAAGACTGGTCTCCCTCCTCCTCCTGTGACCTCGGCCTCATCACATCATCATGACATGAGGCAACAAGGTGCCTGGTGCGTTCATAGCAAGAATGACAATGGCTTTGCCTTCTTCTGAATCTTGTTCAAGCTGTTAAAGAAGGGGTACATACAGCTCACGCTTGTAAGGGATTACTTATAAATCCAGCCAATTTTTTTCATTAGTCTATGTTTATTCATGAAATAACAAATTATACATAAGATTTGAGTTCTATTGAGTTTACTTAGAAATACAGAGTTTCTAAGTAAAACAACATGAGAAAAAACACTTAATTATTTAACATCATTCAAATAACTAAGTTATTCAGGCTCATTAGAAATTGGGCTGTGTTGTAGCTGGTGCTCTGAGAGGTTTTAGCTTACTTTGATTTTTTATTCCATAAGAATTGAGAGACACAGCAGGCATATTTTAGCTCATACTTTCCATTACATACTTTCCATATACTTAGCAGAGAATATGGCTGAAGCTCAGCAGCCATCTTAAAAGAAGAGGAAATGGTTTCTCTGTGAAGTTAAATTGCTAGAGAAGAGAGGGCACAGTCCTGTAGTTGCTCATTACCCTTTAGCTGTCACTGACTTTCTAGGAAGTTGGAAATCCTTACTATGAAGAATGGCTTGCACCTCACAGTACTGAGCCCACGATGTGCACATCTGCTTAATTTTCAGTGAAGTTACAGGCTAAATATTTTTATCCCCATCTGGAAAACCACAGACGTTCTTCCCATAGAGAACACCACAAATATTCAGAAATACAAGTGCATGCATTTTTATTTGACTGAACCTGTAATGCCCACAAGCAGGAACCAACCGTTACTAGGAATCAAACCCAGAAAGCCAACACTAAATGATCAGAATTCTACCATATCAACTGAAAGATCAGTCTTCCAAATGGAATAGTAATCAGACTGCTCAGTTGCTGGAAATGGGTGCTAGCTGGGATAACAATTTCTGTTTTGTTTTACAGATGAACAATTTTCTAAAGAAAATTAGGCATTGACCATAAAACTGGGTTTACGCAGGCTACAAAACAACCACCTGAAAGAAACTTTCAAGCTTTTTCAACCTGAAGCAGACACAAATTCAGAATGAAGTAGAAAAGGTCTTCTTTTGTTGATACTAACGTATACACACACCTGGTCTTTAATGAAGATAAAATGAGTGTTGGCAAGTGCAAAAGTGGCAAATAATTCACTACAACTATCCTGCTATTTTCTGCTCTATTTACATGATGTGTAATTATTTAGTTGCATTTCTTAGCCATCTACAGACGTGCAACCATTAAATTAATTATGCATTCTTCTCAAAATGAATGTTGTAATTATATTTCTCTTTTACTTTTTTTCATTTATTCTATGTCATTACCCATTCTTCCACAAGCATTATTCTCTCCAACCCTGTATGAACAATATGGTATACATCTGGAAATGATACATTTATTAATGATAACTATTTAATTTACATTGACAAATGCAAGCATGATTTCTGCCTAAGCTTATATAGACACTTAAAGCTAATATAGATAAATAATATACTATTTCTTTGTTTAAAAATTTAAAAGCTTTGTGATCCTAAGTCACTTTTCCACAATTGTCTCATCTAATTCAAATAGAGAGTGTTGTAAATTATTATAGAACAATACTGTTGGATTATTTTCTTTTAAACTATGAATCAAAGGCAATTATCTACAGACAATGTAGAATAAATTGGCAGTAAAATACATCAGGCTCTAAGCTTGTCATGATTTTGGCTGAGAAGTTGACTCCTTGCTGGCTGCTGGTATGCTGTTGTGCTTTGGATTTGGGATGGGAGTGGTGTTGATGGCACAATGATGTTTCTGGTGATGGAAACCAGCTTTCATGGGGATGGCTGAACCTCCACCTGCCCATGGGAAGTAGCGAATTAATTCCTTGGTTTGCTTTGTTTGTGTGTCTGGCTTTTGCTCTATCTGCTAAACTGCTTTTATTTCAACCATATTTCCTTACTTTTTCTGATTCTTCTCCCTGTCCTACCGGGGTGGGGAAAAGTGAACCAGCAGCTGCTGGTTGCTGTCTGGAGTCAAAGCATGACAAAGTTTTATCCAGGAAGCTGCCCTGAGGCCAAGTTTGAACGAGTAACCTTGGCCTTCTTAAAGAATTCTCTCACTTGACAGAAAACAAAAAGTGGGCATGAAAGAGCCAGGAAAACTCAGCTTACAAAGTGAGGTATCATGGAAGCCCCATGACCTTTTTGTATCTTGACTACTCCCAATTCTGCTGGAATGTCATGAAATGGAAGCCAAGGAATTTATCCTTTTTAAATTGGTACCAAATCCAGTGGCTCAGTGGCACAGGATAGATCTGATACATGGAGATTCTAAAATGCTCTGTTCTGTCCATAACACAGTTGTGTTAGGACCACAATTTCTGAAATAGATTGTATGCTGGCACTGAGTAAGAAATGGCTTTTTCATCTCGTGACCAATAGTTGAGATGAAATTTCCAGAACTAAGAAAGTAAGTGCATTTTCAACATGAATTAATAGGTGTTCAACTGATGTCAAAATAATACTGTTCAATTTTAAGGATTTTTATGAGGATTACAGTTTCACTTCTCATTAAATTTCTAAGTATCATCCACTTAAATTCTGTTTCAGATGCCACAATCAAAACTTTCACTGCAACAAGGCAAGTACATGATATAAAAATAGCTGTTTTCAAAAGCATTTGCTGAGAAGTTAACTGAAACAAGCACTCTCTCGTGAAAGGTTTCTATTTAGCTAAATTACCATTTTCAACAACAAAATATTGAGATGCCTTGTTTTTTACAAAGCCTATCTTTTCACTTTGTGCTAATACATCTCTAAGACAAACAAACAATAAAAAAACTGTTTTGTAAATGGTAATATTTCCCATATTTTAAGACTTTTATATCTGAAAGTACTGCATATACCAAGGCTTACTGTATTGAAGTGTTTGTCTTTTAAAACACACTATGTGGATGACAAGTAAAAGAGACTGTTCTTGTATTTTTAGGTGTTTTACACATCTGCAAGATAAGGACAGGAAAGTTTAGAGATATACCACATCTGTTGGTAGATCATTTCTTAAAACCATCTCGCAGGTCTATCTGTTGTGATCCTTCCATTATTTCCTTTGTCCCTTTCTGTCCACTGTCTTCATTAATTTGTTTTACAAAAGAAATTAAAATATGTCACATTACCCTGCATTGCTGTTCATTGTTTTCCACACTCAGAATAGCTGTCTTTGTGAAATGTGCCAATGTGAAAAAATGTCACCAATATGTCAGATGTGCTTTGGTCAAACTTCTTGGCCATGCACCAGAAGAGGAGGGAAAGATAATTTTTACAGCTGTTAAAAATATCAACAATTCCCAGCATCTTCTTCATTTAACTTCCATACACAGATATTCACCATTCCCTCAAAACATTGGACCAAGAAGTCCTGACATACAAGCCAGAACGACCAGTCACGCTTCATGCACATGACATATGCTCTTCATGCAGGCAAACTGTGGAGTTTATCTGGGCATTTAAAACTGAAGAAATCATTGGCAGAACATGGAGACTTATGTATCTTATGAACGTAACTACCAGGTCTTGTTTTTTATACCTTCTGAAAATGTCATCTCAGGGGTCAAGACAGTATTTGCCTAAGAATTACCTGTCAAAGAGGAAGAAATACGAGGGGCAGGCTTCAAACACTTTCATTCAGGAAGTTCAGTATGGGTAACTTGAATTAAAACCATATCATTCCTGGAAATAGGGAAGGAAAAGGAAAAGCTTTGGGAGAAGAAAAAAAAGTCTGAGGAGGCTTCAGACCTCCAATAGTACACATGCTCCGGAGTGATGTGATATAGCCATGACTCTGCACCACTGTTTTACTTATTTTACTTGAAAATACAATAAATGTTACTAATGCATGGAGTAATATTTTGTAGGTGAGAGAGAAGGTTCTGTGTGTTTAGTAAAATCATTAAATCAAGCCAAGCAGTGCTGTGAAAGCTAATGTCACTTGTGCCTGCGTTGGATGGCTCCAGGTCCCATTGCAAACTCAAGAATAGCTGCTTTTCACTATGATTCATAATAAATGAGGTAATTAATGATATTTAACTGTTTACAGCATCTGGAATTATCACATTCCATCATTTTTACATAAATGATGAATAAGATCTTCAAAAGTCTTCACTTTGTGTTTGCCTGACAGTAAAATTTCCTGTGAAGAGACAAAATACTTAAAGCAAGCAGATAGCTCAGGTGCATTCTTCTTCACCTCTGAATGTCTGGCTCTCACAACAACTTCTAAAATTCACCTCCAGAACATTTGCTTTGTAAAAGAGTGAATTTGGCTATTGGAAAATAGCCAAAATACATCCACGTACCTAGTATGTATTGATTTGCTGTAAACACTCTACGCATTCTTCAGCCCTTTGAATGGTATGTGCTTGTGAGGGGAGGGCAAAGGATGTGCCTTGCATGTGTGAATAGTTTTTCATAATTAATACTGTAAGTGCATTCCTAATACTGTATGCTTTGGGTGCTGAAAAAAATCTTTTAGAAAATGCTTTTTAAAGGTCAGTCTTGTGAGAGACTAACACCTACATTTCTAAGACATTTATAGTGCAGACACACATTTTACCCAATATTTTTTTCTTCCAAATTCTTTTCATTCTGCAAAGACTTTATATATGTGTTTAGTGAGTGGTTCTTTCAGAGGTGACTAGAAGTACAAATTGAGAATTTCTCAATTTCTCGAATTAAGATAAAAGTTCAAAACCACAAATATCGGGCAAACCTGCTCTTCAAAGCCTCACCCACTATCATGATATTATCTGCACTGCAGAAACAGAAAATTGGATATAGATTATATTTGAATGTCGCCTAAACATTTTGCATTACAAACTTTGTGGGTATAATTAAGGATTTTGATTTGATGAGTGATTAGGATTACCAAATAGTTAAAATCAAAATTTCAATCAATCAAAACAAAGGAGAATTATCATTTCTGAATATTGTATTATTGTAGTATTCCTAGTGGAAGTTCAAGATATTAAATGCAGGTGCCTGGTTTATCTCTCCTAAAACTGATATATTTAGAGGATGCCATATGCTTTTAGGTAACAGTTTTCAGTTTTAACACACACTTATTTATAATTATTACAGGGATTTCTCAAACCGCCGATGACTCAAATGAGGTATTGACTGACACCTTGTGTAACTGAGGGATTTACCTCAAACTAAAAGGCCTTGTTGCCTTTGCTTTGTATATTTGTTTGAAAACACAACACAATACATATTTAGCTTTTACTTCAAAACAAGTCATTTCCCTCATTCAGCTGGGGAGGAGGAGTCTTCCCCTGAAATATTCTCTCACCTTTATGACAATGGATTTCAATTTTTGTGCTGTCTTATGACAACAAATTTTATGAACATTATTTTGGATGGTTATTCTCCTCTCAGCTTTGAGTAAAATTTCTAAAAAAGAATATGCCTTATTACAAAAGTCCAGTGATTGCTCTCTCACAATCCACAGTTCACACCTTCTTAAGCAACAACTGCTAATTGAAGTTGCTAACTGGGGAGTTGGACTAGATGATCTCTATCGTCCCTTCCAACGCTAAAAATTCAGTGAAATTCAGTGAAGCAGCCAACTGTGCAGCTGAGAGGACTGCAGCTGGATTAATCACCCACTGTTTCAATGAGCAATTCAGCTGTAACAATACTTTATCTAAAACAACCCTTCCATCAGCTACACCAAAAATTAATAACAAAGTAGTAATATTGATATGCTGCATTCAGAAGGATGTCTAATAGGAAACTTGACTCCATGGAACAGTCTTCAGGATCTACCAGCCATGAGTTTCACCCATGCTCTGAAAGCTTCCATCTCTCTTCAGAAGTATATGTTCAAAACCATCTGAAAAATCTCCCTCCCAAAATAAATGACTTTATTACATTAAGTCATTACCCTGCTTGGAGTTCAACAGTTTGGCTACAGGTACTGGCTACTATGAGGGAGGGTTGTATATCTATTAAACATTCCTTGAAAAAATCCTGTATGCTTTGTCAAAAAAAGGGTTCCAAACTTTCCTGAAACAGTTGACAGTCATATTATTTCCACATGGGATCTACTGTAACAGGTAATACATTTAATAAACGAGAAGGGGCCTTTCCCTACTTTACTCCAACAGCTAGTTGAGTATCACAGAATATATAGAAAAGGGCACAATGTTGTGGGATAACCTAGAAAAATTTAACATGCAAGAAGGAGTCTGATGGTTAAAAATAGCACACTGGGACAGGTAAGAATATAAAGATTAATGGTGCTAATGCTTTGCATCAGCTTAATGCTTTGTCTGACTAAATATTTCACTGAATATTTGGGGTTTAGGACATCAGAAATTTTGAGATGATGGCATGCATACTTCTGGGAGATTACAGAGTAGGTCGTTATGATCCAGTCAGAATGAGAACTGTGTGCTCTGCTGTATGCCAAAATCATGACAGCAAAGGAAACCTCTACAGAGGCTGGGAAAAAGAGTTTGGAGACTTTAAGAAAGGAGTAATCAGGTCTCAGGATGTTCCCAAGCAAATTGGGACCCACCAGGTAGCCCTCCCAGAGGTGACTCATACTGGATACATGCTTTACCTACTAGTCTGAGTGTCCTGCAGTGTCTGACAGCTCCAGACCTGTCAAAAACCTGCTGGATTGTGGGGATGTGTTCATTTATTTACAGCTATTATGTCTTTTTTTTTTTTCCCCAGTAACCTCTGTACACTTCTGTCAATTCCAAGCAAAGTGTTGGATGCCAAGTCACCACAGGGTATGTGTCAGCGTTTGTTAAACACGCTCCATACACTCTTATTAATTTTACATTGCTGTGGTTTCACTGTTGGGGAAATGCAAATGGCAGCACATGGCATTGCCCTGTGGGGAAAAAAGGGAAACACTGCATATTTTTGTAATGCAGGGTTCATTTTTTCCTGCTTTCATAGACTCCTTTGCATTTTTTTGCTGTATGGACAATTTCAGTGTCACATCTTACCTGCCTAAGGCACTCCTTCTCTTCAGGCAGGATTTTTTCACAGAAGACTTATAAATCTCTGAATTTTAAAAAGAATGAAAGATGGGCTTTCATGGAAGGAGAATACTTTTGACAAAAATAAAACCCCTTAATATTTAAAAAACAATAATAAAATCCTTCTTCCCGTGGAGTCTGCAGGTAGACTCACACAGAATTTCAGTTCTAACACTTGTGTACTTTCAGTTCAAAAGCCCTATTATAGGGGATGAATAAAAGGATTAGATTGGTATTGGATGAACCTCCTGCTTGATTTGGAAAGATAAAAGGAGTCTGACTCCCACAGGCAACTGTTTTTACTGTGATGTGGGAAGAAGTTGCAGCTGAGGAGCTCTATGGCAAATTGATGTTCCCAGAGACTAAAAGCAATCAAGGCTGGGGAAGCACAAGGTTAATGTAATTTCAGGGGAACATCAAGAGGGGAGGATGAGGTAAACCTGCTGCTCTGATGGAGCACATTTCTAGCATATTAGTTACAGCCATCATCTGTCTCTGCATCTTTTTGCCCATTTATGCAAAATACCGTAAGTGCCTACTTAGAATTCCCTTCAGCAAAAACCCTGAACACAAAGACTCCATCCTTTGCAGAGTCCCTTTGCTATAGAAGGTTGTCCCAACAGGTATCTGTGACGGTTTGACTTCCACTTGATCCCTTAGTCTCAAGACCAACGGCTTGGCACCATTTATTTACAGCAAAGTAATATTTTCCATGTGCAACATTTCCCATATGTTTTCTTGCCTGATGTCAGCCAGTAAACAATGGAATGTGAGAAACACATTATCTGTAAAGATTATGACAACATCAGTACAGGGACAAGCAAAGAAATAAGTGAAATATTGCTTAAATTGTGTTTTTCCTCTACTATAAGCCTGGTCTATCAGAATTAGTCTGTCTTGCAACCAAGGGGCCCTAATTCCTTGCCTTTCTCTTTTATATTTTACCCCCTGAGAAGAAGTTTTACCTCTACCACTGCACACCAGCTTCCACTGAGGAACAAATATTTTCCTTTTCCTATCTCACCAGTTTCCAGACACTAAGCAGCAGCCAGTTTCTTTCCCAGTACCCTACAGTTCTCAGAGGCTTTCATCAGTTTTGTGGGTTTTTTTAAATAACATTCTGCTTTTCTTCTTGTAAGTTTTAAGCTTGTTACACTCAGTACATCTATCACCTCCAGATGCAAACAAAACCAGGTTAGACACACATGACAGACTGTACTTTTCACTTCACTGTGGAAAAAAGCAGCAAGAGGCCAGAGAGTATCAATAATCTTTTCAGAACACAATGTGGGTGAGCAGAGAAGCTTAACTAAACAACTGCATTTCTACAGGAAGTCCTAACTTAAAAAAAAATGTCCCTAGACTAGATGTTGAATCCACATAAGAACTATGTGCTGTATGACAGCTAAGAGAAGCCAGATGCTGCTGAAAAGATACCATATATTGTACTAACAGGAATAAAAGTCAGGCTGAATATCTTTTATTAATTTCCAACTCTCAGGGAAAAAATTGTGCCCAGTGTTGGATACATGGCTTTTGCCACAGGTACGACCATTGACAGACTCCAATCTATCCCTCTAGTTAAAGAGCTATGTTGAATAAAGAGAGAAGAAACCATGTTCAGACATTTGCCTGTTTTCAGGGAAGGAAGTTCACCAGTGGATTCCTACTCAAGGATAATCTTGAATATAAGTCAAGGTAAACTCAGGAATTCTCTCTCTCTCTGCACCACATCCCCACGTCTTAGATCCCAAACATTAGATCCCAATCATCCCAAGAAATTATTAATTTCTGTTTAACCTTACTGATATAAAGGACAAAGGAGCAAAGTTCTTTAATTTGGAAGCAAGAAGATAATTTCTAATTTCCAAATTCCATTGCATGTCCCCTGAGGATTTGTTCAAAGTTCACAGTAACTTGAGGATGTTCTGCAACTAATTTTAGGGATACTAGAACCTAATTGCATTGGTATTTGGTTAATAGGAAGCAGCATTTTTTGTACATTTCCTACCTGGGTTTTGCTTATTGCTACAATGTACTCTTAATAGATTTGTACTGATACAAAATTACCTAAGTATTTAGGAAAGTAAATCGTATCACATCATTAGAGAAAAGAGCATACTTAACCATCTTCAGAAAAGGAGAGGTCTAAGTGGGACTTAAATCCCCACTCCTGGGTGGGCACCAAAATGGATGGCACCACCAGCACCTCCACAAATGCAAAGAAAAGTGTAAGTCTTGTTCTTGTCTTAGAGATTTATAGAAAAAAGCATGGGCACATACCTCCGGGTTCAACAACTGGATTACACAGTCAGCTCTAATTAAGGCAATTAAGCCCTAGAAAGGAGTAAAACCAAACTAAAACTTCATTAACAACACATTGGTCCCTGAGTAGCTTCTTATTCAGTGTACCCTTATTTACTTACTTATTTATGTACTTTACTTGGTCTTACTTCTATTCCCATTAGAAATGCACATTTTTTTCCTAATCACTCTGTAGTTTAGTGTCTGGGTACCAGACACCATCAGTCACAGTTCAGAATAATAATGGCACCAGTCAGACTAGAAATGGGGTAAAAAGGGAAAGAAAGATGCAAAAAGAAAAGCAAACAAAACAAACAAACAAATACAGCTGAACAGAGCACATTCCTTAATCTCTGGAGATGCTAGCTCGTACTACAAATGCATGTTTTAAGATAATGACAAGCTGGCCAGCTAACAAGGAAGCTTCTAGGAGAAGGGAAACTTTAACATCCCTTTTCCACAGATAATGCAAGGTCACAGAGGAGTTCAAGTGTAGGCAGAGGAACCAGCTCCTCAGACCTGAAGCTGAAAACCACGACTGGAAGAGGTCTAGAAAGGGCAGTCAAGGTGTGCAACTAATTCTGACCCAGAATTAATGACATCAGCAAGATGAATCTCAAAGGCAAAGGCCTTTGCAGAGAAGGATGTCAGAGAGGAAGGACTTTCACAGGGGTGTTGTACACTCAGGAACTTTTCTTTCATCCTTATGGAAGGGGAAGGAATGAAGATTTAACTTAAAAGAAAAAAAAAAAGATAATTTGCTACCAATGTTAGTGAGGTCAAATTTTATTTTCAATTTCTTTTTCCTGGAGATGCAGGTAGTTCACTTTTTCCATAATCCCTGAAGATAGTTAGCACACATTTTTTAAAAATACACAAATTGTTTCATTTTTAAAATTATTTAAAAGTAAAAACAAACAAACAAAAAAAAAACAACCAGAAAAAAAAAAAAACTTAACAACACTGGCACCTGAAGAATAGGCTCATCTACTCAGAATGCCTGCCAGAGCTCTTGTTTATTTTTAATTAAATGACAATATAGAAATTACCTCCAGCATGACACTGAAATATCATCAATTCTTAAAAAAGAATGCTTTGCTTTGTTCAAATATTTCTCATTTTTTTAGCAAATCTAGACCCAGAATAACAAAAATTTTGAGCCCAACAAGGTATTGATAAAGTTAGAATATACTAAGTTAAAAAGAATAGAATATATTATTCTCTTAATATAGCACAGAATGATCACGTCTAGATTGCAAGCCCAGGAGCATCAGCAATTTCAAAAATAATAATACATAAAACATTTTTAGTGTGTGAAAATTATTTGTATTATTTTTCTATGTTTTTTTTTACTCTAATTCTGAAGAGTTCTGTAACAAACACATTGGAGTTGCATAGTCACCACTCCTTTAAACAGAATCTTTTACTCATTCTTTATCCAAAATAGCATTTTTTCAGACTTGCAGGAAACCACCATTTAAAAAAAAAACACTCTAAAACTACTTGTCGCTTTTCTTTTAGCGAAGTTATCCCCTACCCAGTCACTCAGTAGCAAGGGTTGACCACCTACCATGCTAGTGAACCAGTCAGTGCATTTATGACTCTTCTTCAGGTATTTAAACTACTGTATTGGAGTTGCAAAACACAGAATCACAGAGTCATAGAATCCTAGAATGCTGTTGGAGTTGAGTTCCAACCCCCCTGCCCTGGGCAGGGACACCTCCCACCAGACCAGGTTTCTCAAGCCCCATCCAGCCTGGCCTTGAACCCCTCCAGGGATGGGGCATCCACAGCTTCTCTGGGCAACCTGTTCCAGTGCCTCACCACTCTCATGGGAAAGAACTTCTTCCTCATATCTAATATAAATCTCCCCTCTTTCAGTTTGAAGCCATTATGTTTTGTCTTACTGCTACACTCCTGATCAAGAGTCCCTGCCCATTTCTCCTGTAGCCCACTTTGGGTACTAGAAGGGGCAATAAGGTCTCCACAGAGGCCTCTCTTCTCCGCGCTGAACAACCCCAACTCTCTCATCCTGTCGTCATAGGAGACATGCTCCAATCCTTTGAGCTTCTCCATGGTCCATGTCCTTCCTGTGTTGAGGACTCCATAACTGGAGACAGTGCTCCAGGTGGGGTCTCATGAGAGCAGAGTAGAGGGGCAGAATCATCTCCTTCGACCTGCTGGCCACGCTTCTTTTGATGCAGCCCAGGATGCAGTTGGCTTTGCCGACTCATGTGGAGCTTCTCATCTACCAGATTTCCCTTTTTCATTCACACCAGCATTTTGGGGATTATATGACTTAGAGTCTCAGAAATTTTGAAGAGATTTTTCTAGTGCAGAGACTATAAAATTTTTTTGAAAATTTTAAGTAAAATTACATAGAAAGAGAATAAAATTTAATAATACTTTAAAAAGGAGACACTGAAACTCATTTTACTTGTACCATAAACAACAAAAAGCTTCTGTTCTGTCAGTTCCAGAATCTTAACTGCTAAAGAAAAAAAAAAAAGAAGTTTAAATATTTATTTGGATATTTTCAACTGCTTTCATACATATGCATAATGTAATTGGTTTCCTGCTAGTCTGATTGTAGTAATTTATCTTGTATACCATGAAAATAAAAATAGCTCCTGGGCAGTTTAAATTGTCTAGCAATGGAGATTATATGGAAGCAAAAGAGTATTATCCTCTGATGCTGCAGAAATTAATCCTTAAACAAGGCTAGTATGTCTAAACATATTCAGTCACCTAAAGTTTTGCCACTAGAAATATTTCATCATCCTAAAAGAGAAGCAGCCAATGACCCAGCAAAGAATCAAAAGGTGAAAGCATAGATTATTTGGATAGAATGGCTTGTTGAAGAAACTATATCATAATGTCATTTTAATATAACAATAATAGTAACAACAATAATAATAGTTATGCTGTTTCTATAATAATATTGAATGTCTTTCTGTCATTTACAAGTCAATGTTGAGTCAGTGTCATGTTTTAAGTCTGATTTTAACTTCTGTTTAAAGCAGCACTAGTTTCTCCCACACTTCTTTCTGGAGGGGAAATTTCCTCCCTATACTGTGAAGCTTCACTGGGCATTATTAGTCCACAAGGTATAATGTGATTTGTTCGCAGCATTGTATTTTTTAGGTTTTTTTAGTATTAACATATGATTATTTTTTTAGTATTTTTTAGTATTAACATATGATGAATGGTTCAAACTGAACTGACCACATGGATAATGCTACTGACATCCACAAGGCGATCTGAGCAGATGTACATTTCTATAATTCTCCTGAACTTGCTGAACTACAGGAAATTACACAGGACCAACACCCTCTGCAGAAGTGAAAAGAAGAACAGACCAGCCATTATAAAAGAGTACTTATTTAGGTATTCAACATATTAGCAAGTTTCTAACTTTCACAGAACCGTTAGAGCAGGAGTAAGGAACACCACCACTGGGGGATTTGTCTCACATTAAAAGCGGTGTGTGTTTATTGAGTCAGTTTAATAAGGATTCTGTCTTCTGAAACTAAAATAGTCAAGCCTTCAGCTGTCAAGAAATCTCCCTGAAAGCAGTGACTCATTCAAAGACCAACTGGAAGTTTTCATAATCACTGGGTAAACCACCACAAAATATACACTTGACAAGTAATTTTTCACCACTATGAATTTTCACCAATTTCTTTGGGACTTCTGTCAGAAAATTCTTTGAAACAGAAATACTTTATTATTTTCTCATTTTTCAGTTTCTTCTAGTACTTCAGCACCACTCCATGCTTTTGGCTGCTCTTGTAAGGCTAGAACTAGTCACTCCTGGTAGATTAAGATAGACAAATTGTATTGTATTCTCTACCTCATGGCATGGAGACTTCTCAGTCTTTTTTTCTTGGGGGAAAAGGGGATATAAGTTCAATTTTCTGTGGGTTTTATAACATAATCAAGTTATGTGAGTAGAGAATCTGCTACTGTTTAATACATTCCAATCTGCAACATAGAGATAGAGACAGTTACCCTTCTAGAGACTACTTACTAATTGGTGATTGATTTAAATAAATTTTTCCATACTTTGTTAAAGATATTCTTATCAGAGCTGTGAATATTCTTGGTGATTCTTGTTTTTTAAACATGGAGTGAGATGCATGGATGGATGGATGGCAAGGAAATGATATTTTAGATTAGTTCCATTTATTTGACTGGCTTCCTTGTGGTATCTTGTTCAATTTTGACCTATCTCCAATCCCAGCCTGTATCTCAAACCTCCTTCCCAGTCACTCAGCATTTCTTGGCATAAACTGCAATTCTGTCTAATATTCTACCCATTTTTCATACGTTTTTTCACATTGAGCATTTTTTTTATGTTGGCACCTGTGCAAAGAATAATTTCATTCACCCACTTCTATCTTCCACCCCCTTTTCAATCAAGTTCATACAAAAGCCTGTTGCTGCATAAGGCTTTTTTTGTTGTTGTTTTAATCAGTGAAAAGATCAGGTAAGAAAAGCACTGTATTTCTACAGAATCCAGAAGAATTTCGCTGTTTATTTGGCTGAGAGCAGGCAGACACAGTGATGTAATTCACAGAATGCAACAAAGCCAGCATCCTCTCTGGGTAGCAGAGCAGAATAAGGCCATTTTCCCGTGACAGAGAAGATGCCAGCTCAAGTTTATGCCCAGTCCAGTCTGAAGCTTGGATATCAACAGAGTTCCTGTACTTCACAAGTCAATATGCTCTACAGAATTATATTTTGCAGTCTCTCCCAACCCCTCATCTCAGAATGATTCCACTCTATTTAAAACTTGTATGTTTACAATCAGAAAGACCATGTGAATAAAAATGTGGGATGGTGCTAGAGATGGGTGATTAGAGCTCTTATTCGAGGGGAGGCAGCTAGGATATTATTGTAGTAGTGTAGAAACTTAGAAGTGTTTCATTCAAAGTGAAGTGGCTTTACGTAGTAAAACTGTACCTTAAAATATCTTTAACCAAAGTTCTCCACAAAGATGGGCACCAGGGTTCAAATCACCCCAAACTGAATAGCGCATTGAGCAAATCTGCCCATCTCAGTGTCAGTCATTACAATACTGAATTTAAAAGCACTGACTGATTCCATATCGTTCTCATTTTGCAAACTCTTCTCAGAGTTCATTTCAGCTGCTTCGCTTTCATTAAAGATTTATGAAATAAAAATTCAACACTTTGTTTCAGGAAAAGAAAGAAGAGCGCTGTGGTCAAATCTCTGTTTTGAATATAATTCCCCCCCAAATCCTTCAGCGGTGTCAGGAAGGGCTGGATACTGAGGCCTGTGTGTCTTTGCCTTTGTGTAGCATAGGACAAACTTTGTTGTTTTGCTGTGTCCTTCCTTTAACTTGGATCATATTGTCAGAAAGATACCTGACACTAGCAGTATTCACCTGTTGCTGGCAGACTTTCACTCAAGAGTTCACTAATAATTCCTCCAACAGTCAGCAGGCACGCGTAGGAAAAATCATGATGATTCTCCTGTGTTTGGAATGCAGACGAGGCCTCCACTGAACCTCTCTGCAGGGTGAGTATCTGCTGGTGCTTGTCTGCAGCACATTTTCCCCTTTTCTCAGAATCCTCCAAGGTGAGGTGTCTCAGTGATGACATCAAGACAGGCAGCCTGAATGGGAGCTGGCACACGAGCAGAGATAACCTGGCACACAGCCGTGCTTAATTCTGATCCCAGACGAGCACCAGAACTACTTCATCTTCAAAGAGAAGCAGAATCCTCTCCTGGAAAAGTTACCAGTGATGCTATTAATCAAATTACCCGCGTTATTTTAGACAAAGCTTGAGAGGATTCAGTAAAATCTGGGAGGAATCTTTACAGTGTCTCACACAAATTATCAGCTTCCCCGTTTGAGCATCACAGCCCTCATTTACACTGAAGTCAGTCTTTATTAAACAGAGTAATTAAGCAATATCCAGCATTTGAAAGGATATGGACAAGGGATATCTAACAACAATGGATGAGGTCACTTACATTTGTATAGAATGCATATCCCTGGGGAGGGCAGACAGGGGACAGCCATCCTAACCTTGGGTATAGAAGAAACTAATCTAAATCAGATAGAGAGACTAATCCTCACCCCTTCAAAAAGTAGGGGGGAGGGAGGAGAAGAAAAGAAGGAAGGAAAGAAAAGAAAAAAAGAAGCACCAAAACGCAGCAAGTGCATTTTCTTGTAATTTCATTGGACTTGGCTTGTCTGAAAAGCGTGTTTGTTCATGGAGTAAATAACTTCCTTCAGAAACCACATAAATCTTATCTGTATATCCTTCACTGCTCTGGGAAAGAATAAATTTCGGCCCTAGTCTGGAGGTCTTTTTGCACTATGTATTATACCTCAAGTATTCTTTCACCATCTCACTTTTACAACTTTACTTCTTTCAGTACAATCCTCTTCTGATCACTCTAAAATCTTATTAAGTATGACTAAGGCTGATTTTTTTATCTGCACTAAGGAAAAATAACTGCTACAAAATTAAAAACCTGAAAGAGTTTATTTCCTTAGTTGAGACTTATCGGTTTTATCCCTTTTTATTTTTAATCACATAGAATATATATAATTTGAAAAAGTGAACTTGACATACAGTAACTTACTAAAAACTTCTAATTGTTCTCCAATATCTAAATAATTTCCTAATTCTAACAAAAGATAAAAAAGATATTTTCCCTAATTAAAATATAATTTTTGCCCAAGTGAAACTTTTTCATAGAACACATCTCCTATTATCAGAAATGAAATATACAGTTCGCTGAGTAAAAAAAGCTGAATTAATTAATAGTCCCAGGACATTTTGCAGCCAACAAATATTCAATATTTTAAATTCCAGACTGAACTGAGAAAAAAAATACTGCAGCATTCGTCTCTTTGTTTCTGAGAGTCAGAATTTTCCAAAGAAAAAAAGCCTTTCTAATCAGTCTTCAAATAGTTCAACAATATTTAGCTGACATTAGGCAATATATATGTTTTTGTCTGAGTTTTTATAAATAAAAATAATATACTTAATAAAACAGGAAAATAGTATACTTGTCTTGCAGGCTGGGATGGTGGAAGGTATGGCAAACCTTCAAAAATCCTCGTGGTTGGGGGCAATCAGATCATATTCTGGAATCTTCAGCAAATCCACAGGAAAACTATCTATCCAGCTCTAAACTACCATCTTCTGGGGAAAAAACAAAACAAAACAAAACACACACACACAGCCTGCTATTTGGAATTACTTCACACTTGTGTGTGTTTCTTATGTCTCTATAACAGTTGATAGCAGACAGTTTTCTCTGGAAATAATCTCTGCTAACAGAGAAAGCATAAAACAGGAATCATTCTTTGGTAGATAAAACAATGATCAGGCACTGAATCTGTTTTACAGTCCTTGCTTTGTAAAGTACTTATGTATTGGTACTTATATAAAAAAAAACCACCCTAAAGTAATAAAGAGCCATCAATTGTGACACTTTATCTTCTTTCCATTTCCTGGTACCAGTAGTTTGCAGGTATTTATGTTCCATCTGCGTGGAACTTCGTTGCAAGGCTAATGTAATGCTCCACTAACAACTACAGTCTGGAATTAAAGAGATGGTAATGTCTTTGCATAAACCCCATCATCTAACGAAGTATTCCCTCGACAGAAAGCAGCTATAACATTCATTTGGGGATTTCTTGGTTTTCTGTGAAACTGCAAGTCACTGTGATACGGAGCAAGGTGACAAATGTCCTAAGGACACATTTTACCTCCTCCCAGAAATGGCCAGAGCATCCCTGCCACTTGCATAATGATGCCAGTAATGCTGCGTTGGCAAAATATCTTAAAATGTTATTTGAAACCTAGGGAACAGTCCCGTGGTGCTCCCACTCAGGTGCACTCCGGATCAGCCTGATTAAAAGGGCATGCCCTTCAGCAAGCAAATGCCACTAGTCTCAGGATGAAGGAATCCTTTGGGATGCTAAATTTAGAAAACACATCCAGGTAGAAAAAGTGCATCTCAGTGTGGTGTTTTCAATGTAATTCTGTTTAAATATGTCTTTCTTAGACGTGAAAGTAGAGCTATTTGAAAGAGCATAATCTTTTAAAGGTATTTATTTCTAAAAGTACTGTGAAGTATACATCTCTTGGGCAATAGACTTGCTTTTAATAAAGTATAAATCTGCTAAAAATTACACTGAATCATATTTCTGTAGATGGGCCATTCTCTAGCTCTAGGCAAAATATTACAAACATCTGTATCAATTTATCTCCTGTATATAATCAGTCTACTGATGTTACAGTTTTTACTGTATTTTTAAATGGTTCTGATTGGAGGAATATTTTGTAGTACTTTAAAACAGCTTATGTATACCTGGAGATTTGTTTTGAAGAATGATTACAGCCATGAGAAGATACTTGACAGTTATATAAACTTCCAATTTTTATAGGTAAGAAGTGTTAAATGTTCAGGAAATATGTCAGACAGAATTGCTGAGGTACCAGACTGTGCTGTCCTCAGTAAAAATCTCAAGCTTTGTCTTCATGCACCAGTTGTTTGGGCAGAGAAACACACATTGTGCCATAATACATGAGGAATTTTGTGGTGTGGACAAGACAACACACTCCTGTGAAAGTGACTCAAGACTTTCTATTTTCCACTTTCTTTCAATGCACCTAATGCCATATTGAACATGTCAGTAATAAAAGCACAACAAGTAAATCATGAGTTCTTTATGAAGAAAAAGACCCAAGAAAAAAATCCACAGCTTTCATAATTCACATATAAATAGCTGAATATTGTAGTACTTGGATCCAACACAGAAACAGCTTATAGTCTGGGAGTTTTTCAGATGGAATATGTAGGGATTGTGCCACAGCTCTCTGAATCTCAAGTGTCTCCATTAGGGATCCAGAATTAGCCTCAGAAACACACCTTGGTAAGGAGGAGTCCAGAGGGGGCTGCATCACAGTGCCCTCAAATAACAACATCACAGACATGATGTAACAGAAGGGCTAATGGAAGAAACAGATGATCGCATATGTGCATGTATATTTATTTACATACATCTACAGGTAATGCTTTATTTTCAATCCTTTTGCAGGCAGAGATCTTTTTGCATCCATCTTCCATCCATTCCTCATACATAAACCATAACAAGAAATGTTGATTACCTTTTGCCAGGTGAGTAAAGGGGAATGTATCCAAATATGTACCTGGACATCACCTGGATCAATTTTACTAATGGTCCAAATTAAAACTGCTGTTTGGAAGGACAGCAAATTAGGTAACAGAAGGTTTGCAAATGCCTACCTAAACTTTGTGAGCCATGTATAATTCTACTACATAAATTTTAATTAGAAATAATTATGTGGAATACAAAGATCCTAAAAATTTATGTTTATTTTTCATTCCTTCTTTATTTTCATTACTATTGCTGCAAAAAAAAAAAAAAAACAGATAGCGTATAACTAAGCCATTTAACTAATATTTTGGGGAATAGCATCCCAATGTATTACAGTGTGTCACAGCAAAGCTGTGAAAAGGCCTATAAAACACACAGTAAAGTGCACACCAACTCCAGGAGCTGTTTTTCCCTTCACTGTTTCACGATAGGCCTGAGAAAGCACTGAACACAGGGACAGCCTTTATTCAGATTTTACATCCTCAGTCTCTTCACCACACACCAGCACACACAGAATGATGCAATACTTAGTTAAAGAAGATAATGCAGAAGAAATCCTACTCTATTCCAGGAAAAAAAAGGTACACTTGGAAATTCTTCTAAACCTGGGGCATCTCTTTTTTATGTATGCACTGTATACAAACCATGATACATCAGTAAATACCCTGATAGTTGCTTAAGTCAAATACATGGCTTTGTCCTTGTTTAAGAACCTTCACATTAAACCTTCAGACAGGTCTGTGGTTTTTGACCTGAGCTGCATAGAACCTCTGTTGCCCAAAAAAAAAAAAAAAAAAATAATAACAGATGATCTCTTGACAAGGTTGTATAACTCACACATTTAGACAAAAGTACCAGATTTCCAGTAAAGCCTCTCTATTCATGTACAACGAAGGCTCATACTTACTTCTCTATTCATCATGTGTCATGCCCCCATCCTCCACTATTTTCAAAGAACACACAACATATTCCTAAAGCCAAGAGGGAGGACTTATTTTATGGCATTTAGTCACAGAGCTCCAATAAAAATCAGCTAGTGACACACAGGCACATCTTCCCATTTAGGGTTCAGACAAAAGGCAGATAAGACAGTTGTATGAGTGATTTGTCTATCAGCAAGAGATAAAACAAGACACAATTCTCAGGTACCTTGCAATAACACAGGTGCCCTGTCTGGTCCTTCACCCGTGCCAGTTAAAAGAGTCCAAGAAAATTCCCAGAGAAAATAGTAACTATTTCTTTCTGAAGTACCTTGATCATCCAAGTCTCTGCTTAGATATGAATATCTACAAATGCATTACACAACTAATACCTCTGTGCCAGATTTACCAAAATAATCATTGTTATTGTGATAATTCATTATCATCCATTCATGCCCACACAAATTCACATGCTGTTTCTAGTAGACAAAAAGAAAAAAAAAAAAAAACAAACAACAAAACAACCCAAACCAAACAAAAAAAAATGTGTTGTATTCCATAATAAAATCTGACCCTAAGACAAAAGGCAGTTTTTAAACAGTTAAGAAGTTTTTCTATAAACAAGTAGGTTCTTACTTCTTATAATTTACCACCTCCCGTATGAGGACAGGCTGAGAGCTGGGGTTGTTCAGCCTGGAGAAGAGAAGGATATGGGGAGACCTTAGTGGAGATTTCAATATCTGAAGGGGCTACAGGAGAGCTGGGGAAGGACTCTTTGTCAGGAAGTGTAATGAGAGGACAAGGGGCAACAGTCTTAAATTGGAAGAGGGGAGATTTAGATTAGACACCAGAAAGAAATTCTTTCCTGTGAGGGTGGTGAGACACTGGAACAGGTTGCCCAGAGAAGCTGTGGCTGCCCCATCCCTGGAGGTGTTCAAGGCCAGGCTGGATGGGGCTTTGAGCAACCTGGTCTGGTGGGAGGTGTCCCTGCCCAGGGCAGGGGGGTTGGAACTGGATGATCTTTAAGGTCCCTTCCAACTCAAACCATTCTAGGATTCTATGATTCTAACTGTATATATTTATTTTATACTGTAACTTACTGATGTGAGGATTTATGGGAAATACTTCACAATTTAGAATTCATTATGGATGTTTCAGTTTCTGGGTGTTTCTGATGAGATAAGCCTTTTAAAAGCCTAGCTGTAGGAGTGTGACTGCTCAGGATTTTCTGAAAATAGAGCTTCAGAATTGCAACTCTTTCCTGTCTCCAAAAATCACTACTAAGAGCACTGCATTTGCATTACTTAAAATGTTAATTTTCTAATACAGCAGAAGCTGAGTAAAATACATTTATCAAAATTGGTAGCTATTAGATTTTTTAAAGCCTACCTATTAACATTGCTATGATGTATTGACTTTTTCCTTAGTGGTTAATAAGGGCATGTAGAGCAATAGGAGCTTGGGCTTATGGTTGTGAAAGAGAGAAAAATTTTCTAATTGGATAAAAAAATACAGAGTTACACACTATCAAAGTATTCTTTCTATTTAGCCTGACCATTCATCAACATATAGCCTCACCAAATTAAGACAAACTGCAGAATTCTGCAGTAGAAACAGATTCAAAGTAACAACTGTATTTGGAAAAAAAAAAAAAAAAACCAAAAACACCTTTGAATAAAGTTTTAGATAAGTAAAAGGCTAACAGTAGATAATAACTTATATTCTTTTAAAAAAAAGAAGTATCCTTTTTTAGGTACTACTGAGTACAAATGGTACAATTAGTTACAAAAGTCTTCATGAATGCTTAAAGGAGCTTCTGTGTTATAAATTGTAAAAGTGTTTAACAAGCATTTTGAAAAGGTTTTAGTAAGTGAAGAAATCATGCCTCTTGTTGTATTTCTCCAAAATATCCAGATTTTCTAGATGGGTTAGGGATAAGCCCAGAATTAACAGAAATTTGGGGATAATGGTGGATGTAAAGCTCAAACACTACTGCATTTAGTGCCTGTCACACCACATTCCCAATGAAGCCACTTCAGTCTCATATGTCTTTTTTTGAATATACTTATCTGTCACCTAACTGGAAGCATCAGAAAGTGCCTACATTTTCCAAATATTTTTCCCAAATAAGTGTAAAGTATTGCTTCTGGCTGTGCTCAGAAACTCTACAGTTTAAGCACAAGTATCTCAATAACTGTCATTCATAAGCCTGTCTTCAGCCAAGCACATCATCTGAGAGCTCCAATCTGAGCTGACTAATCTTGACAAACACTTAAAGAATGCAGAAAAAAGCCACAGGAGCTAGACCTTTCCCTTTAAATTCCATAGTGTAGTCTCTAGACCAGAAGATGCAAGCTCTCTTCTGCCTGAAGCAACTTAAAACAACTCCATACAACCCCAGCCACCAACCCATAGCACATTCTAGCCCTGAGATACTAGGAAAAGAGTTGACATGTGGCTCCATCCGAACAGTGAGACCTGGAATATGCTTCTCCAATGGGCATTTGGGCAGCTGCTTCATCAGCCTCAGAGTCTAGTGGCTAGGAACAGAGTCCTTCCATGCATGTCATAGACAGTTCCATCAGCTAAATTTAAGTCACAAATTCTCTCAGAGCAGCTATGTGATACCTTCCCTATGTGTTTTTGTGGATTTAGTCATTACTGTTGCCAGCTCAAAACCAAGCTTTTGTAATTGAGCAGTTGCCACCTATTAAAAACATCCAGAAGGTAAATATTGTTAAGCTTCAAAGTGAAGGCTTTCAAAAGCGCAGGTATTCTTTCATTCTAGTTTACCCTTTCTATTTCACTCATTTGTCATTTTTATCTTAGTTTTCCTTCCAACCCTCTTCTGCACTCATTTATTCACTGAATGACTCATCTTCCCTCATTCATCTTTCAAAGCTCTCCTTTTACCTCCTTTTTCAAGAAGACAATAACTGAAATAGAAAATGACAGAACATTTACACATTGTTTCTGCACTCACTAAGAAAATGTATGAACTTCTGAATGCCCAGGAAAACAAATGGAAATGATGATGACCTTATGATTCCAAGCGAAAAAGTTCTACAAGGCTAAACAGCAGTGAATTATTCAGCATGTCAAGCCTTTTTTTTTTTTAAAAAAAAAAAAGACCATGTATGCTCTTTCTGATAGATTCTTTTGATGGAACAACAGCATGTTTGGACTGATCCTGGTCAAATTAAAATATGAGAAGAGAAAGCATATTTAAATAAATATTAGAGATTCAATAGCTAAATACTGGGGAATAAAAGCTCAAATCCAGTGCCTAGGGTAACTAATAGAAAGGATGTTACAGCAATTGAGAAAACCTGAACATTTCTTAGGGAATAATTTAATAAATCCTGTAAATTGCAAAGGGCAGTAGGCAGAATGTTACGAAGCCCCACAGAGAATCTTCCAAGAATTCATAACTCAGAAATAATATGCATTAACCAATATGAAGATTTAAAGAGCTGAGGATAAGAAAAGAACCTTAGTGCCCAAAAGTGAGTATAACATTCACTATAAAACTAATTAAAGGCCTGTGTCTTTGGTACCTTATTGTAGCGCCCTGTGCAGTGGTAAGATCTTGCTTCTTAGTAGGTCTGATACCACATAAGATGCCACACTCCTGTAAGTTTCCCGACTTTGGTATGGGAGGAAGAAACTAATATAAGCCAAAGGCATTTTGCTAACAGGATTCAGTAAGAATATTTCAGCAATATACTTCAAAAATCCAGAATTAAAAGAAAAAGGTGGGGAAAAAAAAAAAAGACTGTTTAAATGAAAGATAAAGTTCAATATTGGCAAAGTGACAGACAGGTGAGTTAGATAAAATTAATAGCATGCGACTGAAGTCCCATCTAAGCAGACACCTCCTTTTTGTTAAATTCTTATAATAAAGGAAGCACTGCTGCTTTTCTTCAATTATTATGTTCTGCTTATGGGGCACTAGCCCTGGTAAAAAAATTATGTCTCTGAAAGAAAGGAATCCAGGCAAAACATCCAGAGACATAAAACAGTCAGGAAAAAATTTAGATGGGTTAGATTCTGGCAATAATTTACAATAAATTTAGTGTATCTGCCTCTCATCCCTAGGGTAGATAAGTTAGATTTACTGAAACGTTATCAAGGTACTATGTTCATATGAGTGTGTATAGGTATGTATACTTTCCCATACCCTGGAGATAAGGGGGAAGGTCTGGAGAGAGGAAGACTTTCCCTCTATTGGGGAGGACTGGGTGAGAGACCCCTTGGCCAAACTAGACATCCATAAATCCATGGGCCTGATGGGATTCACCCACAAGCGCTGAGATTACTGGCAGATGGCAGATGTTATCGATGAGCAACTCTCCATCATTTTTGAGAGGTCTTGGAGAACAGAAGTGCCTGAGGACTGTAAGAAAGCAAGTATCACACCAGCCTACAGAAAAGGCAAGGAGGAAGACGCAGGGATCTACAGGTCAATTAGTCTCATCTCTGTCCCTTAGGAAATAATGGAGCAACTCATTCTGGCTGTCATCTCCAAACACATTGAAGATCAAGAAGTTATTGGAAGTTGTCAACGCAGATTTACCAAGGGGAAATCATGCTTGACCAATCTGACAGCATTCTATGACGTCATAACTGGATGGCTGGATGAGGGGAGAACAGCAGATGTCATCTACCTTGACTTCAGCAAGGCTTTTGACACTGTCTCCCATAACATCCTCATTGGGAAACTAAAGAAGTGTGGGCTAGATGAGGGGGCAGTGAGGTGGATTGAGAACTGGCTGTGTGACAGGACTCAGAGGGTTGTGATTAATGGAGCAGGGTTGAGTTGGAGGCCTGTATCCAGTGGTGTCCCACAGGGGTCAATACTCGGCGCAGTCCTGTTCAACATATTCATCAGTGACCTGGATGAGAGGACAGAGTGTATCCTCAGCAAGTTTGCTTATGATATCAAACTGGGAGGGCTGGCCAACACTCCAAAGGGCTGTGGCACTATCCAGTGTGACCTGGACAGGCTGGAGAGCTGGGCAGAGAGGAACCTAATGAGGTTCAACAAGGGCAAATGTAAGTTCCTGTACCTGGGGTGGAAGAACCCCAGGCACCACTATAGGTTAGGGGTGGATCTTCTGGAAAGTACTACTGAGGAGAAGGATCTGGAAGTTCTGGTGGATGGCAGGCTTTCCGTGAGCCACAACGTGCCCTTGTTGCCAAGAG
>BJBW01000507.1:314144-335754 GCA_004320125.1 Scolopax mira | reverse complement strand
CTGTTAATTTCAGAGTTTCGTTAGTTAGAAGAGGCCCAGCTAAAAAAGTAAAATTACAAACAAGAACATTGGTTTTGTTTTACCTCAAACCAGGACAGGTATGCTAGATATAGAGTGACAATTGCTAGATAAAAGAAGGAGGATAGGTACCAAGAAAATACTGAAAACAACAACAAAAACCAACCAGGAACTAGAATAGGTCACCAGGGATAGCAAGTATGAGAAGGTACATTTTTAAATCTGTGACCAAGCTGGAGGAGTGAATTGAAAACTAGAAAGACAGATGCTTTTAATAGCAGGGCAGAGGAAAGAAATTAATTTGTCAGAATCATAGAACTGCCCAGGCTGGAAGGAGCCTTTCATATGATCTGGTTCAACCATCAACCCAACACTGACAAAACCTGTCACTAAACCATATCTCTAAGCACTACATCTACTCACCTTTTAAATACCCCTACAGAGGGTGACCCAACCACTTCCCTGGGCAGCCTGTTCCAATGCTTGATAACCCTTTCAGTGTAAAATTTTTTTCCTTATATCCAGTTCAAACCTTCCCTGGTGCAACTTGAGGCCATTTCCTCTTGTCCTAAATTGGCAGGGTCCTCTACTTATTAGGTATACTTCTGAAATTACCTACCCCACTGTGAAAATATATTTTAGAGTTTCATTTTATTTTAGAATGCTGACGATGTTATGAATAATTTGCTCCTCTCCTCAAACTGGAAATAGACTTGCCCTGAAGATCCTTTCTACTCCAGCACTGAAAAGTGGAGTCAGGCTGCATTCCCATGTTTTTGCCATGACTAAGAATGTCTGAAATAAGACATCCGTATACCTCCATCTGTCAAATATTTTCATTTGCATTTTTCTCCCTTTTTTTTTTTTTTTTTTTAACTTTTAAGCTTGTACTTGCAAATGGATCATGGTTAGGTAGCTCTTACCACAGTCGTCTTATTTTAATGAGTTTTTAATAGCCTGTCAAGTCTTGATTATTATGCTGGAAATAAGTCATAACCATGTTCTTTGATACTTTCTGCTTAGGTTTTGTCTTTGTTGAAGGTGGGCCTTTCAGTGAGACAGAAAACATTTTATGGCCCAGGGAACCTGATTTGAAACACATATCACAGTCTCATAGCAGCTAGAAAGAGAAATGCCGCAGTTAATTTATTATGCTACCAATTTCTTATTAACAAAATAGCTTCTGTGAATTAAAAAAAAAGAAAAAAGCATAGCTCAGTGAACAGAGTAACTGGTCTTTGCAAGCAGTTGTCTTGCTAATAACTATGGATTTCTCTCACAGTAGGAAGTCATCAATCAGAAAGGGAAAGGCCAGATTATATTGAGCTCTGTTCCTTAGAGGTCACTCCTCACAATCACAGAGTAGAAAACTTTCAGAGCTCCCTTCCTTTCTCCACTATAAATTCAAGCTGATTAGTTATAATATATAACTCCATCTAGGATGGATATAAAGGGAATGGTCTTTTAAAGCAGCATCCCTAGAGAAAAAACTTAAGATATTCTAATCTTTTCATCTCAGCATGCTTCCTCGCTCTGACTGGGGTAGACACCATCTTCTGATGTGGCTACAGGTGCTTGAAGCAGAACTTCAACCAAGGCTTGTAAAAGATAGCATTAATCATATCAGGTAATATTTACAAAACTTAGGAGTAAACCAGACATGTACTGCACTTTTTTATGCTTCTGTTCTCATAGAAATGTTGGTTGGAGGGGACTTCTGGAGGTCATTAAGTCCAGCCTCCTATTTGAAGATGGACTAGTCTCAATCTAGATAAGGTCAAGTGTGGCTGCTTCTTTTTCTATATCCTTAGAAAGACATGCATCTGATTATTCTACTTAGATCAGTGATGCTCAGCACTGTATCACAGCCATTTAGTAAAACACACTTTTTTTTTTCCTTTGGGGTGCAGAGACTTCAAAACTTGACAGGAGACAGAAATATTGTCAAATCTGAGCGAGTTGCTAGGATAGCTGTCTGCATTTCTTTTCAAGGCTTCACTTGCTCTTACCTCAGATATTTCTTTGCCTATTAGCGATGTTGAAAGTCGCATCATTTGTCATGAAAATTTTCCTACATCAGGAAGTGCTTCCTTTTTTGCTTCTCGTAAAGACAACAGACATGACCTAATTCCTGACGAGGGTAATGAAAATAGTTTCAGTGCTCTTATATATATAGAGAGAGAGAGCTTTCTGTGAGCTTTTAGATTGCTGACAGTTGCCCTGCATGCAGCAAGGTTCATCCTCAGATCTTTGTTTTCGGGGGAATTTGCGTGTCGTAGTGCTGGGTTTTCTGGATGGTAAGGTAGACCATCCAGGATTGGGAGTAGGGAGAAAGTTATGTAAAAAAAATAAATCACAATGAAAGAATTAAAAAAATAATTTCATGTTCTTTTTGAAGACTAGAAGAGAGTATTTCCTTGAGATAGTGCAGGTGAAAGAAGGTAATGTTGTTTAGAGAGCACAGGACAATGTAGTGTCTCCAGCAGGATTTTTACAGAACCAATAGCGTTCTCCACAGCTTAGAAAAGAGGGAGGAAAAACAATATCCTCCATCTTAGTCCTTGCTGATGTCTCTCAACACTGTATGCCTTGCAATAAAAAATTCATGCTGAAATATGTTTCATGACCTAACACTGAAAGAAAATGATGTTGCTGATGAAATGTTAGAACTGGACACTGTACAACATAAGATATTCCTCTTTCATACTTTAGAACATAACAGAAGTTCAGATATTTCAACTTTTTAAAAGGTTAAAAAAAAAAACCATCGAGAGCCCCATTTTTTCCCTTCTACCACCTAGTATATTGCAGGTTCGAGTTCTGTCACAAAACATAGATAGTATTTTCTTATGTATAAACACAAACCTTGAAAGATAGTAATGCACAAAGTAAATCCTGCAGTGGTTGGCGTATAAATGGATAATTCTCACAAATTCAGAGCTATAATGGTCTGGGAAGCAAACACAGCAGAGCAGTCTATGAGGTATCAGGGAGCAGAATATTCTGGGTAAGTAAATGTCAGTTTGTATTAGCTGTACCTACACAATCACTGTGGCTAGATTACCATACTGTCATTTACATAGTGCATTTAGACGTTAGTGCACACATTTTGCCAAGAAACACGGTGACTTGTATTTCTGATTAAATTTTCTGGAGAAGCACCTATGAGGATAAAGGCTGCAGTTTTTGTAAACCATCAGAAAGATCTCAATATTCCAGATGTCTTCATACATAATCTATTCAGTAAACTTCTTGATACTTTAAAAATGCAGGAGCTGATCTAGCCTGAGAACTGATGAATAGTGTATTACCACTAAGTAAACACAGAAGAAGAGAATTACATTATAATTTCTTTTAGGTCCTTCCCCACACCTAAATCTGCATGTTTTTCTTTTGTTCCATACACTGAGGCACAGAGATTGCAATAACTGTTTGTTAATCTTTTCAGAAAACAATCTTCACTAGCTACAACAAAATGCACAAAGTGTGCAACTGAAAAGAAAGCATTCTGAAGTTAAGATGTATTTGGGATATTAAAAAAATGATTTGTCATAATTTCTCAGACTGCATCACCATTCAAGATTAGAAATGTACGCTTTGTGCTTACAGAGGCAGAAACATTTGTCTTGTCTTTCATCTCCCATCCTTCTTCCTAAATACGGTCCTTGACCAAGAACGAGAACAAAGATCTGGCAATGCATTTCTTTGTTCCAGAGGTGAAATTCTGACTTCTCTAAAAAATATCTGATGGGTTTCAGGGTTTGTATCTATGCAGTAGGGTGTAACCAACTCTGTGCAACATCCTCTGCAATACTCACCCTGGCCTGGTTTCAGCTATGCTCTAAGGACCACTTCGCTCTCTCTGATGGAGCCCAGCTGTGTAACCTTGGCTCAGACTTCTAAGGAAATTGTTAAGACACAAAAGAGCTGTGTGACTCTCTGCAGAGCCATGAGAAAAATAAAATTTCAAACAGGTAGGGTGGGTAAAAAGATGATCTTCAGTAGCTCAAGAAGAATTCAAGCCAAAAAAAAACCCAACATGAGAACAGAAAGGTATGAAATGCTCAAGGAGAAAAAACAGAGTTGGTGGAAGATGGCAACTCAGCAACCTTAAGGATTTGTTTTTGGGAGAAGTGGAGCCTGACCATCCTCCTGACTGATACCTGCCTGAGCAGCAAAAAGCCCCTGGGGGTCCTATTGGAGATAGTGAGCATACTAATGCTTAGCCTAGTAGCTCAATAAATCTCAGCTCTTTTGTTCACATTTGTTAACAAAAAATTGCTACATGCATTTAAGCTGTTTATGTTCCATCTGCAGATTCTTTTTGTGTGACCTAAAAGCATTTGAATAAAGTGTCCCAAGGAAGGATGTCTGTCAGGACATGAAAACTCTCAGCATTCACTATGGTCCTGCTCTTTGGCTGTCCTGATAAGACTGTCCAAAAATGGATCAGGGGGACATGGTGGTCTTTGGATCAGTGCAGAGTTATCACACAGCCAAAACAAGCACCTGAACCCAGAAATGGTATTCCCAGTCCTTCAGGTCACACATAGCCCATGGCAAAAAATAGTAGCTTCATGTTTCAACAGTCTCTCCATCCTGAAATACCTCCTACTGTTTCTTGCTGGTGAAACTGTTTCACAAATCACAAGCAAGTACTTCTCTGCTGTGATTAGAATGGTTATGGTCTCAGCTGCAGTAAAGTTATGAGATACTTAACTTGGCTAGGATGTTTGATAATAATCTATTATTTTAACATTAAAATCTGTGATGATAATGTATTATTTCAATATTACATCTTGACAGATGCATTTCTCTCTCCTTGTGCTTTCTCTGCCATTAACTGTGAATGAACTGTTAAAACCTTTGGAATATTTTCCATTACTGCACATACATTATTTAACAGATAAGATTCATTGCCTCCTCTTCAAACAGCAATGAGACAAAATAACTATTAAACACAATTAGAAAAGCTTAAAGTTTTAAAGTTCAGATCCTAACCGGTTTTCAGAAAGTCTTACCCACCTATTTTTGGAGCTACACAAAACAAGAGCAATCTGAAAATAATCCATGCTACAGGTACATGTTTTAATGGAAAAAGACATGATGCTTCCCATGGTGTTGCTAAAGGTCCCTTCAAAAAAGGCTGAGGAAAGATAGGAAAGAATTACTGAATCTCTGATAATTGTTTAAACACACACAAAAAAAGCACTTTATTCTCTCAAGTATATTTGCTTGAATTCCTGCCCATAAAATAGGTGACAACATACGTAATATTTTAGGAACAATCAGGGTCCAGAGGAGCATTGTGCAAAACACACACAATGAACTTTGAGGAAGTAGTCCCTAGTGACAGAACACAACTTGTTGTCAGTGTTTAGCACCATTCCTACTGCACTTCTTTATAAAATGCCTTCTGAAGAGCCATACAAACTTTGATATTTAAAACCCTTGGGAAATAAATGTTTAATACTGGCACATACTAAAAACTGATTAATGTTAAACACATGTCCAAAATCAATTATATTAAAAATTGTACTATTTCGAGTACAATTCAAGTTGTGGATGTGGTGACCAATATTAGCCATGCCCTCTACCACTAGTTTTCCTTATTGTGCCAAGTCTGTGTTCATGTAGCATAGATGACTGTCATGAAGAATGCAGTTAGTGCTTTCAATTATGCCATTTTCAAAGTTCCTGTAGTGGCAATTTTAATATCTATAATTACAGGGGTCTGTCAGTCTTTTTATATAAGATTTGAACATTCCAGAAATGATTCTTCTGTCGCTTAGGCTGGAAGTTATCAACTGTCCTGTGGAACACATTGTCAGGTTCTGTTCTCAGTAATGGCAGAATCAGTCCATCTGGTACTTGGAAAATGAAGTTGTGACCTATAGAGCTTAGAAAAGCATCCCCACCCTGCATAGAGTTGTGATGGTTTTGAATCTACTTTTTTGGTAACTCCCTTATTCTGAGTATCATTACCGTCTAGTGGCTCTAGGGAAATCATGGAAGGTACTAACTTGTGACCTGTATGGCTGTAGGTAATGCTATAGTGCTATAAATAAAATGATTCAAAGAGCTACAACCTGTTCTGGTAGCAGCTGCTTCAGTTGAAAGAGATTTGATGACTCCAGCAATCCTCATGCTTCATTTCAAATTGTAGCAGGAGAGTGTGACATTTCAAGAATAAATGAAATTACTATAGAGGAAGATTTACTCTGGCTTGAATTTTGATAAACAGCTCAGGAAAGTAATACAAAAAAGCTGATTCTCTTTCAATCTGAAACAGTGAATCCACAGATTCAGGATTTGGGAACTCTTTGTAGCACTGTTTGAAAAAAAAAAAAGTTGAGAATCCTGGAAGTTAAGACTCCTGGAAAAGTTTTTCTTAGTTGCAGAGTCGTTATGCTCAATTATGGCAGTATAACAGGTTTATCATGATCAAACAGACACTATCTAGCAATTTATCTTTAAAAACCTCTTAATTTCAGTGTTCTTTACACTTAGCATGGAGTGTCATAGTTACAGAAGTTCATCTTACACGGACAAGTTTAAGCTCTGGTAACTGACAGAGACACAGCCCATAAATAAAAGGAAAACAGATATTTCTACACATCATTACTGTCAATACCCTATCATATCCAATAGATTAGTTGCAGATAATATCCTTGCTTGGTACTAAGTAAATCATAGTGTGATATACTTCCCACTGAAGTAATGTGAGAGACTTCACTGACTTTCACAGCTTCTAGGTCAGAACGTTATTTAACAATCTAATAGTTATCTAAATAGTATAATGATAAATGTACTTGAATCATGACTGGAAAATATTACCAAAAGAAACAGACTACAAGCTTAAATTAGATAGATGAGCCCCATCCTACATTTGATAATTGACCAGATTTTAAATTAATGTTCTATTTTACTAAATTAAAGTCCCTTTTGAATGGGAAATATCTGGTATTGAGCCGGGGAAATTGTGCAGCTATTATTTTTGCGTATCTGGACATCTACCTGAAAGCTATTACTGTGGGTTTTTACAACTGGGACAGAAAAAACCCAAAACAAATAAGCCATAAAATTAATACAGTCAAAGGAACAGTAATAAGCAAAAACATTGAACAGATGGTTATTCTTTTCTAATGAATAGCTGCTAAATATATCCTTCAGGAAAAGTCATCCCTGAATTAACCCCTTAAGCCTATTGTTTTATACTCCCACTTCATTTACTTTGCAAACATTTGGTTAACTATGTCTTCCCCCAACTACATTCTAGTTGACTAATTAACCATTTGTATAACTTCTACATTAAGATCTTTAAAGCAATTCTGTTGGTACAGCCTAAGCTTGCAGTCTTCTTATCAAAATACCCCTGTGGCAAATCAGCCTTGAAATCTAACCCCCACACAGCCCAGCCAAGCGTATCTATTCACCCCTCTCTCCTCAGAAAGCTCTATTAGTCTGCCTTGATCATCCTATCCATAATATGCATACCCAGTAGACCTAAGTAACTGGGCTTCAGCCCTTAGCAGAGCCAACCACATATCCTTACAGCTTTGTGGACAACATTTGGTGTCACTTTTCAAAGGCTGAATTAAATCAGGTGTCTGTCAGACTTCCACACACCGTGTATCTGAGCTATCTCCTACCTTTGAAGGATCAACAATAACTCTCAGCTAATTTCTCTCTGGTCTAACACATCTGAATCACAGCTCATGGCAAAGGAACTGATGGATAAATACAGGATTTAAGGGACAGGACATAGTTTCCCAATTAACCGTCCAATGCCACTTTAAATGCCTAGTGTATCCTGTCTGGCACACAGCTGCCACTGCAGAAGGGTGTAGGAGACCCATATGTTGCTTGTCATACCTGCCAGCTCCTTGCACATGTCTTAGACACTCAAGAGAATCTAACATGTCACTGGGTACCTCGGTTTAGCCAGCCACTTAACTTTGATATCAGAAAAATCACAAACAAGTGGACAAAGCACCTTTCTAATTTAATGTTTAAAGGTATTATCATTTCTGGCCATCAACTAGGTTTTAATACTAAACTCTTCTGAATTTCTTACACATTTTCAGAGTGCTGTGTGAGGTCTTGGTTGTGAAATCTTTCAGAATTAATGTCATTGTGTGTTTAATCCTACACAGTGTTTTGAAACTATATGAGCTGACATTTCAAGGTAAAATAGCTCCAAAAATCCAACAGGTTTTATTCTATTTATGTCATTATTCTGGCAGAGCAATGACTGGAAAATAAAAGAAAAAAGAACGTCACTTCTTAGGGATGCAGAGCTAGTTTCTAGGAAGATACATCAGAAATCCATCCAAACCCTAAGGTAATGTTTGTACGCTACAAATTCGGACAAATATACAGATAGAGTATTTTTTTCCTCCATTTCCTATTATCTTCAGTGGGACTTATGCCTGAATAAAGGGTAATCATATACAGACAATATTAATCTCAGTGAAGTCTATCTTCCTGATACAAACCAAACTATAGCACAGGTGAGCTGGGACATTAGGCAGTGGCTCTACACGAGGCATGACTAAACCGGCTACGTCTCATCCATGCAAGACTGAAAGGTGAAAAAGGTGCATGGGGATAAGAATTCATTCCAAACCTGTGGGAAATCCAATGGAACTTGCAGGAAACTTGATGTGGCAGCAGCAGTCTTTGTGGAGTCACAACACCATTTGCTACCAGATCTGTGTGTCAGGGGCACCACATGTACAAGACTCGTGGGGGCTCCTTGGGTACCCCTCCCTGTTACTGCTGCTGCCCCTGGAAGCTCATGTGGAGTTGTAGCACAGCACAAAGGTCACATCACAAGCACAACTATATCAAAATTACTTTCATATTGCTGTTTGTTTACAAGCCAGTGTAGGTTGCAGTGTGGAGTGCATATGTTTGATCAGGGAATTCAAATTTTCATTCAGTTGGACGAGATAACGTAGATAAACAGAGTGGGATTGGAGCTGCTGTTTTACAATTCCATATATTCCTATTACACACCAATCAGAAAGGAAGTGGGACTGGATGGGACTTTGAGAAACCTGGGTCTAGTGGGAGGTGTCCCTGCCTATGGCAGGGAGGTTGGAACTCTATGATCTTTAAGGTCCCTTCCAACCCAAATCATTCTATGATTCTATGAGATTTTCTTCTTATCATCCTGGTAAGTCTCCTAAAACAAACTTTTACATTTCCTTTCCGACGCTGTATCTGGTTGCTTTTTCTTCATTTTTGTTTAATCTGGTTTTGTTGTCAATAATTTAGTTTACATGCACAGCTTATTTCTACTTCACCAAACAAATGATGCCCAAGCACTGCATGAGAAGCCTCTAATTAAGACTCATACAGTTAACATCAATTACATACCATAAGTTATTTTTAATAAGCTTTCAGGATTCAGAATAAAGTCACACTGAAACAACCTGAGTGCTCTCACCAGAAAGCCGTGCTGTCAGGGTCAACATCCCTCTCAGACTGCAGAGAATATAGTGCACACTGTTCCTGTTTTAAACCCAGGAGAGCAGAAGGTTCAGGTGAAAATGATGTGAAAGTTAATGACTTCAAAGTACACCATTGCTTGTTTTCCTTTGTAGCAGCTACCTTATCTTTTTTAGAATTTAAAGCACAGAGGCGTTTACATCAATCCAAAATTGCTTACAATTCTATAAGTCTACATCATGTCTTGGGTTTTTCATACAAAGTTGCTTACACCTGTGAATCAAGCTACTCTTTTTTTTCTGAACGAAATCAGTTCTGTTGAATTCAGTGTGATGCCTCTTGTACAAAGAGACAGTTTTGATGCTGTCACTTGCCTGCTTCCAGATACTGGCAGAAACTCATCTTTTAACTACCTCTGTGAGATCCTTTTTTATATATCTACAATAGGAGCCAGTTTGGGCAAATCCTTTACATTTTTGGCCTTAAATGAGTGCTTACAACAAGCAAGTTGGCAGGTGTAGCAAAGCAAGTCTTATGCAAGCCTTGTTAAAACAACAATTCTGCAGCCAAATTTCGATTTTCCCTCCTTTCTTTGAGCTATTTTTTTTTTATATATAAAAAAAAGTTGCTTAATATCATTTTTGCAAGTATAAGTTTCATCCATCAATAAAAGGAAGGGGCAAATTTACCAGAAATATCTCCCATTATTTCTCACTATATATCTTTTGTTTAACAGCTGCTACAGATTGTTGCCAGCAACATAGTAACCGGGGCTTTCTTTTGATTTAGTGGCATGGAGTAAGACTTTAAGGCACACATGAGAAGCTTCCTTCTTCTCATGACAATTTTAACCAAAAGCTATTCGGTCAGCAGACATACAAACAGATTTTCCTGCTTAACTTTACCTATTAGAACACAAAAATATATTTATGAAACAATTATAGGGAAGGCTGGTTTATGCCCTAAATTTTGCCCAGTAGCAAGGCTCTGCTCCCTGCGTAGAACACAGGGAACAGCAGGACTGACTGCCTGTGAGATAACAGCCTGCCCCAACAGAAAACTAACAAAATGATTAGCAGGGAAGAGGCCGCTCCCCCTCCCCTCCTGGAATGGACTTCAGAGAGGGGGATGTGAGCTGAAAGCTCATTTTTGCTGAAGACAGAAGAGTCCTTGCTTTGACTTCAGTGTCAATCAAAAGAGAAGGGGCACTAACAAATTCTGATTAAGTCTCAAGTTCTTTACAGGCTCTGAATAAATCACAGGAAAAAGCATTTGATGCTGTAAGCTTGCTGAGAAAGTTTAATCATGAGCTATTCACAGCAGTTTCAGGAACATACCACTTCCAGCTACCTGTACTTGCTATACCTTCTATACCTAAACCCACATCCAGACCTACTGCAAGTGACTGTCTTCTACCTGCATCCCAGCAGGCTCTGTTGGGCCCCTTTTCCACAGCACCCTGGGTCCTGAAGCCTGCTGGAGACTGTCTGCTGTGGGTGCCACAGGTATCCGAAAGAAGAGGACTTTTCACATCAGCCAGCTACTTAGGCTTGATGCTCTACACCAAGATGTAGCACATTTACAGCAGGGTCATGAACCTCAAAAATGAGAGGCAGAAGCCTGCAGGTGCTCCCCTCATAACATCACGGAGCCAGCCCTTAAAACCATCAGTGCCTCTCTTATCTGAATTATAGTTTTTTAATTACCTTCATGCCCAAATGTACCATGCAGAAATGGGTCCCGCGTCACAGAGGATCCTAAAATGACAAAAGAAGTTTTGGTTACATTGAAGCAAGAGCACTCCCTCCTGTCCACTTGCAGCCATAAACATTGTTCACAGAATCATAGAATGGTTTGGGTTGGAAGGGATCTTGAAGGGATCTTAAAGATCATCTAGTTCCAACCCCCCTGCCATGGGCAGGGACACCTCCCACCAGACCAGGTTGCTCAAAGCCCCATCCAGCCTGGCCTTGAACACTTCCAGGGGAGCTGTGGCTCCTTGCCCACACACATGTTGGACATCAGTCCAACAGAGGTGCTACAAGCTTGCTAAAAGCTGCCTTAGTCTGGGCAGGGCATTAAACCAGCCTCATCTCCCTGGCTTTTAGTTTTCAAAGGCAAGGGGCAGAAGGAAGAGAAAGAATACCACAGCTTTTTGCCCCGGAAAAAAGCAAAGCAAGAGTCATCTGCTTTTCTCCTTACCATCCATCAGGGTAAAGCTAATTAGGTTGCTGAAGAGATGTTTAACAGAGAAGCTGCAACAGAGAACCTGCAGCCCTAGAAATACGATCAGCCAGGCAGCCATGAGAACCTTCCTCCATGTGGGCCTAAAATTCTCTGAGTACATTTGCATATTGCCCCTTATCACTTGAACAGCTCCAGCTGACATCCTCTCCTTCTGGGCAATTTCACAGGGCAGTGTTCCCTGTGCCTTTAGTTACAGATACCCCTAGTTCAGTTACTGTTTGATGTTGGTTGCATAAAAAAAAGGATGTCTGGCACTGAATTGCTGGAGGTCCCAGGCTATGTGTATGCTTGGCCCATTTATCACTAAAACTGGCTATGTGCAAGCTATACTTGAAACTCCAGTCAAGGGCAGACACAGTGGTGTTGCAGCTATGGCAATTTGGGCTTAACACGAAACTGTTTCTAAGTTTCAGCCAATAACACATGTAGCATTGCACTGAACCTTGCTGGTTAGAAGTTTAGGTGATTTTGAATCAGATGTGGTCACTTCACTGCAAAAATAGTTATGATCTTTTATTCTTGAGTTGGGGGTGGTAGGAAAACATGTGGTACGAATCTTTTACCCAGTGGAAATATATCTGTGCCTTGTGAAAGCTAGTAGAGCTAAAAGTCTTTTGGTCTGGAAGCCTTTGTGGTATCAGCTATGAGAGGAACCACTCCATACATGCAGCAGACACTTGAGGACCTAAGCACGACTGTGCCTGTATCCAAAACCCAGGGGTAGACAAGGCGACTGATGCAGTGTTTCTGGAAGTCTGCTGGAGCAGGCTCGGGAAAACATCCCAAGCCTGGAGAAAGCTACTGTTGAGATTTCTTCTTCCACCACACGAGCTAGAGAAACAACAAAACTCCTATTATGTTCAAATGCCCTGCAGTTTTTGACAGACCTGCCACTTATAATTGGTAACGTAATGCATACAAAAACACTTCATTCACAGCTCCCAACTGTTTTATTATCCTCACAAGACAGCTGATAAAATCCAGGCAGGGGAAGATAAGGTTATTTTGCCTGTGGCCAGCTAGCAAATCAATGACTATGGCAGAGATAGTAACTGTGTCTGCTGGTTCTCAAGCATGATCTTCTGTCAGTGACTATGACACCTTCCAAACTAACTTGGGTTATTAAAAGTAGAGGTATGTAACAGGAGTAAATGATAACTTATCTACATAATATGGCTGAAAAACAGTGTATTTGGAAGCCTATATTCTCAGGTCAGGTCCCTGTTTACTGCAGGGAGAGTGTACTGAAAGCAGTCACCTGAGGATCCAGTCCCCACTCAATAATTTTCCCTTTTAATTTTATCTGTAGACTGCATTAATTTTTAATTGCTAACATAATTTCCTTGGTTGTTTTTGAGATGATAAATTAGATGTGGCCAATTCTTAGTTGTTGCAAGGGCTAATGTTCCTGAGTTTTAGCCCTTAATAAAATTATTCAGTAATAATGTAATTGCTCATGGAGCCACCATCTATTATGCATTTCCTGCTTTTAAAAAAAAACCCCAAAACTTCTTTGGCTTAGTATATAGAAAAGAGCCAGGTTCCGAGTCACAAGAGGCATCTTTCAGATTAAAATTACATTTACCCTTAAAGCTAACACGATCTGACTTCTGAGCTAAATCAGAAACTTTTAAGGCACTCATGTATTGAGCCAAATTCTGCCCCTCTCCACCAGTGACCTATGAATGCACAAGCAGGATTCCTGTTCCTGCTCTGGTCATGACGCACCCTATGTGTTTGTTGGGCTTAGGGCTAGAGTTTGCTGTCTTCCCCTTTGCCCTGTAAGTTACTGGAGTCCATTATTATGGTTGCCTTCACACAACGTCAGCATCTATATCTGTATTCCTCCTCTGCTCCCCAGCATCATGAGCATCAGAGAGCTGCTCTAGCCAGGCAAGACCCAAGTAACCTGTTCAGTAAATACTTTTGTCGTGTTGGAGAAAGAGTAGCATGGGTTAGAGTTCAACTTGGCTTTCTGGAGCTTCCTGCAATAACGATATTGTTTTGTCTCAGCAAGCAGATTTTCAGTGAACTCCAAGTGGAGATTTTGCCACCATTAATGTGATGAACAAGGAGTGTGAAAGCTGGCTTGTGAAGTGAAAAGAAATGTAGCTGCTATTATACACAAGCAAATATCTGCAGTTCCAAGGGACCTTGTGAAAAACATGCAGAAATCCATAATGCCCTGGCTTCGTTTGTGGTATTAACTACAATATTCAAATAAAACTTCCCTACTTGTCTACATCCAGTACAGTTTAATCTCTTGAGTACAATACAGGAGTACTCTTAAAGGCATAATTGGCTCCCAGTGAATGAAGAAAACTTCTGGCCAGGTCTTGAGTGATGCAAAGCCCAGAACTGCAAAAGCATTTTTCCACCAGTGAGACTCTCAGGATATTGATCTTTACCTGATCTTATTTCATACACGCAGCCAGGAAAAGTTTAAAGAAAATGTATTTCAGTTTTGAGGTAAGTAGACTGATTCATGACAATGTATGTGACTTTTCTTGCAGTGTCTTCAATGGATAACTACTCATGAGTTTTAGGGGGTTTTAACTGTTTTTCCCCTTTCCCCATGCTTCTTGTTTTTAAAAAGTCTTAACTCCACTCACTTTTTTTTAAATAGTTTTTTCTATCTATCTCCCATTACTGACATATTCTAAAGAACCAAAGAGATGTTTCTGATTGATAGAAAAACATTTTATCTGGGAGTAATGTCTGTAGTTACACCTGTCCAAATTGTGTGTGAAAGTCTTTAAGAGGTGATAAGGTTCCTATTTGATATTTGAAGCAGTTCTAGATTGACAAAAACATAGACATTTGCACATTTTTAAGGAGAAAGGCACATTCTATGCAGAACTACAAAAACATTAGCCTCTCCTGTACAGAGGATCAGCCGTTTATTTTGAATGCATGGTATTTTTTTTAAGTGTTCTATAGCATCAGATATGATACATTGTTTACTTTAATATTTTCAATTAAAACTCTGGAAGTTAGTGCTGTAGAGATGGTGACTGTAATGCTTTACCAAGGAGGAAAAAGCATAGGAAGAAACTAGGTACTTGTTCTTGATAATTTTCCTGCTTTAGGCTACTATTTTTTGCTATATATACTTCTATTACTCATTTAATAACAGTAGATTTGGAAAAAAATCTATTTTGTGTTCCTTTCAATCACGTTCCTGTTTACTCCCCATTTCCTTGACTAGCCATCCCACTTTATGCATGAAAAGGTGTTCAGCTGCTGACAGGAATCAGCAATGTGTTGTGTTGCCAGGGCAGCTCTGGGAAGCTCTGACCTGCTCTCTTTTTCTAAAGATAGCCCAGTCTTGATATCAAAATCCATTGCCTGTTATTTTAAAATGTCATTCACAATATCGACGTTCTGAATATTTATTTCCTGAATATTTTCTCCTGTTAATTTAATTGCCACAAAATGACCATTTGCCCTTTGTTTCTGTCATGCTAGCTTAATTAAACTTCTGTTAAAGGATGCATCTGGATTTGAGCAGAAAATTAGCAGATCAACTGGAACAAGCACCTGTGCTGACTTAAGGTTTTGACAACAAAACCTGGACTTTATCGAAAGAAGAACGTAGTCTACATCTAATCACGACTTTGGCAAATACTGAAATGTCAATCAAGAAACAGTCTTTTTATGTTCTGTGAAAATGCACAATATTTCTCTGTACAACTGGATTCATCCTGCTGAGTTGCTACTGGTGGAAGCTCTCACAGAAGGTAAAGCTTATCCAGTGTTGATCTGTAGGACTAAAGCAGTCCTGGTGTTGACAGAGGAAATTATCTTTCACAAAGGCAAAGGTCAAGTGAGTTTCCTCAATCTAAATAAATCATATGATGCTGCGCAGACCTCCTCCCTTCTTTGCAGCTAAACATAAATAAATATTCCCTTGCTGGATGTCTTTATCATCTGATAGTACTTCAAAATTAGTTTTGTACCCCAATTCACCCAGTGTATGAGCCTTGGGGAGCAGACTTTACATATGGCATGGTTTTAGTTTGTTGGAAGTACAAATAGCTGTAATAACAAAAGGCACTGACCTTTCAGCTACAGAAGCAACAAGAATAACCACAGCAGAGGAAAATAAGAATGGCAGAAAGCAAATATTATTTTCAAACATTGAAAATGCTTGAGAATGTTGAAAAGTATGACCCAATGCTGAATGATATCAAAATCATTCAGAATGATACTGTTTTCCTTTCATTGCCCTAAAAGATTAGTTAGCAGGTCATAACAAATGATATGTAAAAAATTCTATGTCTTATATTTATGATGCTTCACACCTGTTCCTATTGTTATGCACAAGTACTTTTCCCATAGAATTTTGAACCAACATTTTCATCATTATCCAGCCATTGATTCCAGCCTTCTCCCAATCGTGACCTTTCTTGGGTGACAAGGGCTGGAGATACCATTCCATACTGTCTTCAAGACCTAATAGTTTCTTCAGTAGCAGTCACCAGGTTTGTTTTGAAATCTGGACAGACTAGAAGTATATATTTGAGTGATTTAGACCAAGTAGCTTTGACCTATCTCACTTCTAATGGTCAGGTTAGCCAGATGCTCTCAGACTATCTTATGATTCAAATAAAAGATACCAGAGGAAACACCTTCTTCATGCAGGTATTGTGTTTTTGCTAGCCCTCAGTGGCTACAGGACTCAGGAGGTGAAAAATGTTGTTTTTACAGCTCTATTTTGTTTCATATTAAACAAGGACTAGGATGCAGTTTTCTTAGAAATTAGCAAAATTCTGCAATCACCAGGGACTGTCGTGCTAAGAGGAGGCAATCACAATGTTTTCTGCTGTAGATTGTTAGCTTTCCATTAGTGATTGAATATGTATTGAGTCAGATTAAAAAAAAAAAAAGTAAAGAGTCTGCAAGGAAGAGATTGAGTCTGTAGACCACAGAGTCATGTTCAAGCCTCTGACTAAATGAATCTCATTTACTTGCACAAAGTAAACAACTCTAACAAAACCAACTGAGACACCATTTATTCTCCCTGCCTGAAAGTGTAGGTGTAAAGATGTTCTGCTGGCATGGGGCAGGTGGCAGGGGGATGGAGCTAAATCTAGTCTTGAGGCTAACTTAAGCAAACTGAGGGCTGAAAGGAGGCTTTCCATCTCCAAAAGAGTGTCTTAATCAGTAATTCTATTTTTCTCAATGAAAACACTTGACATGTCCTTTCGTGACACAACTTATGGTCGAGAATCCTCACCAGATGTTTTTCTGTCCTTACATTGCTGTACCTGCTTACCCCTGAGGCCCACCTGAGCGTCCATGGCTTCCTGGATGCCAGTGCATATGAGCCTAAATCGCCTCCAACATCTGGAGCTGGGGTATCTTATGCAGGGAAAGGGAGACATGAAAGTCACATGGTGCAATGTTAATATCTTTTTGAGTTTAGACCTCCTCTCTTCAAGGAGGAATATCTTACTCAGAAAATATTTTGAATTTTTACAACATGGTAGGATAACAGACAGCAATAGTGATTACTGATGAAATGCATAGAGGAAGAGAAAAACAATTGTTCCAGCAATAAACTATCTAAATATTATGGTATATACATGTAAGGAGACATGGGGAAGGAACTGCTGAATGAACTTGTACACAAAATAACTATTTCAAAATTATTTTGGATAAAACATAGAATAAATGTATTGCATAAAAGAAAAATTAGATACCTTTAATTTGCTGCTGTTTCCAAAGAATCCAGGTTATCAACACTCATTATTTGCAATCTTGAACCGGATGCTAAGTTCACTTCCTCCACGTATACAGAGGAGGAATTCTAAAAAATGCATGTGTAAGAAATTACTTTTGCTTTTAAGAACAATCCTTAGTCTTTGGTCTTTTCTTTCCCTATGAGTTTTATATTTTTTTAGGCAGATGACACACTAATGCTGCTTGGCTTTGAAAATCTGCAGTTATGCACATATGCTTACAGAAAGACGACTTTCTGAAAAGTTATTGTAACAAGAAATTTGCAGTTGTCAGCATAATAGAAATGCAGTTGACAAATAGAAGCAGTTGACGACAAGTCTTTGCCTCTTTTTTTTTTCTGGCACTACTTTTATAATCCTGTATTTGGCAGATAAATGTAAAAATTATATATGTTCTATACATAAAATCAGCCCAAGCATAGTGTAACTCTGTTCTGTAAACAATTTGGATGGAAACTTGGAAGAAGGATGGAAACTTGAACGTATCTTCCTCATAAAAACATCATAGTTACAGTCTGACTCTGAAAAAAGAAACAGATCCCTGGAGCAAAAATATAGTTAGTATATCTCCAGGAGCACACAGTAGCAAAATGTGAAGCTTAGGATAAGTATTTTGCTATTGCTCATTATCTGACTCACCTAGAAATAGTTTGGGACAAACCCAATTATAATAGAAAACATATGTTTACATGCAGCTTTCTGTATAAGTTATTAGGCACCACTAGAAGTGATTCTGAAGAAAGGAAGAAAGTTCCTTTGGTGTGTGTCATTTTTGGTCTCATTTGCAAACAGCATGAGTCATGAATAAGTCATGAAGCGGTATTGCAAAGCTGTTTTGAGCATTTATTTGGTAAGATTACTTCAACTATATGCACATGCATATGTTATTGCAGGAACACTAATACAGCATTATTCTTGCCAAAGCCAAGAGGAAAGCGTACATGCTGAGCAAATATAAAAAATCAAGAGTAACTATTGGAATGACAGTTTGTATTTGTATTAAGATTTTTGAACTTTCATGTTCCTGAGCCATTAGTATTCTTTCTACCTGGATTTACTGAGTGGATTCTGTCACCGTTCCTCATGCAATATCATAATTTACTGTCAGATGACCCCATTTTTCCATTGTATGTAAAATCCCTGGCACTGTAGTTGAAATCATGGCAGCTGAAATCCCTGCCATGGTATATGATCCTGCGACTTCATCATATATAGGAGGTAAAAACCTGAGTCTCACAAAGTCAGGGGAGAAATTCTGATTGATTTCAGAGGACAAATGACTTCTGTGGTTGCTCTAGCAAAGCATACATGGACATAAGAGCTATGGTGATGATTGGGATATGCTGAGTTGCACTTATGTTTCAGCACACGTTCTGTCTTCATGTATATTCCAGAACATCTTCTGAATACCTTGTTTGAACTGTACACTGCCTACTTTGAAGATGCATCTGCAAACATATTTCTAGTTACTCATGTGATAAGGGGTTGTAGAATCACAGCTGGTTGAAACGTGACAACTGTATGGCAGCAAAGAAATCGTTATCATATCATCTCATGCATTATAAAGGATATTTACCAAACTGTTTTACTTGTTAGAGTGCACAGTTTAACTAAAAAATAAATCCACTAAAAATGAAGGCTATGGAAGATCTGGATAAAACTTTTCACTGATAAAGAAATTTAGAGGAAAATGTCATTTCAGGTGAGCAAAGCTTTTGAGAATTTAGAATAAGTTTAGCAAACAGTTCTGGCCACAGAGAAGGAATTTTTTTTAAAAAAAAGGCTTGAGACTTTCTGTTTCAAATATACTGAAACATTTTTTTTTTCACTTTGGAAATGTCATGTGTTAATTTGAAATTTAAAGACAAAATAGAAAAATTCACATCCAAAAGTAAAACAATCTGTTCAGAATGAAATAAATTGTTTTCTTTTAAGTCAAACAATGTATTTTGGGTCAACTTGAAACATTTTTTTTCTTGATATTTTTTCATATTTCTGAGAGAAAAATGCCACATACTTTGTTTGGTTTTGTTGAAGCACAAGGTCATATCTCATATCTTTCCATGGCTTTCAACTGTTTGTTCATCACTATATTTCTTTTAAAAAAATTGTTTCCCTTGCTTTTATAATTCAGCAGTGAATTGAGATCTGATTATTTCTAAGTGTGATGTGGCACCTTTGGGCAGTACAAAAGCAATCAACAGAATGGGTGTGTGAATGGCATGGAAACCCAGTTTTTCTGAACCATGAAAAATACGGTAATCTTCAAGAGACTTGTAATTCCTCACAGTACCTTCATAACTATTTAATACTAAATCTCACATTTAAAAGCTTACCAGATGTTTTTCATAGGCTACATCTAGGACCTCCTCCACCACTGAAACCAGTGGCTCTGGGACACATTTGGGTGTATTTGCTGCAGTATGCAGCAAGCTGGATGTACAGGTCAGATCCCAAAAAATAGGACTTAAATAGAAAAGGCTCTCACTAGGGTGCTAGACAAATTTCTCCATCATTGTAAAAACTACTTTGTATCTCTGAGGTAATTCCATTCCTGCAACACAGAAGCTGGAGCTTCTTGTATTTCCTCATTTCATAAATGGTGGTTTAAGAATTAATTGCCAGCTTTCTTCTTCCCCTAAAAAATCCTTGACTTGGTTACTGACTTGGTTTGATTGCAAAGAGAGATGATGGAGAGTAGTCATGGCAAAGGCACAACAGACAATTTCATGCCATGTTGAAGATATCAAAGATAAGAAGTAATAGCAGGGTCCACATCTATTCTCTGTAACATTGTTCTGAGTTCATGTTTTACCCATTTTCGCTGCTGCGAAGTTTCTCAGAGCTCTGTCATACTATTATAAGCACTCAATAAATTCTCAGTAATGTTGCTAAATAAGTAAAATGAGTCCAGTATTGCAGGAGTGTCACAAGATCAATCAAAAGGCTCAATCTTTTGTACAGTGTATATGGACATGTGACTGGTTGGTGCATTTGCTATCTCCAGTCTAAGATGAAGCATTAGAATCAGAAATTTCTACTTAGTTTCCCCACTGAGAATACAGTAACTTCAAGATCAAATATGTCAACAGATTGCTCACACTTTCATGCACATTTGAAGGAGCCCGTGATTTTTGAAGGGTCAACACTATGCTGTTGGCCGTCACTGGTGTCATACACAGTCAGTTAATTTCTTCTGGAACTACTTCAACTTGTCACAACAAAAGCACTATATGGTCCATAGCATCATAGCCATATTTTTATATTATAATAGCCCCAGATGTACACAGATACTGAAGATCACAGTCCCTTCCCTGTGTTTTCTGCAGCATATTGTGTTGACAAGAAATATCTCCTTGGCAATGACTATGAAAACTGTGGCCCTTAGACCATACATATAGTACTCATCTGTAAACATATATCCCTATTGCAACATCTCAAAATGAATGAAATATGACCAGAATGTGTATCAGCTGCCTGCTAACCAATTAACTGAATGTCAGTGATGCCTACAGAGATGCCCAGTGAGCCCAAGAAGGTAAGCCGGGGAAGGACTCCAGTACAGACCTATCTTAAGGCTCACCCATGAGAGAAAATACACAAGGAGAGACAACATAACAGGATTTATTTAGGTAGGTAGAGCATAATAATCCAAAATGAACTGCAGCCAAGGAACTAGGCTGTAAGAAGGCTGTACGGCTATGAAATTGAGAATAAACACAAGTAAATAAGAAACAAGCCTTGAGACTCTCTATAAATATTAATTCCTGCAGTTCAGTGCATTGGTCTGTGAAATGCCCCATTTAGGTTTGTCTCTTGTTGTTGTAATCAGTAATATGTTTTAAAAGATATTGGGCTTGTACTGATGTCCCTCAACTCAGTATTAAATTGGTATAATTTTTTTTCCTTTATATTTCAAGCGAATACACTTCTCATTATAGTCATTATGGTTTATTTCTATTGCTAGCATCTTTTGTTTTTTTGTTTATAATCTAGATACCTAAACAGGGCATTCTATCCTGTTTTATTTTTCTACCTAATTATATTTAATTAAGGTTTCCCTTTCCTGACTTTCCCTCACTCCTTGATTGCTTCCTTCCAAGTTTAATTTAACAGCTTTCATTCCCTGAATTTCCCTGGTAGCT
>BJBW01000507.1:256732-314011 GCA_004320125.1 Scolopax mira | reverse complement strand
ATGGTCTGAGCTCTGCCCTCAGAGGAAAATCGCTATTGTTTTTACAGTAGACTGATCTGGAGGGCTCTTCAACCTGCTTCTGACTTCCACTGTTGGAAGATCTGTAAGAGAGTGGACGGAAGTGGGGTGCTGCAGGTCTGCCTCGTTCCAGTGGAGCATCATCCTTTCCGGTGGTCTTCACATGCGGTGAACCTAATAGTCCTAATGGAGAAGGGGAAACAGTATCTCCTGTGAGCAGGAGGGAAAGTGTGTCGGGGCTGTGCGCTTGCTCCTGTGCTCTTCTCCTCAAACAACAATATTTGGACTTTTTCACCTGAGATCTAAGGGGAAAGACTTTCAAAACTTGAAATATCCTGCTGAAAGACAACAGAACTGAACCGCAAAAACAGCTTTTCCCAGACATTTTTTCATAGGATGCACAAACACCTGCTATTAGAAGAAATTGTGTGGGCTGCTCCATCTGGACCAAAGCAGGCTGACCCAGTGCAGTGTGATCTGCTGTGCTGGTACGAGCTGCCAGCACTGGGATGTCACTGGTGCTATGGCCAGGACTGGACGCTGGCTGGTTGCTCTCCACTGGGAACTTTCTCTGCTGGAACCTCTCATGAAGCACATCCTGCATCAAAATCAGAGATGGTGTTGGAGAGCCAAATATATAGAGTTACTGTAAAAATGTGACCCACCATTCACATGCACATCAAGCCCTCTGGGCCATGACCCTCCTTGAAATGGTGTTGGCAGGGAAAAGCCACAGTGTGACAGAGCACATCATGCTGAAGGCAGCTGCAGAGAGGGGAAAAAACACTGTGGTCTAGGAGTTTGCTTTTAGAAGAAATAAATTTTGGATAAGGAGTATTGACTTGGTCCCTGATCTTTTATTCTTCTCACTGCTTTGTGCAGACATAAGTCTTAGAAACATGAAAGCAGCAGCTAAGCAAGTCTCCCAAGACTGCTCCTCTTAAATTAGAGAGTTTGTTTTTCATTACTTATGTTAAGATGACATTGCCATCCTAGGATGCTGAACAGAAATGCTGTTAAAGCTTACCAGGTTTGGGAATTTTGGTGGAGTCTCAGCCCCTGGATTTAATGTGCAATAACTTGCAGTAACTTGCAGGGGATTGAGAGTCAGGTCAGGTACCTCCTAATGTAAATGCCCAGAGTTTTTCACAGATAAAATGAAGTGCAGTCACAGCAGCAGAGACAGGACTGTAGAGCCGTCACTCATGAGAAGGGTTGATTTAAATGCAACACTATGAGGGTAAGCACACTTCTGGCTTCACACTTTCTAGAGAAGCTACTAATAAGTGCATTTAAAAAAAAAAAGTAACTATTTCTCGCTTCTTGCTGTATCATTACTTTGCTTGGGACAGGATCTCTATTTAACAATAAACATGAAATGATACATCAGTGATCATAATACATGACATGATCCACGGGTGTAAATTGATGTTGAGTGTATTTTCTACTGAAAGGCAGAAGTAGGTTTGGGGTTATTCCTGCTCTGAGATTCCTGTTTGCTTCTCTGATGGACAAACTGCAGAAGCAAGAACCTCACTTCCACCAGGATCAAGGGGATAACTCACTGCCAGCATCTTCTCTTGCCTTCCTTACACCATGCAAGAGTGCTGATCTATCACAGGCTGATTCATCTCCTGACAACAAGGTGATTACTTTGGAGCAATGACTAACTGAAGCAATTTGTGGGAATATCTTACTCAGCAGCCACAGTTCAGTGGCACTGAGGAGAGGGTACTATGCCTGATAAGAGAAGAAACATGATTTCAGTTGGGGGTCACAGAGAAGAGATATTTTTCTTCTGGTTCTCTCATGCTTCTTTTGCACCTACATGTTGGAGGATAATAATAAATTTTCAGTCATTAACTAATAGTTACACACAGCTAGGTTGAGCTGGTCAGAAGACATCAATATTAGAAAGCAGTAGAGGAAAAAAATTATTGACTGGAGTGACATACAAAGTTCTTTAACCCACATGTATTTAGAACTATGTAGAGTATTTGCAGATTTTCAGGGCTAAAAATACGAACTCAAAATTTATTCCATAGACGTAAAAAGCCACAAAGTAAAGCAAAAAAAAGTTTACCTGATTGGTGACTGAGTCAGATTTTTACTCTACAATTTAACTTTTCAGAAGTAGAAACTTGGATGTGTCTGTATCCTCTAGAGAGAGTTCCTGACCTGTTTTACCTTGCTTCATGCTGAAGCACTTTGATCTGTTCTGCAGCACGTGATAAGATCCTCCAAGTGCCATAGCAGCAAGAGATGCCTTGTGAAAAAGCTAATTCTGTCTAGAGTGTAATGCTTCACAATTTTATATCCTATCTTGTATGATAAGTCATAAGTGATGGACCCAGGAATGAACAGTGAGAAGAATCCCCCAGTGCAGTTAACGGTAAGCAGGGGTTTAAATTCTAGTTCATACCCACAGCCCTTGCTTTTCTTCACCATGTTCCTTCCCTCAGCAATACTGGAAAGTGTTTACAGACAACTTTGTTTCACCATCTGGAGATAGAACATGTTATGCAACGTCCAGATTTCTCAATTTTTTTTTTTTTTTATTACTCTGTCTCTGCAAAAATGTTATTATGACTTTGCAATGGCAACTAAAAGGCTCACTCCTAGCAGGCTAGGAGAGAGTTCTGCTTATTTAATTTGTGGAAATGGATCTGAAAAGTGCCATAGCCAATGATGGGTGAGGCAGGGAATGCAGCATCAAAAGGGGCATATCAGGTACCTCTCTGAATAACTGCCAGATAGATACAGCACAAGAGAGAGAGAAAATCAAGTTACTTCAGACTAAAATGTTATTTCATGAAGCCATCATCCTGCAGGTCTCCATCAGGTAGAGAGAACAGGCTGTTAAAAAATAATAAAGACTTAAGAAAGCTTTTCAGTGAGAAAAATTCCAAATATAATTTTTTTCAGATATCTATCCACCAGCTCCAGTCTGCATAAAACTTTTCCTGTTATTTCCTCATGTTTTCTGCTTGATAAATCTTCTGGACTGAGAACTACAACCTATCTGTAAAGTGAAGTCATAAAATACATTTATCTTTTAATAAACACCTAAACTGTAAGATGCATAAAGGTATTTGAAAAGGTATACAAGTATCATTATTATCTTGGGGGGGGTATTTACATTTAAGAAAACAGCTGATATGTCAGAGCATTTGAAAGGACAAATGCACCTATAAATCGAAAACTTAAAAATTTGGGAGAAGTCTGAATCAGGATTTGGATCCCTGTTTTCCAGCTGTTGCTCATTGAAATGCTGAGCAAAAAATTAACGCACTTTGCTGATCTTCAGAGAGAGCAGAGGGAGCAGGGTTAGAAAGCATTAGTTCCTTTGATGCAAGAAGCTCTCAGGTCCAAGCTATATAACCACTAAAGCAGTGTAAATATTATCAGTTCAACATTTGGCAAAAATCTGTCAGGTTTGGTTTTCATTTCAGACTTGACATGTAGATTATATCTAAAAAGATCCTCAACACTTGTCCAATTTTTGTACAGAAACTGGTCAGCAAGGGACTGATTTGTGAATGTGCTTTGAAATTGACATGCACTTGCATTTTATTTCTTTGCTTTTGCTATGAATGTAAGTGAAGTCTAGTGTTCTTACCTGGGTTTTATTCAGAGGTTCTGTGGGTTTTGAGCCTGAAAGAAATGCAAATCAGCAGTTGCATAAGCTTTTGTGAGAACTTTTGCACCACTAGAAATATGAGATATCACAATTATTAATATGTAATATTATATTTGTGTGAATTTTCTGGTACTGTAAATTCATATTTTCCTTAAAACAAAGAATTTGTTAATATTCAAATAACTTTGAAATAATGATAATTTGTAATAAACCAAGACATATATCTAGTTTTCCCTTGCTTCAGCAGAAATCTGGGATCTGCCCTTTTCCACCTGGCAAGGACAAGGCTTTAAAAATACCACATGCTACTGAGAGAAACATGTCCATATGATGTATTTATTCTGGACGTTTAAATAAAATGTGCTGATTAACTTTACACAAGAAATCAGCACAGACTGTCATTTATATCTTCCTTTAATGATGCATGTTCTACTAAGGACTCGTTAAACCTTTTAGTATAAAATAAGAGACAAACCTTCACTGGATCATTTGCTGTTCTACTTGCTCAGGCTTCAGCAGGTGTTTTCTGTATCGATGTTCTAAAGCAGACACTTAGCAAAGGAAACAGCAGGGAAATGGGTGCAGAAGGTAATTACTGATGCTGGCCATCTACAATCCTGTTTCTCAAAAGTGTAGACACTCGTGCAGGTCCAGCCTGCAGATACGTTTTGTGTACTTCTGACTTTACAGAGACACAAATTTATCATTTAAGATGATTGCATTCAGGTCTCGCTATTCCCCCAAACAACTCCCTTTGCAGGACCTAAGCCAGTCCTCTTCAAAAGTAAGAGCTGTCCCTTTCTACTTCCCTGGCTGGTTTTGGTGTCCGAGTCACTTCCAGTCTTCTTAGAAGATAGAGAAAGCCGCAAGCTTTCTGAAAGTAGGATTCTGATAGACGCACACTGAAAGTAGGATTCTGATATGAAAGGAAAGCTAAAAAAACAGAAAATAAAATGCTTGAAAAGAACAAAAAAAAAAAAGGAGAAGATTGTAAATATTTCTCTCATACAGGCTTACAGGTAAAGCCTAGAGAGAAACCTACCAAAGCAACTGGAAACAATCCCAGAAATGTATGAAGGATTTTCACCAGGTTTATAATGTCTGAAGTGCTTGACACGAACTTCTACTGTGCTTCTACTGTCCACTGACAACCCAGAGGATCTTGACAACATCCTGGAATGGGCTGCAGTATGAATCTGGAAAGATGCTTATTTTAATCCCTCCACGCAGCTCCCTCCAGGCAGTAGCACTGCTCAGTATCTCTGCAAATCCATGCCCTGCAGCTCCACGTTGATGTTGACCTCTGCAGCCCAGAGCCTGAGGAACACATCGGGAAATCAGCCTTGGCTGCAGCCGGGTGCCCCGGGGCTGGGTCAGGGGGAGCACAGGAACCTCATGTGGTTTTTCCTGGACCCTGGTCTCAGCGTTGCCTGATGATCTGACTTGGTAGCAAGCAAGGGCCTACTGAGATCGTGGTGTCTCTGAGACAGAGACTGCCTCCTACAGTGTGTGCGTTTCTGTGGCATTGCCCAGCACCACGGGATTCTCATTCACTTGGCTTTCTAAGTACTAGTAGATAATAATATTGTAAGGTATAGAATGAAACACTGATATATAGTATAGACAAACCTTTTGTACAGACTATAATGCTATTTACCTCAAAATTTGTAATCCTATTATCGATGTTTTCTCATTTTTCTGAAATAATTTAAGCAAAGGACTTCATAACTTTCCTGTATGAAGCTTATTTTTTTGTTTTTGTTCATTCATTTGCAAAAGTCAGTTGCTCATGATGAGTCATGTTCAGTGATTGGCGTGATTAAAATAGCTTTTACTCTATGACAGTTCTGATCAGTAAGTTGAATTAGTACCTTTACTGCAAAGATTTTCTTCGATGTTATGTACTTACTCTCCCTTGCTATTGCAGTGGCATTAGTAACAAAGATGATCCTGGCAGAAATCAACCTGTAAAATGCAGCATCATGCAGCAATAAAAACGAAGTGATCTTTCTCAATTCCTGCTAAAATAAATGATTTCTCAATGTGGATAGCGTCAGAAAATTAACCCTTTTTACTGAAGTTAATTTCTTTTCAATGTTACACATCACATCCTTGATTAGCTTTTAAGTAAAAGTACCAAGAGCCATAGTCATTCTTTGGTTTTGTTGGTTTTGTTGTTGTTTTTGTTGATCTAAATTAGACACTTTTGATTTTAATTTTATAAATAGCTTTGTTGCATTCCTGTCTGTTACTGTGCCAGAAACCAGAAAGATCACTACCTGATCAACAAAAATAGAAACAGCATGGCTCTTAAAACGGCTATCGGTGGAACAGCCATCACTGCAAAAAAAGAACTTGAATAAATCTCAAAAGAACTTGAATAAGTTGAAAAAGATCTGGTTCATGTATCCTGATCTTCATATTGGAAAAAAGGCAATGTGGCCGATGGTAGAGCTGTATGAAAAAGGAACATATTACTGAGAATAAAATGTATCTGTCAATATCTGTAAGAAATCTGTAAGAAAAATATTATTTTTAAATAGCAGGGAAAAAAAATATACAAAATAAGCAGAAAACTAGTCCTCCAGAAAAAAAGAGGGTTTCTATCCACAAGGGGATTAATAATTGACATGTAGCAGCTTCCGTGGTTGAACAGCCACTAAGCAGATGGATGGATACGATTATTCCCTCTCATATATTTACTAACGGAAAGTTCCCAGTACAAACATTAACATAGCATGAATTGCTTTATGCTCTGGAGATTTTTAGTTCCATAAATATTTTTGGCAGCTTGGCTAAGGGGATATAATTCTCTGGCCTTTATTTCATACTTTTAAAGCATAGTTTTTACATTTCCCACAGAGCAGCACACTGAAATCACAAAACTGAACTGTTGCCTTTTCTCTGAGAACACTGTGCTGCTTCACTGGAGAAGTGTATTATATGAAGATTTCCTGACTCTGCTTGTACAAGTAGCATAAAAGCAGGTTTTCACATAATTACCATGATCTGTACACTTTCTCTTGTACTCTAGATTCTTCTGTGTGCAGGTAAATATTCTTCTCTGGTAATTTCCTAACATATAGTATTATATTTCAATGGAAAAAATCTAATCCAAAATACAGAGAAAATTGCTTGGAGATTTTAGTTTGCTTTTGTGTAAACCCATACTTCCAGGAGGAATTCTAATTTTTTTGCAAAATTCTGAACTCTTACAGCATCCTCCTTCTTCATACGTGTATATTGCTGACCAAAAAAACCCACCCAGAAATATTCTCCATTTCATTAATTAAAATTAATTCAGACAGTATTTTATTATTTGTAAAACTAATATGGGTCCTACTAAATGTGATCCTTTATTACGTCTCACAAAAAAAAAAAAGTACGGAGAATGTTTCAAAAGTCTGGCTCAAATATCCTGATAGAAAAATGAGCAATCTAACCCTCTAGCAATAGAGGCCGTATAAAACTATGGGCAATAGCCTGTACTGTGACTCCAGATCTCAGGTGTATAAATACAAACCACTAGCCTTTTGTATGTAATCTGGTTGTTTTCCTCCTATTGGCAACAGTGCTGATAAAAGTTCCCTCTCAGTTCTCTCAGCCTTCTTGCTACATTCCCTCTTTCAGTAGACAATTTTTCTGAAATACTTCCTAAGCGGTGGGTTGTAAGGTTATACCAGGTTATAAAAAAACAAGGACAAATTCTACTCTGCTTCCATAAGAACACATGATTACCTCTTTTCCTTGGTGGTATCCATCAGTCAAATATCTTGTCTTGACCACTACAAGATGAGTAGGAAGGAAAGACACACACCGCTCTTTCTCCTGGGGCACAACCAACCTCTCAGTCTCTAGCAGCTCATATTAAAATAACCTCACATGGTAGAGATGCCACCTGGACAACTATCCATCTTCATTTCTTCCTTTAGACAAAAGATGCTAGTTCCTTCAATCTGTCATTGAAAAACAATTTCTTACTCATTGAATCACCTTTGTCCCTCTCTTCTGGATTATTTCTACTTAGGAGGAGACACATTAATATGGTTTCTGAGATATAAGGAGTTAACATGCAAATATATCTAGGATTTTACTTAAATTGCATGTGCAGTATTTTATTCTGTTAAGCTAAATGCATTTTCTTCTCTTACATAGCTTAGTATAATGTACCAATGAGTTCACAAAGCGTGAGTATCCTGGAGATAGGCATCTTTGAGCTTATTGTCTGAACAAGAAAGAGGCCCAGACTAAGCTGTGAATAATTTATATGTTTACAAATATCAGAGCAAAAAACAAGGCAAATTTTTTCTTCCCTCCTTCCACCTAAGAAAACATGTGATTCATTCAGTAAGGAGTTATTACTTTTTCCCCCTCTCTTTCACTCTTCAGCACAGTGTTCCCAAAACATATACTGGTGGGGAAAGTTCATACCCTGGAAGTCCAATGTTTCATGTTTGGCCAACGCAAAGTCAGGCTATTAAAATAAAATGTCAAGATAATTTACTTCTTAATGATCTAACATAATTGGACACAAGGCTTCAGACAGGAACGAACTTCAAAGCTAGTAAGAATAATAATCTCAACACAATGGTACTGTTGTCATAGTTGTACTTGCAGATACTTTCATGAATGTAATAATGACGACTTCAAAGTTTATAGGGATTTGTTATAATTACTGTTTGAAAAAGCAAGGAAGTAATAGCGAATCTGTGACCACAGGAAAGTCAGATGGGCCTCTAGTAATTGGCAACTGTATTGTAAAACCAAGAAAATATGGACAAACATATATTCAGTTCCAATTTTGTGCATTTCACTACTTCCAATTTTTCTTGCTGTTGCTGTAGTAAACTAGTTAGTTACCTGCATGGTGCTTGGCTACTATTGAAGTGAAACAGAACCTGACAGAGACCTTTTGTGGTCAAGTAATCAGATTCAGCTTTTTAATTTTGTTTATTTGAATTTCAGTCAGTCCCTTAACTCATGGCAGATTCAAACACTTTTTTCTTTTTTTCACAGTTCTGGGTTTGCCTTGGTTTTGGTTTTTGTTCTTTCTACTGAAGAAGGAAAAAGAAAAGTGGGATAAAAATAACAGACACCTGTGAACCAAGGTGTTTTTAATTTTCACATTGCCTCAATTTTTTTTTTCTTTTAATAAGCTATTTTCCTGATTTTAAAGAACTATATATCAGTCTGTGACTGCCATGAGAAACCTTGATTTCTTTAAACGGTTCAAATAAAAGTATTTTATTCTCCTCTTCACGGACGCTTAGTATTGGCTTGGACTCCCCCATAACCTTATACTCTTTACTTCTGGCAATACGTATAGAGCAGGTGGCATTTTCTCCCATTAGTGGCTGGATGGAAAACCTATCAACTCCTATTTTTTTTGTAACTCTTTTAGGGAAAAAAAATAAAGGTACTAGTAAAACCACTATTATGCAGCCTCAGGTCAATTTCTGTTCTGCCGTAGGTACATTTTTAGGAGAAAAATGTTATTTCTTTGATTTTCCTCTAAAGTAGGGCATTGTTTATGATCCAATAACAGATCTAACTATTTACTGTACTACTTTTCCCATGTTTAAAATTCTTGCAGAGTTATAATCCCTTGCATTTCCTGCTTTTTAATGAATGGATTTTATATAACTGTTCATTAGTGTAATTGTTGTTGATTTTTATTTTTCACTTCATTATTTCTCCAACAAAACTTATGCCACTGTTACCCTCTTAGCAAAACAGAGCAAATTAATCTCAGCATCTGGGAAAACTCTTTGTAGGTGAGCAGAAATAAGAAGACAGGCTCTTCTTACATGAGAATTCTTGCTTATATTCACCTACACAGCTCAGCATGCCCGAGGATACCTTCAGGAGATATTTAGCTGACATCTAGACACATCCAGCTCTTTAATATTTACCAGAGGCCTCTTTGACAAGGCAGTCAGTTCATGCTAGTAGCGTTCTCTGAGTCCAAATGCAATAGAAACGGACTGAGAGCAAGAGAGATTGCTGTGCCACTACAAGTTTCAGCAACTACCAGCTTAAATGAGAGCTGAAGTGAATGGCTCCAATGCTGCTAACCTCAGTTATTCATTCCTTCCTAATTGATAGCCTTAGAAATAGCTCCTCTTAGCCTGAGCATCAAGCAAGTGCCATAAAGAACCTCTCCATTTCCCTAAAGGCTTGTTACAATTTTCCCACTTGTTTTTGATTTACATATCAGTCAGAGAGACGCTGGTGCTGATTTCCTGAACAACTTCTGTGCAACTTCAGAAGAGCAAAAAAAGGATAGTAGGGCTGGAATAAAAGCTGGCACTTCAAAGCCTGAATGTGAATAGCTGAGACCAATAAGATGAGGATATAGAATAATCACTTTATGTTAAGAGATGCTTAAGCTTCTGTGACATATTTATTGTGCAGTCTGAAGTTCTAGCAAGAGCCTCTTGTGGAGATGTTACGCCAGCAGCAGAAGCTCTATTAGAAGTCATGGCTGTTTACTCTTTGCCATAAAGGCCAGTCACAAATACCATGAATTTTACATTGTTGCTCTTTTCATCTGGAGCCGTTTATAAATGGAATACATTTAGGCATTTCTAGTGAGGCTATTAGAATAGAAAGCTGCAATAAAATTCTCTTTTCTGCTTTAAGTCTATATCTTCTCTATTTTTCTCTCTATTAATTTCATTTTCCACTGACATTCTCTTGTTATTTATTCTGTATCAGTGTCATTTACACACACTATGCTGCGTGTAGTTACCTTTACTTGGGCATCACACAACATCTGATCCCATGCCAAACTATCTTTCTAATCAGCAACCTCTTCCACTGCCTCAAAAAGCCAAAATTAATTGAAGCAAGGCTAGCATTTCCTAGAATGAGATAGGTATTCAAAAATTGAATACATTCCTATCTAAAACATTCATGGGCACTTTGTCAATTGGGATTTTCATCAAAACAGGATGGTTAATTTCAAAGAATTCCTGTCTATTAAAGGGTATGATGAACCTCACTCTTGTTGATCACTGAGTAAAACATTACATTTTAACTTTGAAGCCTGGTGTCAGACAGAAGATAATATTGCAAAAGCCAGATACAGAGGAAACACTTGCCTTATGTAAATGTTACAGGATGTCATTATTATGGGTTTCTTCTCCATGCAAAAACAGTGACAAAGAAAGGTTCAAACAAAATAGAAGATTGAAACACTGGAATACTCCTCTTTGCCAGCTATGCAGGGCACTGAGGTGCAGACCCATAGCAATTGATTGATTGGGCTCTGTGAGAAATGCGGGAAATGGCAGCACTGGGGCAGAAGACTTTGGATTTGTTAGTGTGCTCCTTCATCTCTTGTGGTGAGCACTTACACCTGAGTGGTCCTGCTGACTTCAAAGGGCTGAGCTGGGTGAGAAAACACTCCCCAGTGGGAGCAGAGATTGGAGCAGCCAGTGGAGCTCTCTGGGGGCTTCCTGATAATGTAAACAAGGCTGACTGCCCCAAAGCCCTTGGGTAGGGAAGGCTACCAGCGTGGTGAGGAAGGGCTGGGGGAGTGCTATATGAGGACTGTAGGGCAATGGCAAAGATGGAGAGGAGGAATGGGTTTGAGGAGATGAGAAAAGAGGATCATTAATGACCTCAGAGGTATGGATGTGGGACTGGAAGGGATCAGTGGAGATTTCAGCTTCTTGGAGGACAGGAATGACAGTATGTGAGGGTCAATGAAGTTTGAAGAGCTCTGAGCAGGATGAAGGTGTGGTTTCAGGGAGCTGTGGAAGCCTGGCAGAGCAGGCAAATTTCTTTCACTTTTTTTCACCCCTCCTCACCCACCTGTTTCACCATGTCTCTTTTTTTTGGATCCCTGTATACTTCCCCTCTTTCCTAGACTGGTAAGCGGCAGTCCTCACTCACCCCATCCCCATGCAGCCACACACCTCCACCCTTCAATCCTGCAAGATGCAAGGGTCCTGCTCCTTCCCTGCAGCCAGGTTCTCCTAGATTTCCTGCCCCTTTTGGGATGGAGGGAAGTGATGGGGCAGGGCTGGGCTGCTCGATGATGGAAGCTGGAGAATAAGACTTTCTGCTGCCATCATCCCCAAAGATAAAACCATGGCAATAACACCTACTTCTGCTGGGAAGGGATAGTTCTGGTGCAGTTGCTGCTGTCCCACTCTGTGGCCCCTGCTTTACTACCAACATTCAGAGAACACGAGGGCTTCTTGAGAAGGAGGTGGGGATTGACATAGGCAAAGGCAGTCTGACAGCTACTGAATCTAACTGTTAATGGGCCATTAACGTCAACAGAAATCAACTGGAGTTACTCTAAACATGGGGTAACCCTAAGGATGGCAATACAAAAACCTGTCAATCCTAAATGATTTTTCTCTGTATGATGCTTTTGCTTAATGGGTTGAATATAATTACCCAATGTCTGGATATTTTCTAAAATTTTATCTTCTGTGCAAGAATACCAGCTCAAAGTGTCTTTCTGATATTACTAACACCATTTTTTTGCTTCATGATAAAACCTCTCTGCTCAAGCAAGGTCATTTTTGTCTGTGAAAAAGTCTCACAGTTTAGTGTGGTTCAAAGAACTTACTGGGACCTAGAGTTAGAAAGGCATTCAGATGCTTACAGATGGAAACTGGCACATAAAATATCAAAGCCCCTAACTCCCACTGATTCACTGATATGTTTTTAAATACCTCCAGATCAAAAAGGCTAAATCCACCAAGGAACCTAGATCCTACTTGCAAATTAACGTGTCTACTTTCAAAATTATATTGCTATTAGAAATTTCAGAAATTCTGAGTAACTGCTTCTTCATCCCCAAGACACTTATACTCTGCTGATTTGCATCCATAACAGCCCCTTGATGCTTCCCTTGCTGTCTGGCACTCACAGAACACTGGGTGTGCCAAGGAGATCCAGATACATTCACAAATAGATATCGAACATATCTGTTAGACGAGTCATTCTCAGACCACACACTACACAGGCAGAAGAAAAGGGATGTGTACCTTCCACAACAGCACACTTCCCTGGTGACCTAATACCTGTGGTATGTAGGAGACAACTGTTCAGTCCCTTCCCTTGCAGAACTGCAAGAGATGTTGATTCCTTTTCACTTAAGTGAGTACACAAACAACCTGTTCCAGGCTGCAATGTTCTTGGGCTTCAGGGTGAGCCTAGGAAAGTGCATTGCTACCCTGGGAGGGTTTCCCATTTAGAACTTGTCTCTAGCCACAATACCTTCCTGAATTGGTGCCCTACAGGTATTTCCTTCTAGGTGCACAGCATGGTTCCTACAGGTCAGCACTCTACTTAAAAGTTCGGCTTTGCAGTGCTTATTTCTGAGTTTTACAAATCCTTCTCCAGGCTTTTTCCCAAATAGCCAATTTTATCACTTTGACTGCCTGAACTCCTGTCTGGAAAGTTTCTCAGTCTGACCTCTCCTGGGCCCTCTAAACGTGGATGAGGGTTATCTGACTGTGCTGACACAGTGTCACTGGAAGCCACTCGTTTCTTCCTCCTACCACCTTCCAAAGAGTGAGACACACAGCATAGGAAACAGTGCTTTGTAGCAACCCTCAGCATCCTGCATGGGTGGGCTTGAGAGCTTTGCCCTTGGTACCTGTGGGATTTGGCTATCACCTGTGGGATAGCTCGCTTTATTACTACTGCAGCCACGTCCAAAGGGCTGCGGATAAGTCAAGGCTTTCTGCCTTGCTCATAAGGCACCTATGCTCACAGCCCAGTCAGTTAATAATGTAAGCTGAAATCAATGTGCCAGGCCATGAACAGTACATATAATGTGCCAGCCATTCAATTGTCTCTGCTGTAGGAGCAATAACCTCTGGCAGAGAGAAAGGACAAGCAGCTAGGGATTATAACCTTTCCAATTGCTCTAATGTGCACTTGGAAAGCCTATAAATCTGAATCCCTAAGTACTAATTTTCTGCCATGAAGAACAACTGCAAGTGCATAACAGAGTTTTTCTGTATTGCAGACTGCCAAAGGCAGACTACTCTTTATCGAGAGACAATCAAACCTTTAAACCTGTGGCTCAATTCAGTATGCTTAAAAAGAATACAATGTCCCACATGGTCTCTAAACTGGAGATACACAGATTTGATGGATGGAACGCTTGGTGGATCGGGAGCTGGCTACATGGCCATACTCAAAAAGTTGTGGTCAATGGCTCAGTGTCCAAGTTGAAGCCAGGGACAAGTGGTGTTCCTCAGGGGTTGGTACTGGGACGAGTGCTGTTCAACATCTTTGTTGGAGACATGGACAGTGGGATTGAGTGCACCCTCAGCAAGTCTGCTGACAACATCAAGTTGTGTGGCACAGTCAACACACTGGAGGAAGGGATGCCATCCAGAGGGACCTGGGCAGGCCTGATTGGTGGGCCTGTATGAATCTCATGAATCTCATGAACCAAGCCAAGTGCAAGGTCCTGCACCTGGGACATGGCAATCCCAGGCAAAAATACAGGTTGGGGGTAGAATGGCTTGAAAGCAGCCCTGAGGAGAAGGACTTAGGGGTGTTGGTAGATGAGAAGCTCAACATGAGCCAGCAATGTGAACTGGCAGCCAGAAAGCCAACTGCATCCTGGGTTGCATCAAAAGAAGTGTGGCCAGCACGTCCAAGGAGACAATTCTGCCCCTCTACTCCAGTCTGGTAAGACACCAACTAGAGTACTGTGTCCAGCTTTGGAGTTCTCAGCATGGGAAGGACATGGATCTGTTGGAACAGGTCCAGCAGAGGGCCACAAAGATGATCAGAGGACTGGAGAACCTCTCCTGTGAAGATAGGCTGAGACAGTTGGGGTTGTTCAGCCTGGAGAATAGAAGGTTCCAGGGAGTCCTTATACAGCCTTCCAATACCTAGAGGTATACCTACAGGAGAGATGGGGAGGAATTCTCTATCAAGGAGTATAGCAATAGGACAAAGGTCTAATGGTTTTAAACTGAAAGAGGGGAGATTTAGATTACATATCAGGAAGAAATTCTTTTCTGTGAGGGTGGTGAGGCACTGGAACAAGTTGCCCAGAGACGTGGATGCCCCATCCCTGGAAGTCTTCAAGGCCAGGCTGGATGGGGCTTTGAGCAACCTGCTCTATTGGGAGGTGTCCCTGCCCATGGCAGGGGGGTTGTAACTAGATGATCTTTAAGGTCCCTTCCAATCTGAACCATTCTATGATTCTATGAAACTGAGTGGTGAACATTAGGATGACTGAATGTGATGACAATTTATGGATCACAATCCTCTCCACAGGCAGCTGTTTAGTGTCATATGCTATAGGCTGGGCACATATTTCCTTCAAGTCAAACAACTTGTAGCTCTCCCTTTTCTCATTTTCTCTCTTTTGAGCTGGAACAATTGAACTCTCTGCTCCTAGTCTGTTGAATAGCTTTTTGTTACTCTGAGTAAGACAGAGGTCTAATTTCTGTCTGGATGAGGAATTCTGCTCTGGGAACATTTCTAAAACAACGTGCATTGATTGAGGGGTGGAGCTGTCTAACTGAATTTTCATATGAATTAGAAACATTTTGTTCTCTGCATGTGATGCATATATAGATGCACCTATATTTATAAAAATGCATTGCGAGGCCCTTGAATGATGTCCCTTAAAGTATTTTAACATCTCTCACCAGGATGCAGTGGTCCTCTGACAGCAGTGATCAGTCACTCTTTAAGTTGTTCTCCCTGCTGTTCCAGCCCTGCAATAAAAGGGTGAACATAGTGTAAGTGGTGAAGTTTAAGAAACAGAGGCATAGTATAAACACATAGAGGTGAATCACTAAACTATATTAAGTAATCATGCATAATTATTACTGTTTGTTTTATTTTATTATTTCTTAATATTAATGATAATAATTTCCAGACATTCTCCCTGTAAATCAATGCAAAGATCTCCAAGAACTTAAATTTCCTTTGGAATAAGGCCTGAGGAAGCTGTTCTTTAACGTGCTCAACACACTATCTAATACAGCATCTGAGGCCTTACTTTAGGGTTAGCTCAAGAAACCAGAAATATCAGTGTTTCAAAGCTTGCTTTTTACCTATGAAATGTTAAAAAATTGTGTTTTTAAATGGTGACTTGAGATTCTTTCAAAAAGAATAGCAACATAAAGATATTACTGTTCAGGCAGCAGTTCTATTATTTTCCAGGTACAGCACACAAAGTACAGACAGAATAAACTCTTCAGTTAGATATTTAGGAAATTTTAATTCATTGATGTCGTTTGCTTTCCATTTTATTTACCATTAATTCTAGTGTCAGACAAATGTCCCTCTTGATTTTACTTGAAATTATGAATTTCTCACATTTTTGTATAACCTTTTTTTAAGAGGTCAGTGCTGTCCCCTGACTTGTCTTTTCTTGTACCTAAAGCATTTTTGTGATGAAACCTGTTAAATGAATTGCATGACAAAAATGCAACTCAGTGGGAGTTCACCCTGAATATAAGCTACCAGACAGGCAATTACAATTTATGCTTAACAGTTATCAATTATTTGATTTTTTTTTCCCATGCAAAAATGAACTAAGCTATTTTCATTCTTCTGAGAGTCATTTTGATTTTGATTTGAATCATTCTTCTCAGACACCATAAAGTGCAATAAACATTTTCGATATGTTGCCCAGTCTGTGGGAATTGTTTCTGTCTCAATTTTTATAGATGTTGATCACCTTCACATCATAAAGAGATATAAAGTACTGCCAGATACCGTTGTTACTGAAGGGGATAAAAATGGTTCTGTTGAGTCCATAAGGGAAGCTTAACCTCCAATAAACATAATGTTTCCCAAAGGCTGGAAGGGCAAGTACAAATACAAAAGAAATAGTCATATCCTACATATCTCACTGCTGGTAGCTATAAGCATCAGTCTGAGCTTGTTTCAAATGTCTATGTTCATAGACATTTCTTGGGGAGGGATGAGGTACAATCCTGGGGAAGGTCTGTTAGTGTAAATGCAGAGAACCTCTACTATTGACATTTATCTCTTTTACTAGCCATCATCATTGCTAAAACAAACTACAAATATTACCATCGTCAATGGGAAACATTGCTATTCGGTGGATGATCCTTGAAAGGGAAGAGTTGTAGAACAGAAGAGAAGGTGTTATCCCTAGAGTGTGGCTCACAAGTGCTCAGTGTCCAGGATTAAAGTAGAACTTCACCTTCCACTTAGAGCCTGAGGAGCTGCCAGGAGTCCTCCTTCAAAGGAGGAATAGCACACTGCATGGCAGTTTGTAGAGCATTTGTTTCAGAGATGATGTTAAATGCATCCTGAAAGAAGAGTCTGGGAAATGGCCCAACTGAATGGTTAATGCCACTCAAACCACAGACAGGAGAACCCCTGCTCAGAAGTAGATGAGAGGAGCAATGGCTCACTGGCAGCTTTCCTGGTAGTATTGAATAGGGGCTGTTCCAACTTAGGGATACTGTGCTTCTTGAAAGTCCTAGTAACTGACCCAGCACGGATGCAGCAAACTTCTCCAACAACACATATCTCAGATGGGTCTTTCAGTTTGCCTACACTGAGGTGCAGTCTTGACAGAGTCAAACAGACTCTGTATTTTAATGGGAAAGCCGCACTCTCCAGTAATTTGGGAAGATGGTTAAAAATCGTGCCATTTTCTGTTAGTGAAGTATTTACAGATGGTTTGCAAAATATGCTCACTGACAAGTTTCAGATCTTTCTACTGAGTGGTAATAAACATGCTGTAGTTGCTGCATAAATTATTAGGAATAAATTGCTTTCTTCTAAAGTCAGAAAAATTAATATCACAATAAAGTTACTAGAAAGAGCAATGAAAGATTATTAAGAGAGGAAGATTATTAAGAGAGGAAGATTTTCGTGCAACATTATCATTATAAGCTGAATTTTCAGAAGTTTCTAATTTAGAAGTGAAAATGTGTTTTAGGTTTAAAGTTGGTAGATAAAATCTCAGTATTGGCATGAATTCTGTCTCCATAATTGAGCCTAATTTTGCAAAGTAAATAACTTCTTTTAGCGTCTTGCTGAGATTGTAAACATAGAAAGCTTTTGAATCAGGACAGTACCTGAACATAAAAGACTAAGGTAATTCTTAGTCAGGACAGGACTTTCCTGAATTTTAAGCAGTACGCCTAACAGGGCTATTTTCAACTGGATTAAAGCTATGATGCACATTATTGTCAATCCCATCTTCAAAATTCATGCACTTGGAGAAACATCAGACTTGTTTAAAAGTCATAGGATTTTAAGCCTTGCATTTTTTATTTACTTTCTATTTTATTCTTTAGGCTACATTTCTGAAACAGCTTCAAACCTTTCCATGAGATCAGAAGGGTTCAAAATGTACTCAAAAAATGAATAATCCTCTGCAATTTCTTGCTGCTAGCTTTTGGGGCTTGAAGAGAAAGCATTAACAGTTGTGATACTTGCAATAACTTTACAAGAATTGGCAAAGCTAGCTCTGCCTCTGTCTAAATTTCAACTTTTCCTATTTCAAATTTTCCCCTCAGCCTAAAAGCTAAAAGAACTTGGAAAAAAAGACAGAACTGCTTCATTTATGTGCATGTAAGTAACCTGTCTATCCGTAGGGTTTGCCTCTGAATTCTCACACAGCTGGCTTCGGTAATGGTCCTTAATAACAGAACTATTTATTTTCCTTTCTATATGCAGAAAAGCTATTTTCAGATGCATCTTTTCTTTCTTTTTTCCCCAAGATGCATAGAGTATCTTACCTTATGAAGGAAGTAGATTAGCTGTAAAGAGGTACATTGTGTTATGGTTCATGTAAAAAAATGCACTGTGTGAAGAAAGCCTACCTATTTCTTCAGTCATTTAAAGATAAAGAAAGAATGATAAAAGACAGCTGTGGCAGAGGAGAAGACAAAAAGAAATCAAGTGAAGGAAGACAGGGATGACTTTACAATGGATACATATTGTAAGACTGAGAAAATTGGGGCTCAGGGCTCACTCAGAGAGAACAGACGTCAGAATGAAGTTTCAAACTGATTGTAAGGATAATACAGCTCTACTGATCTTTCCTTAGGTTTCAATTTGGGATGGCCACCGTGGACTGAATCAAGCCTAAATAGGGAACAGAGAGATTTAAGAAACTCACTGAGTCTGTGAGTGGGTGCCTGAGAGCCAGCCACAACCCTCGCATGGTGTCATCAGGGATGTAAATGCACCTGCTCTTGGCAGCGTCCTAATGCACTACGGCAGAGCTGCTGGAGATATAAAAGCCAGAGGAAGCTCAGAGAGTGTGAGGGGGAGATGTTCATCATCTGACTTCAGCAAGCTAACTCAGGTCTCTGCAATAGTGGTTTATGGATGCAGCTGCTGCTATGGAGACTGTCAGTCATATCTAAGAGTGGGAAGGTTAGCGATCCTTCAAAGGTGATTTAAATACTGGATGCTATTGAATTTTCCCCTGGGGAATACCAGAAAGGATATTTGTCAGTGTTGATCCCAAGGGCATTTGTGAGCAAAGACTTGAGGGATAAACATTTTGGCCTCTACAGCACTACAGGTGCCACTATTATGCCTCCGGATTTGCTCCTGGACAGCTTAACGTATTCTCTCTCATGTTTCATGGAAATGCCATGATTTATTTGGATTGATGACAGAGGAAGATTTATGATTATATTTCTGGAACATTTAGTGCAGAAAAAGCACTGAAAACAGAATGGAGGAGTTAAGCTGTGCATCCCAGCAGCCTTTACTCAGCCCCTCTTGAAACTGAAAATAGGTGCAGAGAATGGCTGCAAGTCGCTTCACCCGAATTCACTGCAAGGTGCAGGGAGTGCTGTGGGAGTGGGGCGAGCTGTTCAGCCAGGTTTTAGAGAATACTGGCTTTCAAATTTTGATTCCTTACTTCATGCTGGGTAGTGAGCCCTCCGTGCTAGCAATGGGAAGTGTCAAGCAGCTAAGATCAATCAGGCATGATCAGAATTATGATCTGATTGTCCAGGGACAGTGTCAGCAACTCGTTATAAGAACCTGTCAAACAAGAAAACAAAAAAGTTTCTGCCTTGAGGGATTCTTCCTCAACAATCTCCAGCTCATCTGATTCTGGATTTCAACACTACCACATCCTAATATGCCCTCTAGACACCCACCAAATTTCAGTGTTTGAAATAAGCAGTGGATTTTAGAGCACCTTTAAACAGAAACAAATTCCCATCCTTTTTTTTTTTTCCTGTTTGTGGCTACAATACAATAAGCTAATTTAAAGGCTGATGCAAGAAACAGCAAATTAAATTTAAAATCAGTAAGAGAATAACTGATTTTGGTTCTTACTATTGCTGTTATATAAAGGGACACACAGATTGTAAATTATATGCAGAGCAAATTGCCATCCATTAATTGAAATGCCAGATAACCAGTCTGTGAGATTCCTCCCCCTCCCGATTAGCTATTTGCTCTCCAAGTTTCCAGGGAGGGAAAGAGGTGGGAAGAAAAAATAATACCTTTGCCCAAATATAGCATATTTCCAGGGGATGTGACTTGGCATTCTTCTCTCCGCATTGTGACACAGCAAATGGATATTAAACCCACGACCTGATAATTGTCTTGAGATGTTGTGGTACCTGATGAACATAAACAAGTAGCTGTAAGTGTGCCTTGTAACAGCTAGCAATATGGCTGTAACAGCTGTAAAATAACTATTTTGTCAGTATTTTCTGCAGCATAAAACTACCTTCTGGTGACGGGTGGTGGAGCATTTTCAGCCTTTTCTCTGAGCTGAGAGAAGGAACGGTGAGAAATAGTAGAAAGTGAAGAAGCCCTTTGCTGTGCAAGGTATTGAGTACACGATGGACAGTGAAATAAAAAGAAAAGGGTTGGGTGAGGAAAGGCTGCAACACTTGACTCTTATGAAATCCTCAAAGTGAGAGGGAATGCCTGCTGAAAGGGACAATTCCTGCCCTTACCTGGGGTCCAGCTGCAAGATGCTCCATGAGGAGGGGATGTGGTTTGCCATGGGCTCTGCCGGCTCTACGCCTGGCTCCTTGTCAACCTGCTGCTGGCATCACAGAGCCACCAAGCACCACGCAGACAGACACCACCCCCCCCCCCCCCCCCCCCCCCCCCCCCCCCCCCCGCCCCCCTTTGGGTTGTGTGTGGCAAACAGGATGGACAGACAGACCTCAGGCATGAGGCAGATCCTGCTCCTCTGGTTGTGTGGCATAAGGAGCTGTGATAAGCCAGGGAAATGACCTCCTTGGAGGATGAGGGGGTTATACAGTCTCCAGAACTTCTGGTCCTTCTTTAATTACTTAGGCCCAGCTTCTGATACCTTTATTAGAGCAACTCCTCATTATTTGCTCACCATGCAAAGTTCAACAGTCACACCAGCAGAAAAATTGGGAAAAAAATTCAGCTGTATAAATTGAACTCTGATCCAGAAATGTTAATGTCTGTAGCAGAATGAAGCCCTAAAAATACATTCATTAAAAGTAATTTTTTTTTTGTGCCTGCCTAACCCATTCTCTTCACTCAACATACTTCTTATTTGACTGGATTTACATAATTTTTAAATTCTATAGATTTATATTTCACTGTTTGTTTACCTCCTTTAGTTTTTGCAGAGAGCCATTTTTTCCCTAACTCCACTGGAAAAAAATGACTCGGTCAAACCAACAACAAAAAAGATCCCTGCCATTGATAATTACCACACAGTTCTTTCAGTTGAGAAATATCCTGCACCATTTACTGCCTACTGAGATGCAATCAAAATTAAATGGGTGGAAATAACTCTGAAGTGGCAGCTTTAAGCTCTAGCAAAGGAGCGCAGGGTCTTATTTTCCTGACAACAGAGAAAATGGCCTTCTGGGTCAAACTAATCGTCCATTTCATCTCCACCAATGACAATAGGAAATGCTGGAGGACAACTGATGATCCTGACTGTCTCCATTCCATCCCCCTCACATTCCTCCAGCACCTGCCACTGTAGTAAGGCTGTCAGCGAGCACAATCCTGCCTCTTCTTTCCAGTATCTGTTTATGGACCTGCTGTCCTGGAATTTGTCAGCTTTCACATTTTTAATGTGCTGCTACTGTGGGTTTCTACAGCCTCCTGTAACAGCCGATTCCAGAAGGTAGAGCAAGTAGTGAGTGACTTGCGATATTTTTAGGTTTTAAACTGCTCTCCAACTAGTTTCGGTGAGTGTCTATCTGACACTGCAGGACTTGGCAAATAACAATCCAGTATTTGCTTTACTCACTGCCTTCATGACTTTATAAACCTTGACCATATCCCACTCAGCCTGGGGGTGGGGGTAAGATCATGAAAAGTCCCAGACTTTTCTTATTCCCTGTAACAACAACTGCTCCATCCCTTTAATCATCTTAGTTGCTTTTCTCTGCATCTTCTCTGATTTTCCCTATGTCTTTCTTAAAGTGTAGAAATAGGATTGTACACAGTGTTCAAGATGTGGATGCACCAAGGTTTTATATTTTCTGGTTTGTTCTTACCGTCCTTTCTGAGAACATGAAAAACGTTGTTGGCATTTTTGGCTGCTGTTGCATTTTGAGCAGATGAGTTCAGAGACCCTCAGGCCTCCTTCCTGAGCAGCAGCTGCCAGTTTTGAGTTCAGGACTGTGCAGGCACGGATTATTCTCCCGAGATGCACTCCCTACCTACACAGGCACTCATCTCCCACTTTTTGCCACCCTCGCTCAGCTATGCCTTGCCTTTCCAGGGCTCCCTGCCACGGGTGGGTGTGAAGAAGTTCAGGAACCATCTGCAAACTGAGACCTTTTTCTGTACTCTTTCCTTCTATGGGTCACCGATGAAGATCTTAAATAAAATTCATTCCCTAAGAGACGCTACTGCTCATTCTTCTTCATCCTGAAAAGTGACAATAAATCCCTTCGCTCTCTACCCTGCAGGCAGCTTTCAATTCATATAAGCATCAGTCCCATGGCAACTTCTTTTCTTCCTTTGCATTCTGCTAGGCATCTTGTCAGGGTTTTGTTGAAAACCTGAACAAAATATCTGTTTGATATATAGATAACTTGTACAACTTGAGAAAGCTAGTGAGGCACAATTTCTCTTTACAGAATTTACTTAGTCCAGTGAAGGCCACCATGTGTATATCAGAATGGCAGTAAATCCTGTGCCAGTCCAAGCGTTGGCTGCCAGTAGCTGCTTCTGAGCAGTGGGAAGGCCAGAGAGAGGTGGCTCCTTTCTATATTAACTCAATCCTTTGCATGTCTACCTAGGCTGGAAAAGCTAAAACCAAAACAGTCTGAGGGAAGGAAAGCTGCAGAATCTAAAACAATCAAACCAGAACTACTTTGGATAGACCAAAACAAAGTCCAGTGCCTGCAGAAGCCTTCTCAGCATGGAAAACCTTCTCCACTACAGGCTCTGGGATAGCTAACTGGTAAGAAACTCTGATTTTGAATAACAGCCACAACTTCCAAAATAGCAGGTAAGTTTGGAGCAGATAACTCTCTCCCACCCCTCTCCCTGAACTATCTGAAAAGCAGAAGACTTAAAGGCTTGCTCTGCGGAGCTTCTGAACTGGCCCCTCTGGAGCTATTTCTGCAATCCCAGGTAATGGATCCTCATACATTTCATTTCATTGGTCTGTTTTTGACTAGATTTTTGCAGAGAGGAGGATGTCCATCAAAAGCAGACAGCAAGGCAGCTGCAGACTATCGTCAGCCATGATGGTGATCTGGATTTTGACAGTTTTCCCCCTGACTGAGAACCTTTTTTAAGCTGTGGGGCTTGCAGTGAAGTACTGCTTAATGCTGGAGTCAAGTTCTCTTCTAAACATGGGCAGCAGAATCCAAGCCCTGATTTTAAATTGGCCTTTTTGCATCCTAATACTTCCTAAAGTAGAAGCATGAATATGGTATAAACCCTTATGAAAAAATTTTGATTAGATCTGAAACCAATTAATAGTTAACCAATGTAGGAATGGCATATTTATTTGTACAGCATCAGAAGTTTGTAGGCTAAGGTCACCTAGGATTAAAAAAAATTGGTAAAAACTTAAAGTCTGCTGTATGTGAAGCTCCCACAAATCTGATTTTTAAGTTTGTACCTCTTTTCTTCCCTTCATTAAGCTTGGTATTGTTTATTATTACTTTTGATATATTAAAGGTTTTACTAACATAAATCCTCTTCAGTATATATGGATATCTTCCACAGAAAGGCACAAAGCAGATTCTTCTTCTATTTATATGTATAAATTAATAATGATATTTGACATAGGAATTATTTCAAAGTAATGTGTGATATTATATTGCACTGTAGCCCTGCAATCATATCTATAAATGTGTGGTGCAGTATTAATGCACTGTTCTATTGAGTTTATCATGAAAAGTCAAAGAACTGAGTGTCTTACCTATATTAAACAAAAATTTTTCTTAACTAGAAGTGTTTTTTCGATTATGCTGTGTAAAAGTTCACAAAAAAAGCATAATCAAGAAAGGTAATAATGTTTGCTTGCAAATATTAGTATTTTATTACAGTCTTCCAATAGTAAAACTATTGTAGATTTTCTTAACAAACTAAATTGTACACTTTCAAACAAAGGTGGTACAGGAGTTGGACATGCCTACTGCATTTGGTAAGAAGGTGAGAGGTGATGGATTTGGGATACTGTGAGTCACTGCTGTATCAGTGGTGGACAGCCAGCTTAACATGAGCTAGCAGTGTGCCCAGGTGGCCAAGGTAGCCAATGGCATCCTGGCTTGTATCAGGAATAACGTGGCCAGCAGGAGTAGGGAAGTCATTGGGCCTCTGTACTGGCCCTGTACAAAGCCTCACCTTGAGTACTGTTTTCAGTTGAGTACTGTGTCCCCTCACTACAGGAAGGACATTGAAGTGCTGGAGTGTGTTCAGAGGAGAGCCACCAAGCTGGTGAGGGGTCTAGAGAACAGGTCCTATGAAGAGAGGCTGAGGGAACTGGGCAGGTTTAGTTTGGAGAAGAGGAGGCCGAAGGGAGATCTCATTGCCCTCTACAACTACCTGAAAGGAGGTTGTAGAGAGGTGGAGGTTGGCCTCTCCTCCCAAGGGAATAATGACAGGACCAGAGGAAATGGTCTAAAGTTGCAGAATGGGAGGTTTAGATGAGATATTAGTAAGAATTACTTTGCTGAGAGAGTGGTCAGGCCCTGGAACAGCCTGTCCAGGGAGGTGGTGGCGTCACCAACCCTGGAGGTATTTAAGAAACGTATAGACATGTCACTTCAGGGCTCTTGGGCTCTAGTGCCCAAGATTATTGGTTTGTGGGTGGGTGTGATGTGGTTGGGTGTTGTGGTTTTTGTGGTTTTTTTTTATTTTTATGGGGTTTTTTGTTTGGTTGGTTTTTATTTTTTTTGTGTGGTTGGACTCAATGATATCAGAGGTCCCTTCCAACTATGGTGATTCTGTGATTCTGTGATCTAGAAATTGAAGCCTTGACTTACTTTGCCTAAAAAGAAGTTTGAGCATGATGGACCACTTTTGCCCTCCAACTCATTGATTTGCTGCCTTGTATTTTAAAGTATCTTTGCAGAGAATATTTGATGGCTAGAGTTCTTTCCAAAAATAATGTTTACATTGCAGTAAAGTAAAGAGGAGACATACATGGGTATGTTTAAGCTAGGCTATGTCAGGATTTCTACAAGGAACAGGTTCCAGATTGGTAGTTCCTGGAAGCAGCCCAGATCAATCGGCTTCACCACCTAAAAGTCCTGTTCTGCCCTCTTCAAACCCAGTATCAATTTACCTCTGTTTTCAGTGGGAACAGAATAAAATATTTCACTATTGTATTCTTCTCAGGAGCTGAGGTTTGCTTAGCAGCTCTTGACATTTCAAGGACCAATCTGTAGGCCTCCAGGCAGAAGGTACTCAGATGACTCCAAAAGAGCAAGTAAATGATTTGCAAGGGAGAGTCAGGTTCTTTTACACTGCTGATTTTTCTGTAATTATAGAGTGTATGACCACAAGCTGGCCTGAAAATATGGCACAGAATTTCCCAGCAGCAGCTCCCACTTATTCTTGGACTTGTGCAGAGGTCATGTAGATCCATGCTTATTTTTAACCTAGCAATACTATTTTATTTTTGTGCTGTGTTCTGCATACTTCATAGTTTGACTTGTATTTGTAAGATCTGAGGGAATGTGGTAAGCTATTGAAGTAAATCTGTTCTGAGGAAAAGCAACCCCTTGATATACAGAACTGACTGGGTTTATAACATGGGGATGTCTGTTCTGCTTAATTGCTGAATGGTCAGATAATACTTACCTGAGAAACTATCAAGTACAAACCTCTGCCAGGGTACAAATAATTTAAAACTGTGAGGTTAGGATTTTCAGTGGTGGCTGAGACGACAAATATTCAATTACTGTTAGGTTTAAGGGAAAGCTAATTTCCTTCACAAACCTGTTTGGAGGTTAGGGTCTAATAGTTAGCTATAAAACACACAATATAAAATAAAATGTTCCGGACTGTTTAGAGAAAAAATTAAGTTATTTTGTTCAATGCCTCTGCCTTTTTTCTCTGAAAGGGTAAATCAGTTAAACAATTGACTTTTTCATAGGTACAATTTCTATAAAATGTCTTAAAATGGTAGAAAATCTAACAAAAACTACCCAAGAATTTATCTTAATTCCTGTTAATGATATACACTACTTTCACAATAAGTAGGTCAGATATATTTGCACTATAAAGAACAGGACCATAATGCTAAAAACACGTGAAACTACATGGCATTTAATTTTTGCTGAGGAGAGAAATGAGCCGGAAAGAAGCAATATGTCAAATTTTACTCCCAAATTTTGTAGTGAGGCAAAGGTAAAAACAAAGATAAAGAAGATCTCTCTTCTCATGCACAGACTCTGACATCATTTTCTTCTTTTCTAATGGTGAACAAAATTTGCTATTAGAAGAGAGAAGAGTACATCTGATACTCTCAGGAGAGGAGATGAACAGCAGAAACAGGTATGTACAGAAACCTGTGGGTAACATGGGGTTGGGAAAATGGGAGAGGAATGAAAGTAGAAATGTATGGGAGCATCCTGACTGGCAGCAGTCAGGGCTGAAGGAAAGCTGGAAAGGGGAAGATTTGGGAATACAGGGGGAGGGTGAATTGGTGAGAGCCACAGAGCAGATGTTCATAATAGCAAAGCCAGGGTGAGACAGGATGTGTGGAGACAGACAGAAGCACTGTCTCTAGCCACTCAAGAAAACTCTGCTACAGCATCTGTAGAGAAATAGGCTTTTCCTGAATCTCTCCTCACTGAAACCTGTTGATAGGAATGTGTGGTATTAACTTCATGCAATGGCAGATCCATCTAAACCTGCCGTCATCTACTCTTTTAGCCTAGGAATTAGAGAGCTGATGTGAAAGTGTAAGACTGCCAATGTGACAAAAACTTACATGGAGGTCAGAATGGGTTTACAGATTAAAATAACCACTTTTTTTCTTCACTTGTTTGACAATTTTCATCTTGTCATATCAATACTGTGTTATGAGGCAGTGTTAATGATATTTAGGAGAAGGAAGTCTATATTAGGAACTTTTCTGTGAGAGCTATTTTGGCCAGTTTCCTCATGCAGAGAAGCCCCTCCTGTCTTTGTGCACAACAAGGAGAAGATTGCACAGAGATTCTGTACGGACAAATTTGATACAATCTGCAAAGCATTAAGGCCCAAATCCTGTATAATTTGTCTACCTGAAATCAATGGACTCAAAGGGTATAAATGCTTCTGAGAGTCTGGGCCAGCTACTTGTATACTGGAATACAGTCCAGATGCTGATGGTGAGAAATTTTACTCACATGTCACCGTGACACCAGGAGTGACAGGTAGAATTCCTTTCACTGAAGTTGAGGTACCCACAGTGTACAAAGAACTGGCTGCTGAGGTTCCCACTATAGTCAGAGAAGGTCTTGTAGACAGTTGATGGTGGTTAGGGTGCAATTCATCTAGCCAAACCTAAGTATCAGTTTCAGGAGGGGGTGAATCAAGTTTTAAACCTCCCTGTTAGAGTAAATAGCTCTCTCCTGACTACAAAGGGAGTCTAGAACAACTAGATGCAAACACCTCTGCCATGGACAGTCTCTTGAGAGGCTTTTACATTTCTATGGGGAGTCGTATCTCTCTTACCATTCCTCAGGCCGCTGAGATGATCATTCTGCAGAGATGATCATTCTGCAATTCACAGGGCAGGGAGGTGAGAAGAGCAGCAGAACCTTCCCAGCTCCAGCCAGAGAAAAACAGTGCTGCAGGAGGAGCTTCTTGCTGAAGGAAGACTGTGCCAGTCAGACGTGCTGGGTGAAGGGATTAGATCTTCAGGGAATGGTTGCAGAATTTCACTGGAGCAGGAAGGAGGCTTTCAGCTGATCTGGAAAAGCAGGAGCTGACACATTCCTTTGTGCCGAAGCCGGGCAGTATGGATAAGCTGTGTGCACAGATGGTGCTCTGGCTGCTGCTCTGGTCGCTGTATGCAATCACACAACAGTTACCCTTCCAAACATGCCAAACCCCTACCCACTTTTTCCCAAGCCTCTTCCCATCCCCTCTCCTCCATCCTAAAATACTCCTAGCAATTAAAATACCATCAATCTCTGCAAAACGTGGGTGTGGATCACAGGCAATTAACAAAGGAAAACTAAGGGTTCATTTAGAAAACTGCCAGTTCAATTCTGAGTGAGAGGCAGACTTTTTAGAAAAGTATCAAAGCACATTTTCAACCTTGTTGAAAGCTTGGCTAACAAGTTTAACTGGTTCATAAACAGAACCACCAGCCAAAAGTGGGACAGTAAAGTTTCACTGGACTAGTAGATGTGGCACCTGTAATGGAAAGCGTCCTGTTGGTGTATCAGCAAGAAAGAAGATGGAGCAGTTGAAACTTTTCAGTATTTCTGGATGTTACTCTATGAGTCATATGATTACAGTTTGATACCAGAACTGTACAGGTTTAGCCTAGAACAGATGTCCTTCAGAAGTTCCAAAAGTGTGACAGAGTGCACAAAAGAAATAGCAAGGACTTAACGTTTAAAATTATTTGAGTGATAATAGGTAATAAAAGTATTCCTTTATCGCTTCTTCAGCAATTGAAGTGACTTCTCATGGACAAAAAATGCTTACAAATTAAATCCAGTAACTCAATGCCATGTATTGTTACCAAATGGCATTATTCCATCAAAAGCACCAAAATGGCACAGAATAATTCTGTATGAAGTGAGTACTTTAGCACAGCTTGCAAATTCTGTGTAAATGGGAAAAAATGAACTGAAATAACACAGTGAAAACTTAGGAGAATTCATTCACTTCCAAAAACATGTGAAAAATATACTCATTTGCCTCTTAGCGATTGTGTCACTGTCCTGTGAACTGCAAGTGAAAAATACATCTCTTTATGGCAGATGACACAGTTTCATAAATAACTGGAAACTGGTTTTAAGTGCGTTTTAAGTGCATCTTATATTTATGCTCACAATGAATGAGATGTGTTTTACAAGGCATTGCATATCAGAGAGCACTATCAAAAGGCCTGTCTTCATTCATGGATCCCATTATTCAACAAAATAATTTAATTTGCGATAAGTTACTCTGTCCCTATTGATTCTTACAAGCATCTCTTCAGGACCTAAATGCCAACCATAACAGCAACCATCTGCATCTTAATGTAGGCTTGGCTGAGCAATATGTCAAAAGATAACACATTTCCTTGAGCTTAAGAGCAACCTGAGAAATTTCCTTTCTTATGAAAAGAGAATCAAACTGTAACAACAAGAAGAAAAAAGATATGGATATTTTTGAAAAATAAGCTTATTAAAATATATTTCTGAGTAATGTACAGTCAGCTGCATGCTCTATGCACTCTCTACAAGGAGAAGGTATCTAAGCCTTATGATCAGTTTTCTATATTCTAAGAAAGGTAACTTGGAGAGGGGGGGAATGTGTCTAAGACAAACTTTTTCATCTTTCCAGCTTATATCTGTTTTTCTCAAAGAAAAGTCATGCAACATATCCATAGATTTCATTAGCAAGTGGAAAACTGAGCTTGAAGACAATTTATGAACACACATAAGTTTTCAAAACTGTTATAAAGAATAATTTTAGGCAAAGCAAAGGGTGAGTGGCATTGCTGCTTGTAACAGCCGAGAGTTTCCAGAATTAGAAATAACTGACGTACAGGAAAGCATAGAGCAAGCAGATAGAGTTGACTCACTTTTGGAAACCATTTAGAGATATATTGCTTTCCCAGCTACCGGAAACTGAGGACTGAAGTGTGAAGAATATTCAAGCTCTAAGCTATATGTGTCTATTTTCTATGATGAATACTCTAAAAATAAACAGAATATACTTGCCTTGGAAACATCTAAAAACTCTTTAGAAATGGAAACAACTGGTTGTATACCAAACTATCAATATCTTAATGAAGTGTCACCTTCCACATTATATTTTGAAGTTTATAGAAATCTCTGTATTTAAAAAGAAGTAGAATTAGGGAAAAATAGGATTTCATGAGTCTGAAGAAAAAAAGAAGTCTAAAATGTGAACAACATAAAATACTGAAAAATGATTTATTCCTTATAAATCCCATTAAATGTTTGGTCATCCTCTTTGAATTCCAGATGACAGAAAATAGATCTTAATAAAGGTTGAGTAGATCTAGTGGATGTCTGGTAATGCAAAGACCATAGAAAACCCTCTAAAGAAATGACAATTTCTATATTCTCTGCAGAGAAAGGACAGCATGGTAGTAAAGAGAATGAATGAGATGGTAAAATATATACTAACAATATAAAGAAATACCAAAAAATGTACTCATTGCATAAAGATTGCCAATTTGGGACACTGAATAAAGCAGTGGACCTGAAAGAAACATAACGTGACTAGTTACTTAAAGACTGTATCGCAGTTACATAAACACAAACAGCTGGGTTGGTGTTAAATGTGCAACTTTAAACCTGTCATTTCTTGGATGAGCTGCTTGACTTGACAGGTTTAACTTTCTTTGAATGACACGTGTGTACGGCAATGCTCTAGACGCTTTGAGAAGGTCATGTCTGAAACACAGCGCTGGGCTCTGCAGCCTTGTCTTTTGTGGAAATGGTGCCAAGCTCAGTCACAGCCTGTGGGCACACGGGCAATTGATTTGAGCCTTTGGGGGTATCAGCTTTCCAATGAGCTGCACTAAACTGATTGTTTAACCAGCACTACCTGCAAAGTACAGCTGTTAGCAACTTGAAGTTGGTACTTATACATATCTACCAATTTCTTACATTCCCTGCTGGTGCGTATTTATTCCCTTAGTCATCTAAGGCAGATTGATTACACTTGTTTATGCATACAGCTATTTCTTCTTACTGCATTTGAAAAAAAAGAGAGAAGTAGAATGGAACCTTTGAGACTGAATCTAAACCGAAGGGGAATAAGAACAAATGGCAGTTTATAAATGGCTATATGAGTAGAAACTTAATTTTTTAGGTACTTAAACACTTTTGATATGATCTCTGTATTGGCCCCATATAAAAGAATCAAGAATCAAGACTAGTATTCTCTCTCAAGGTCATGTTCTCAGGTATCATTGTTTTTCTTTCCATTTTATTTTTAAAGAACTAGCTGTGTTACATAGAACATTCTATTCCCCAAAACCTGGCTCACTCCAGGAAAGTCTGCATTATGAAGGACTGGCAGAGTTTGGCTCCAGTGAGTGGCATGTACCACAGCACCGCTTTTAAAGGTCAATGCTCAAGGGGCAGTGGTTTCTTTTAAATTCACTCCTTACAGCAAATGAAATAAGGAGAAGATTGTCTGGGGACAGGGGATGGGAGAGCTGCTGCCTCTTCTGTCTAGATGATATTCATCAAGCCTTATTTGCCACTCCGGCAAATCTGATGTTGGACAATTTATGGACAAAGATTGGCAACTCTTTCTTAACTCTATGATTGAAACAAAAGTCATTACTGCTTCAAGTCTAGGTACTACATGCAGACCTTTCTTTTGCTCCTGAGAACTTGTAAATTTCTGAGGACCTGGCAGAATTGCTTCTTATTCCCTCTGAAAAAAAGCTGTGTTGGATGGAATTTGACAAGACAATTTTCTAACAGTAAAGAGAATTAAAGAGATACTGCCAGAAGTAAACAATGTATATCAAATTTCTTACAACCTGCCATACCTTCCTAATTCTGATCTGTATCAGAAACAACAGAAGTCCAACAGAAATTTTTTTCAAGCTGTTAAACTAGACTACCTATATTTCACCTTAGTACATACACATATTCACAGCAAAGGATCATTTATAGGCTTGCCTTAAACAGAAAGCTGGGATTTAAAGTTCACTCATTTCATTTATTTAGTGCACGTTAATTTACACAGTCTAATTTACAGTCTACATCACGATACAGCGAGAGTGTAGCCAGCAGGTTGAGAAGGGGCTATTCCCCTTTATTCACCAGTTGCGAGACCACATCTGACATACTGGATCTGGTTTGGGGCTCACAGTGCTAGAAATACATTGACAGACTGGAAGAAGTCCAAGAAAGGGTCACCAAGATGATGGAGGCTGGACCACATAATGATCAAAGAGGGGTTAAGAGAACTGAGTTTGTTCTGCCTTAAAGAAAGCTAAAGGGGAATCTAAGTACTGCCCACAACAGGAGTAACACGGGGGTAGGATGAGAGGCATTTGGTACCAGCTGGAATATGGGAAACCGACTTGGTACAAGGAAATTCTCTCTTACTGTGAGGATTGTCAAATCCTGGGATGGGCTGCCAGTAAGGGCAGTATCCCTCACTTTGGAGATACTCAAACCACGCGTGGACACAGCCTGGGTCAACCTGCTGCATCTAGACCTCCTTTGAACATGAGGTCGGACAAGACCTCTGGAAGCCCTGTGCAACTTGTGTGGTTCTGTGACTCAATAACTCTGGGCTTGTTGGTGTTTATGGGATGTAAATTTAAGTGCACACAAAGAAAAGTATCCCCAGTTGTTTTGGATGTGGTTGCCCCACAGCACATTTCATACCAAATAGCCCATTTCCCAGTGACTCTTTCTGTCCTTGATTTTAATGTTTTCATGGGCTTTTGGTTCAAGGTGGTGTTTATGGGGCCCTTCACTACCATTTGTTTATGAGCAATAAAAACTGTTGTTGTTTATTGGAAAGGCATTTCCATGAAGAATCTCAGCTGTGCCCACAGAATCACCTTGTAACAGGAAATAACCCCTTGTCTCCCTTGCATGGGAAGCCCTTGCTGGCTTAACAGCTTCTAGGAACTTGCACATCTTGACTTTCTCCAGGAGTTTGGAAGTGAAAGTAAGGAACAGCTTTTCCTTATGTATGGGATTCTCAGATGATTTGAGCTGGACAGATTGTAAAGACTTGTAGCATTTCACTACATTCTCCAAAACATTAGGAGAAGCAAAAATATATGTTAAGTTAGAAAGAATGTGCAGAGTAGAGCACAATAGCAATACCCCCAAGATGAGCGAAACACCACTGTTAACTATTTGTAAGAGAAGGAAAGGGAAGAACTGCAGGGTTTTACAGCCATATATTATACAAGTGCTCTAGTTATTAAAACTTATGGCATGCATTTATATCTGGTGGTACACCAAAAAAATAAATCCTACAATTGAATTGACTTGGGAAATGAAATAATCAGGGCTAGGAGAGTTGAAACTCCTGGCTTTTTATTTAGTCATCAAAGAAAGCTATTTTGCAACAAGCTAGGAGCATTCCATTAGCAGTCTCAGAAGTACTGAAGGACTAAGAGTAAGGCCCTTCGTGAAGAGATAGCCTGAATTAATAAACATCTAAGGGGGTTCTGAGGACATGTTCTGAATTTCAAAAAACCCTGTAAATCACTGAATTCACTCCCTGATACTCCATTTACATTCTGTACTCTTGATAAGAGCATGATATTGAGCTATAACCGAATCAAGGAGCATTACTTTTGACAAAGGAGGAGCACTGATACAGTCTCCTTTAGAAGGAGGACAGAAGCGGGAAGATAATGTTGCTGATCCTTGAAACTACTTGAGATATTAATGCAAATTTATCTAATTGTTAGAAATTAAAGGAACATTCCTGTTCTGGATAGCAGAACAGGTTTAGGAAGAGAATTGTCCAAGGTTCAGTGCCGTAGCCACAAATCAAGTGAAGTCTCTCGGTTCCTGTTCTCGGGAGCTACAATTAGGGCTGAAGCACTGTTTGGTGAATCAGGCCCTCCAACTATGCTTGAATCTCTGGTTATACCTAGGAGAGAATCATCAGGCACACAGCAAAATACTAAGTAGAATCTGTTGATGGATTTAACAAAGCTAGGCTCTAACAGAAGGGCCACAATGCTGGCTGGAGCTCGTCCTCAGTTAAGCCGGCTGGCGAGAGAGCTCTTTTGAAATGTTGCTGAATACTGAACTAAATAAACAGCAGCTGCTGTCTTTAACTTTGCAGCCCTGTAAATAAAAATGCAATCTTTTATTTTGCAGTTGACAAAATATGTAAATGCTTTATGCATCCTTACACCTGCCCTGGCAACATCCAACCTCATCCTCTTAAGGGGAACGCAAATCTGTGCAACCTGGGGGGGCTCGTAACCAGGATTTCAGCAGTTGTTTGAGCCAAAGGCATCCCCTTCGCACGGCTCCAGACGGCAACGCAGGCACCGGGAAAACTCGGAAGCCGGCAGAGGCGTCAGGCTCGTCCCTCAGCTCGGACCGGCCTCAACCCCCCTTTCCTCCAAGCCCCCGTTTTCCCGCGCCAGCACCGCTACAGCCGCTGCCTCCGAAGTGCGACGCAGCCCACACACGGCGGCAGCGGGGCCCGCAGCCCCTTCCCCTCGCCCGGAGCCGCCTCCCTCCCGCCCAGCCCGCAGCCCGGGCTCCCGAGCCGGCCCCGCCGCCCCGCCCGAGCCCTTTCCCGTCCCGCCCCGTCCCGCCCCCCCCCCCCCCCCCCCGCGGCGTGCGGGGGCCGCTGCCGCCGCCGCCGCCAAACTTTCGACGGTCCGCACCGCACCGCGCCGCTGCCCCATCGGCGGGGAGGAGAGAGCCGCCCGGGTGAGTGTGCGAGGGGAAGGCGGGGGATGCGGGGGGACCCACCGTGGGCGTGGGAGGCGGGAGCAGCCGCTTCTCTGCGGGGAGAGTGGGCTCCGCTCCCCGCCTTGCCCTGCGCTGGGAGACCGGCTCCCGTGGCGACAGCCGGCGGTGGCCGCGCTCGCCTCGCCGGGTGAATACGGGAAAGAGGGGAGCGAGGAGCGCGGTCGGCGTGGGGTGGCGGCGGGGTCCCCGCAGCGCCCGGGGAGGGATGCTTTCCCCCGGGCAGGGCGGGCTGGGGAGCGGGAGGGCAACATCCCAGAGGGATGCTTGTCGCCGCCTTCGCCTTGAGCAGCCCCAAAGCCTTCCCCGGCGCGGGCACTGTGGTCCTGGTGGAAATGCTGCTTGCTAATGTCATCACGTATGTTGCCCTTCTTGCTTACTTGCTCTCAGAACCCACGTCAAGCCTCTGTGGGCCTTCCTCTGCTGAAAGTTAGATGCAATTTGATGCTCGCCCCTGAGGATCTGACTGAGGGGGGAAAAAAAATTGGACGAAAGCCCCCAGTGCTATGTAGTATGTGCAAATAAATGCCATCATCTGGAGAGTTTATACCAAAACAGAGCAGAAAGGGTCCTGTCAAACACTACCTGAGGCATCAAATGCCACCTCAGTTTTCCCCTGTACTCTGAAAGCAACTGATTCTTTGCCCACTTAACTGTCCCGTTGACAATGTCAAAGTTGTCCATTTTATTTCACTACTTACTGACACACCAGCTCATCTCTGCTTGAAACCCTGGTCTGTCCCTCCTCCCTCTGCTCTGTTTTATTGACAAGAAAAAAATGCCTTTCAGAAGCCCAAACAGGTCAGTAACAAATGAAAGTGACAGAGCAAAAGTAGGCTTTTCTAAGAAAAAACCAACAAAACAAAACCAGCAACAAAAACAAACAAAAAAAAAGAGGTTGCAAGGCTGCAAGTAGGAATTAATAGAAAGCCAGGTACTAGAGAAATGGGTGAAAACATTTTTTGGGACAAAGCGATGCTACATTCTTTGGATGAATTACATCTTCCTGCCTGGATTTAAGGCAAAAAGGGGAAAAACCTGTGAAATTTGCCTTCCCTCTCACCCTTCTACTACACTGTGTAAATATGACCTGCTCTTATTTTGCACTGAAAAAATTATGAGATTTTGAAGCACCTGACAGTCCTGGGACCTCACCAAATCTCTTGTCTAATAATATATGCAAGCATAGTTCTTGGGTGTAGGTACACAGGTTGAAGGAAGATGCTCAGCAGAGCCCTGAACTTCTGCAGATGTAGCTTGGGCTGTGCAAATTGTGGTGCTTCTCTTATGTTTTTAGCCTGGTGGACTAAATAGACTAAAGGTCTATTGATGAGGAATCCCTTCCTGACAACTGTACTTAGGCCAGTAGTTAATAACTCATTATCGTACTGAAAACTGCAGGTTAAGATTGTATAAACAGCTGACACATCTCATCTACATACCTCACAGTGTTTCACATCTCAGGCTCACATCATTCATTCTACAGTAAATGTATACTAAACAGTATAGCATAATTCTGACCAGTTTAGTCAGGGGAAAAATACTCTGCTGCTTTTGCGAAAAGAGCTTGCCCTGAGATTCTTTGGGATGTTGCGGGGGATGCAAACAAACACAAAAGGCTCAGTCACCTCCTTTCTCAGGAAATCACACCTAAGAAAGCGACTGATAGATGGGGACAGAAATAAGGATGAAAACCTACAATGAAGTAGATCTGATTTAAAAAAAAAAATTAAATAATTAAAAGCTATGCGAAACCAAAGACATTAATAGCTAGACAGCCTCTTTAGGCAGACCTGACTTTGAGATGGGTTAAGCTGTGTGTAACACCTGATGGCAAAAGACACAATTCTTCTCTACTTTTGCTTTCTTTAGGGAATGTACGAATGGGGAAGTAGAGTTAGTACCTCAGGTTTGGTTTTCCCCTCAGTGGCCAACAGTGGTGTTTTCTCAGTGAGCCCACTGAGCAATGGCAATTTCTTAGTATTTTCCCAGGTCAAGCCAAGGAGTCCCCAGGTGCACGGTGCTCCCTCAGCATACCACCCATGGTCTGGGCAGTCTGCATGAGGACATGTTCGTTTTACATGGGACTGAAGTCAGAGTCAGTAATTAACTGTAAACATCCCTATATCCATCCGTGCCTACTGAAGTCTTAGGGTAGCACAGAATTTGGCTCGGCCTGTGTAGGGAAGACAACAAAAAGTGATTTTGATGCCAGTGGTGAAATTCTTACTGAATCAGCAGGGGAATGATTTGCTCTTCTCTATGACAGCAGTCAGAAATGAATCCCTGATTGGCAGCCTCCAAGGAGTTGTGTTTTCTCAAACATTGCGCAGAATGGAAATATTATGTATAACCGAATTTTAATTGTTGCTTGAGTTAATTTCAGCATGAATAGGTTACACAGTCATTTCATAGAAATGCTGTTATTTCAGTTCAGTTAGAGTGGCCTTTTTGCTTGCCTTGTGGCACAAACTTTCTTAAAAGAAAGTTTCTTTAAAAAAGACTTCAGTAATTAGTTCTCTGATGTTAAGGAGGTGCATAAACCTATAAGAATTTAGTAACTGCTTAAAGAAAACACTTTCCATTGAGGAAAAAGCTGGAAGATTATTATGCTAATAGCAGTCTGGATGGTGCCATTCCATGTAGAATTCCCATAGGTATTAATGGAAGTTTTGTGCTAAATCAGCAGTAATTTTAGGTAGTGGATTGTAAAAAGGATATGCTGCCCAGCAGGATCTTAATCCTTCTGCATTTACTTAGGCAAACTTTGTCTTTGAAATGCTTTTGAAATCTGTCCCAATTTTCAGCAGGAGTCATGCCTGAATAATATTACAGGATCGGGCTTCAAATGTAAGGGCAACAGAATTTAAATATTATAAAGACAGATATTCTTCTAATCCTGAGATGTAGAACGTGGGTTAGAAGAGGAAAGAGCTGTAGCTTCAGCTCATTACTTCTTGTCTTAGCTACCATGGACTGATTTCTCCACATGTTCTTGTACTGTTTTCTTTTCAGGGACGGCTCTGTTGCTTAGACCAGGCTTCTGCGAGGATGGGGCCCCTGGAAGCAGTTGGTGAAGAAAACCAGACAGATGCAATGAAAATGGAGCTGTTCACCAAGCTCTACTTGCCGAGATACACCACACCACTCAATGAATTGGCTCTGGACCCTAAACCAGAACTGAAGGACAGCACAACACTAGTTGAAGTGCAGATAATCCTCATCTTTGCTTACTGTTCCATCATTCTGCTGGGGGTGATTGGGAACTCTCTCGTCATCCACGTGATCATCAAGTTCAAAAGCATGCGTACAGTAACTAACTTCTTCATAGCCAACCTGGCTGTGGCTGACCTGCTGGTGAATACATTGTGCCTGCCCTTCACTTTGGTTTACACGCTGTTGGGGGAATGGAAACTGGGTCCTGTCTTGTGCCACCTGGTGCCTTATGCCCAGGCTCTTGCTGTGCACGTGTCTACGGTTACTTTGACTGTGATCGCTTTGGATCGGCATCGCTGCATCGTCTACCACTTGGAAAGCAAGATCTCCAAGCGGATCAGCTTCTTGATTATAGGAGTTGCCTGGGCAGTCAGTGCCCTCTTGGCAAGTCCTCTGGCCATCTTCCGTGAGTACTCATTGATCGAGATCATTCCTGACTTCAAGATTGTAGTCTGCTCTGAGAAGTGGCCAGGGGAGGGGCAGCTCAACTATGGCACCATCTACAGTGTCTCCATGCTCCTGATCCAGTACGTGCTGCCTCTAGCAGTCATCTCCTATGCCTATGCTCGTATTTGGACCAAGCTCAAGAACCATGTTAGTCCTGGGGCAGGGAATGACCACTACCACCACCGGCGGCGGAAAACCACCAAGATGCTGGTGTGTGTGGTTGTGGTGTTTGCTGTCAGCTGGCTGCCATTTCACACGTTCCAGCTAGTCAGTGACATTGACAGTCAGGTGTTAGACCTGAAAGAATACAAACTGATCTACACAGTGTTTCACGTCATTGCCATGTGCTCAACGTTTGCCAACCCCCTTCTCTACGGCTGGATGAACAACAACTACAGGACGGCCTTCCTCACGGCCTTCCAGTGCGAGCAGCGGCTGGACTCCATACACCCTGAAGTATCAGCAGCTTTCAAGGCCAGGAAGAAACTAGAAGCAAAGAGGATTCAGTTCCCTGGAGACTCTTTCACACAACCTACCAATGTCTAAGATGTCTGACTTTAAAGAAGAAATGAGTATGTTGTGGACCAAGGGACAGATCCATTTTGACACATGCATTTTTAATGCATAGTTTTATTCATAAATGGTGAAAGAAAAGTAGCAGGGAAGTGAAGGCAGGTGGTACGATTTGAGGGGAGCTGATTGGCATCAAGAGTTTGTAACTCTACAACTCCAAGGAAAGAAAAGGGAAGGACTTTGTTTATGGCTGTCTCTAACAGGGTAAGAAATGCTCCCATCCCTCCCATCTCTTTTTCACAAGTCTAAATGACAAAGACAGAGTTTGTTGGGTTTGCTATAGGAAGGCAAACAGCTGATTTGTAGCATAGGAGTATTGATGGTGGGAGCAGGTAATTTTTATGTTGCATGTGGAGGTCAGGGAGAGCAGAAGTCTGCTAGGAGAATGAAGCCTATCTGGCGAGAATGGGCTGTGCTGGTTAAAGCTCAAGTTTTTCAGACCCCTTCTCTCCTGCAGGCACCGTCTGTTAAGATAAGGGAATTTAGAAAAGAAATATGTTACTGTTTTTGATTTGTACTGGAGTACTTCAGAGCATTTGAAACAGATTAGGGGGAAAAAATAGAAAAAAACTGCAACAAAACCCCAAAAAACCCAAAGGTCAAGATTCTACATAAAATAAAGCGGGTTTTGGCCGATCAAATGGGGTAAAAAGTCATTCCTTATGAGTCGGCTATGGTTATGCTGGTGAAGAAATTGTGAGCCTCTGACCAGATCAGTTATTCCCTGCAGATCCCTCCCTTTCATCCTGCGCTGGGAACAACTCACAAATGCAGTGCTTTAAAGTGGCATTTGAGGGCAGGGGATGCAGGCTCGGGTCTTCTGTGAGCACTTCATAAACTGCCAATATTTTAATTTTCAGGATCTGCTCAAATGTCTAACGTGTTATTAACTCCACAGGCTTTGAATTGTTGCTGCTTTCTCCCTGGATAATAAAACAGCAGATAATTTTGATCCCCTGGAAAGGCTGCTAGATGGTAATGTGCTTTTCCTTATTGTGGTTTTTATGTCACACACTCATCTTGTCTTGAAGCTTTTTCCATCTTTAGCCTTTGTAAAAATTAAGAACATCTGAATGACTGTAATCTAATAACAGTATGCTAGCTTTATGTGATAACTTATCAGTTATTCTGCATGCTGTAGTTAATAGTTAAATTCCTTTCTTGCTCAGGTATAAAATTTTAATCTGTTTACTGTGTTGTACACAGCAATGTTCGACTCTTCTGTGTCTTTGTTTAGCCTCTTTGAACTCATTAAAGAGATGAAGAAAATTTCAATCCATGCTTATTTCAAGCTGCCCTGTTGCTTATCTAGAATAAAAATATGCGTGATACTTTCTCTTGGAGTCTCTTTCCACAGCTAATTTTTTTTTCCTCTCCATTTTATATTGTTCCAAAATTCATTGTGTTCTCTCTTACAAACTAAAAAACAACAGAACTCCAGTAGGGAGGTGTTAGCAATGTAATGAATGGTATGAGATATTTATCAAGTGGAGAAATTAATCTTTGTGTGTGCAGTGTTTGGCACAATCCTTTAAAGATCCATGAAATCATTTGGACTTGGATTTTCATGAACAGAGGAGGGAGGTCTAGAGCATTAGCTAGTGTTTACTCAAGCAGGAAAAAGTATCCATCATTCTTAAACACTTTTACAAAAATAGATTAATTCTCAACCATGTTGAGAACATGATATTGTCCACAAGTTATTTTTATCTGAGTATTAATAATATCTAAAATGTAAGCTCAACGCTGTTATGGGTGAAGAAGGATTACAGAAGTGTGCAATTATTATGGGCATCAATCATATGTATCAGTTACAGTTGACTCTGAACCCTTCATCAAAAGTATTATTGCCACAAATAGCCTCTTTTATTTAAAAAGCAAATAGTTTAAAAGTTCTGTTTCAACTCATTTAAGCCTGTTAGAGTGTGGTATATAGGCAGTTTTGAAGTAACCATGACACTGTGTGCTAAAGCTACAATTGCCGGGCTAATTCTCAGTAATTTTAAGTCTGCTTTACGTCATCCTGTGTTGAAGTGATTAATTACAAATTATCTTTCAGTCTATTTCACGGTATTTTTATTTTACTGCTTCCTGAGCTTTCTGTGCAGCCATTGTGTTGAGCCAGAGTTGGAGCAGTAATTTATTGCATCACTTTCCTCTGCCGTGTGGTGGTGGTGGTGCCTGGGTCAGCGCCTGCTTTAGGGACACAGACCTCCACACGGTGTCCCACCTCCTGGTGTGGATTTTCCTATGGACACTTGAAGGTGGGATGTGGAAGAGCCAACACGCAGAGCCTGACACATTGCTTAGTTGCTTCTTGGGACTTGGCTCCTGCATGAACACAGCTACACACTTGAGTACCCCTTCATGTTGTAGGAAAATGAGGCATTTTCTCACCAAAAGCAGTGGTGCCCCAAATCAGCTGTCAGAAGGATGTGGAAAGCCAAGGTTTGTCCCCATTTCCCCCTGAGGGAAAGTGAACCTATAAACAGGCTCTAACCACCGGACCACAGGGAGTCTGTGGGTGAGCATCTGCTTTACTTGAAATATGAATCGGAGTCTAGGTCTCTCCAATTCACCTGTTAATGCTTCACTTTTTTTTTTTTTTTTAAAGCACTCTATTCTTTTCCTACTGAATAGGTACAAGTTTTATGCAAAGCTGAAGAATACTAGGAGCAACCCTTACTGAAGAACTTGCAAGTAGGTGGTGGGGCACCCAAAATGAAATGTCGTCAATGATTCAGAGCAAGAATGTGAACCAAGGTGCCTCAGTTCTGATGAGAGGGAGCACACTGCAGCCTCTCGTGAGGTAGAAACACACATCTTCTAAAGCTGATTGATTGTATATAAAATAATTAAACTTTGAATATCGTGATTCTGTGGGCAGGTGGTTATGACTTTCATGTGGCACTCGGGTTCCAGACCAAAGATCTCAAGATAGATATAGACAGAATTTGTTAGTCACACCATGTTCTTAGTGAGTACTTCTGCTACAAAGGTGCTGCACTGTGGGCGGGAGGAGAGCAAGGAAAGTAACACCATGCTAATCTCTGGGAGGGTCTGTTTTGGGGGTCTCTTTTGGGGCTGGCTTATAAAAAGGTGGATCCCTTTTATAAGGGATCCCATCAGATGCAATCTCGGATCTTAAGCTGCTCGGCACTTCATTCTGCGCCTGGAAGAACATGTTTTGATGCCTTGCAAATTTTACTGTCAGGGATGTGTCTCCAGGCTTAGGCAGCAGCAGAGTACTGAACAGGAGATAATTAGGTATGTACAGCTGCACCTGTATTTTCTCCCAGCACTGGCTGGGCACAAGCCAGCTCAATCCTGGCAGCAGAGGAGCTGCACTCGTGCACTCTCCTGAGGTTTTCATGCTTTACCTCCGGGGAGGACATAGCAGCCTGAGACGAGCACTGCAGACACAGTGCTGGGCTGCTTCCAGGTGAGTGTTAAAAGCCACATTGCCTGTTCAGGGCTACAGCCTGCAAGGGTAGAAGTAATCCTGAGTAAGTTTGCCAGGGTCTTATGGGAAGCCGGTGAAGCTGGGGTTTTGGTATGTAGAGACAGTGGTGAGCCCTCTCAGACAACTATGAGTAAATGGTCTTCACTGAGAATTGCAATCTCCCCATGGAGCAGCAGACCACAGCTGAGCAGAAAAGTATATCATTGTGAATCTAAGAAAAAATAGATTTTAGAGGAACTGAGCTTGGACAACAAATGGGTTTAGTATACATAGCTATTTATATATGAATTGTACAGTACAGCTGTGCAAAAGCTGTTTCTTAGAGTTTGTTGGAAATACTTCTGTGGCCTCACAGTTGGTATAACCATATCTTGTATAAAATGTGCAATGGACTTACATACCTTGCCAAAATATTAATAACAAGTTAAATAACTCTAAGAGTAATAACTGAATGGAAAACATTATCTGCATTTTATCTCTCAGACCACAAATCACTGAATTCACATGATAATCCATTTCCTTCCTTCATAGTTTCTAAACTCCCTCAGGGATTTATCTTATATTAACCCAGGTAATGGCCTTAAGGGATCAATTTTCTCTTTGGATCCCTGAATTATTTACCTGGTATCGTCATTATAAACACCACCCCACAATAAGGGAGCTACTTTGTGCCAAATTACAGGTTCTTGGCCCTAAGAAGCTAGACTATATAAATCTATTTATAAATCTATGCAAGGTTGCTGAAAAGCTATGCTTTTAATACTGCGTATAAATACTTATTTATTCAATTGACAGTGAATTTCATATGTCATCTTCGTTTAAAAAAATTAACTTAGTGTTATTTTGAAAGAAAATTAATACAAGGCTAGCGAGGAAAACTGAAGCTGCTAAAACTGGAGAAGTAAGGAAGTCAGAGGGTGAATGGCTACTTCAAGAGGCAAGACAGAGCAAGAAAGGGGCTGGTGAGGATGTAATTGATTTATAGACTTTCCTTCATCCCTTAGTCTGAGCGGTGAGAGAAACGTGTTAAAATGAAAGCAGGGCAAATGAAGACACAGACCAATCGTATGCACAATGGACAGTGTTGCTCAGGGAAACTGAGGAACTTTGAGGAGAAATTCCTGTGATCATTTGAGTTTTAAGACTCACATCATGTTCTCAAGCAAGGAAACCTGTGTCTGTACATTATTTCTTCTAAATGCAATACAAGTAAACAGCTCCATACTGATAACGTATCAGAAGTAAGGGATATTTTATTAATTCTATCCAGTATATGGGATGAATAATGCATACATACTCCTCATAAGCTCATTTCAGTTGGAATATATGAAAAAATTGGTGCTTGCATTAAAATCTTTTCTGTCTCAGACTTCACTGAGCTGCTCTGGGAGGATAGTGGTTCAAGCTACAAACCTTAAAGACTGTAGAATTAGATATCTGATGATGGAGGCACAATTTAGCATGAAAGAATTATTATAATTTTTTTTTATGACACTGCATAGGAGAAACTGCCTCTTGGACTTGGAGCTGAATTTACACAGCTGGAGTTTATATGAAACAGAATTGTATTTGTATGTATACTTCATGATTTTCATAATCCACGAACCCTGCTGTACAGGATATTTTCAACAGTAGAATCTACCCTTATACATCCATGTGGCCAAATTATTTCTATCCCTTCTAGGTTGCACAGAAAAGTAGACGTCTAGGGCAATTCTTCCACTTCTTGGCATCCACCAAGATTAGAGTTGTTTGTACCCAATTGGATTTCAAAGTTTGTTGGCAGCACTGTAACTTTTTAGTTTATTTAAGGTAACCAAGCTAGCTTTGCTCTCACTGCATGCTGGCTCAGGCAAGGCTAAGCAAGCCCATACTAGCGGGGAGTGGCCACATTTACCCAGCTATTCCTCACCAAAATGAACCTGCAGACAGAGGCTGAAGCAGAGACACCCTTCCCCATGAATTGTGAGGATTTCTCCCAGCAGCTGGGCCTGGGGATGTGTGAATCAGTTTTTCAGTGCTTTGTATCTCTGTTTACGCCAGTGTGAGGACAACGCGTGTTGAGTTTGGTGGTGTTCCATCTCAGTTACACTCTGATGTGGATGACCCCACAGAGTGTCAGCCTGCAAGTGGCACACATCTACTGCCTCTCAAGTTCACTGTAGACCAGCTTCCAGGGCTCAGAGACAGCTGACAGTAAATGTCCACAGACACCCATGTGCTCACAACGCTGGGTACCAGCGCAGGGAGAGGTAAGACAGCTCTGGGTCAGTTAGGCTGGGCTGGTGACACTGTGTCCGTGGCAGAGTTCCCCTCAGGCTGGCCCATCCTGTGTGCCTTTGTGCTAGATTAAGGCTAGCTCTGGTATCTTCTGCTGCCCCTAGCACTGATGTGCCCCGAGGCACCAAAAGCTGATGGCCACCACTGCGACAGTGTGTCTCTGCCCTGTGCCTCCATCAGCCATCCTGCTGGTACCAGAACTGAACTGGCAGGGGGCTTTGTGGGGAAGAATATTTTACACCTAAGAAGTGATAATGTTCTTGTACTGACAGAAACACTGGCTGACAGGTGTTATGGGAAAATATAAATACTTTAAGGCAGAGTTGGATGCAGCTGCGGGGGGACATGAGCGTGCAGCAGCACAACCTCCCAGAACCATGCAGCAGCTTTTTGGGTGTGCATGCATTCTTGAGTTTTAAAACAATAAAACTACCAGATGATTATTTTGAAATTAGACCACAAAATAAGGCTGTAAATATAAAGTTTTACACATACCATACTTTGAGAAAATTACACCATTACTTACAAGAGGCAAGCACATAAGCACACAAACAATAACATTTCTTACCTAAGATTGAAAAGATGATTTATAATGAAAGCTGAAGAGTATAATTTTTTTTAAATTAAAGCATTAATTTGGCTTTATCAATTTACTTAGGACTTTTTTTTTTTTCTTCAGGGAAGGTCAGCAAAAAGCATAACTCTACTAGATCCACGTATTAAACTCAGTAGCTTTTTTCCTGGAAGAAATGCTTGCAAGCTCTACTATAAATGCTGTTTCTGGAGATAAAAGTTTCTGACAAAACTTTCCTTTTAATTGTTGGAATAATACTGGGGAAAACAATGAAGAACCTCTAAGAAATCACTACATCAATACTGGTTTTAACTGTGTGGACTGTATTTCACCCCAGTGTTTCTCAGTTTTTTCGTCCAAAGATATTGACGCCCGTAGGAAAAGAGAGGGAGCATTACTGTCCCTGGAGCTGAGATGGGGAAACCAAGGCACACAGGAGTGAAAGGGTTGCTGAGCATCATGTGGTCCATGCTCACTGCCTGTGGGCGCAGCTTGCTATGCCAGATGGCTGAAGCTGAAGGCTTCCACACTATCTGTAGAAACAGGCTGGGAGTCCCTCCCATTACTAGTATTTTGCTAAATAAAACAAGAATAGAAAGCGAAGCTGAGCAGTATGCTGCTGATAGTCCACACCACTGAATTAGCTCCTTGGCACTGTTTTGGACTCTGCCAACTCACATGCTCCCAGACAGATCTTATGCACACATGCAGCAGACTGTTTCTAGTAGATTGTGTGGCCAAGACCAATGCAGTTCTCTCTGTTCTCCAGTATTGTCTCCTATCACGGACAGTGAGAGGGCCTCTAACATGCCCTCAGTGCCACTTCTCAGGGTGTACAGCACACACCCACGGGTTCATGCTATGAAAACCCTTCCCTAGTGGTCTGCAGTACAGCTTTCTTGACTCCAAAGTCTCTGGAGATATGTCTGAGGGATAGAGAGAGACCGCACAAGGTGTAGAGGAGACTTAAGGTTAAATACCACAAGGTTTGTAGGAGAGCTACTGCCAGTATACATTATCTGACCACAGGGCCAGAAGAACAGTGCACTGCCCAGTTTTATTGAGCCCTGTGTCTGAATTTCCCTACACAGAGAAGGAGATTCTCCATCCTTCTACAAAGGGTAAACCAATGCGTAGGCAGCAAGGATTTTCCTGAGTACTGTACTCAAACAGCAACCTAACAGTAATATAGTTGTGGTTGCTGTGAACAAATAGCAGAGCTAACAATAGGATAACGTAGCTCTCTGAAAACAAAAATATGAAAACACAAAATATTTCTGTCTTCTTGTCTATATGGCCAATCTGATTCACTATTGTTGCTATTGTTTATTTGCTTTGCATGGCTACTGTAACAGGTATGAACTGTGCATGTATATGTATCTGTATATGATCTCTGTCTCTATCTCTATCTATCTCTGTAAAACAAAGTGAGATTTCAATCTCAAAGGGCTTAAACCCTAAATACTGTGTTAGCTTAAAGATAATGACTACTTGCATGGTTCTTAGTAGAGGGACATGGCCACACAAAACATTATGGAATTTATACTAGTCTGTATGGCATGAAAGGGTCAAGAAACCCCAGCTGAATGATATTAAATCCAGCTTGTGTAGGTGACTGGTGAAACTTTAACGATAGGGATGCACAGTTTATGGTCTCCAGTGTTGAGATCCAACATGAGTCATCTTAATCCAGAAGAATAACTGGAAGGACAAGCAGTACTAGAAATGAGGAAAGGGGTTAGGCAATAACAAAGGTAGCCCCACTGTTTACAGCAAGTTTGCTTCCTTCAAATTTGAAAATCCATGGTTTGCTCAGTTAACTGGAATCAAAGGTAAAAAAAAAGAAAAGACAGAGAATTCATTACATTCAGGATCCTTATTTTTATTTGCTTTCTTTCTTCTAATGGAGAATCAAAAGGCCTGCTACCCAACTCTGTATAATCGATTAAGGACATAAATTGAAATAAAAAATAATGCCCTCCGTAATTGCTATTCAAAAGCCTAAAATGGAAATACACCCTAAAATGATGCTTGCAGGTTTATCAATCCCATTCATCATCCTTTCCCTTTTAGTGCTTGTGCCTATGCTATGAATGCTGATTTTAAACATCAGGAGAAGCTGCCTTTCTGACTCTTAAGTTAGCTGGAAACCCCAATGGTCTGTCAGTTTATTCTTGATAGACTACTCCCTAGTGTCTCTCTTAATCCCTTCTTCTAGCATGGGCTATAAGATCAGACAATAACTTGCTCTAACCTTACTTCATATTTATTATTTAGCTATTCCTGAAAAATTCTTAGAACACTTCATGATCTCATACGCATGTGTAGCAGATGTATGACTACAGCTCATTTCTGGCTTCTCTGATTTTCCTATAGTGGAATATAGCTGTTCCAATCCATTAAAAAAAAAATAAAATACAATCCCTCATTTTTATTGCTTAGTTTACTACTTCTCTGAGACAATACAGGTGATGTCAGAAATTTTCTAGCTCTCTGTGAGAATATATATTCAGGATATATTGTAGTAGATAGGTATATGTATAGCTTGGTACTATAAAGGAGACTTTGGCTACGTAATGCTTAAATCTTCATTTCTGTAGGACACCCCCATGCCTACAACTTCAACAACTACTTCAAATCACTATGCAAAACCCAGTAATTCAGCAGCAATAAATCAGTGGAAAGAGCTGCATGGGTGCTTGACAGGACAAGAATGCAGGGTGAGGCAGTCCGTACCACTCATGCCTCCTGGCACTCGTGTAACTTGACAGATACTCAACTTTGACTCAAAAAGGTGTTTTGCTTACCTGTTTTGTCCTGTTACACAGAAAGTTGTTTCTAGTGCACACGGGTGCTTCTCATGTGGGCTCTGCTGTTGAAAGGATAGGTTCCTGGGGAACAAAATACACATATTTTTGCGTCTGATGATTACAACACTACAGTATCCTTGAAATTCCCCTTCTTTCACCTTTGTTGTCCATCTCCCCACCCAGTTTGCTACAAAAGGGATTTTTCTTTTGAGATCTATGAGTGACAGTCCTTCACAGACTGTTTTACAGCCTTATGTCTTTGCAAATCCAAAGCAACTGACATTTAAACAGCAGGGAAGACCCAACAGTGCAAACAGACCTACAACACTATCACAGCAGGGCTTCCTGTTTAAAGTAAATGAAATGCTAACTCGTCAAAGAAAAAAACAGGTAAAATGGGGAAGGTCAGAGCACTGATGCCTTTTTTTTGTTCTTTATTTATGTTGATAATTTCAGATTAGAAATGCATTCATGTTTTTCCACTAAATTTCCAGCTACCCAGTATCACAGTTGCTGAGATGAAAAGGAGATTAAAAAAGTAAATTATTAGGGCTGCTTTTTCCAACACAAACAAGCTGAACCAAACTTCTGATCTTTGTACTAGTGAACATGTGACCCTTGACATTGGTGAACTGCATCAAGCTGATGAGCTTATTGCTGAACTGTGATGCTACCAGCTTCTGTTACCATAAAGAGCTAAGACATAGAGGAAGGCAATTTTAAGTGAAAGCCAATTTTGAATTTAAGTGTCCAAATCCCTTTTATTCTTTTGAAAATCTCCCCATAAGCAAGTTTATCCCCTTACATATGCATGTATTTGGCTCACATTGCCTGCACTCCTTCAGCTGCATGGAAGGATCAGCAGCATCTGACTGAAATTTCATTGGAGGTGACCGAGTAGTGAGTCTCCATTTTGCCTGGCTGCTTTGCAACCTAAGTAAGCGTATACCCTCTCAGGCTGGAGCACTCTTAGGCTGGAAAGCTTGCAGATGCTTCATTGTCCTCGGTGAAGTTCCAGTTCATCCATGAGGATGCAACAAGTCTGAATAACCAGTCTCTCAAGAGCCCAATCCTTCAGTAGGTCTCCCTACGGCTACATCTAGCAAAGACAATAGAAAGCTTGCAGTTTGTGTAATTTCCCACACTTCCTTCCTTACAGTGATGCCTACACCTTAGGATGTCAATGAAGAGTGGCTTTTAGTGGTGTTATTTGGAAAAAGTGGGTATTGTTTTCTGTATCTCCATGGTATTTAAGAGACCATGTATTTGTCTGTAGCACCTGTGAAGAAACTCACAATAACCTTCCTGAAAAGAATGACAGTAGGAAGGTCCTTCATGTGGCCAGGCTTTTACCTCTGCCTCGTTTCTTGAGGCACTTTACCGATCACTCCTGGGTACTTCTCTCCTGGCTGTCAATAAGTCAGGCTTTAATGTTCAGAAATACCTTGGGTAGCTTGAGTCTTTAGGCAAGACAGCTCTCATCCTTCCTCCCCCAGAAGGATGTTGCTGACTCTCATTTCCAAACAATCCACTTCAATAACATGGATACAGAACGGGGAATTGGTTTCTTCAAAACACCATGTAATTGCTCTTGCAATTAAAAAAACCAAACACCCCAGCACTGGCAGCATTTGAAATAGGGGCGTATGAATTCATTTTTATGATGTCTGGAAGTCATATACAGCCACATTTAGACTCTGATCCTCTCAGAGGCTGCTGAGAACCTTTGCCTGCTGCAGATTTCAGCTTCTCACTAGACACCTTTCAGGAGGAAAGAGCTGAAAGCCAACCCTGAACACAAACAGCCTAGTTTCATCATTCAGCCTTAAAGAAGTATAAGACCTATACAGGGAGAATTGGCTATTAGAGTTCAACAATTTGTTGGGTTTTCATTTTTTATTAATCCACACAGCTTAATTGATTTTTACAACAGCTCATTTTAAAAATATGGTCCTAAGTAGTGCTCCTGGTATATTTTTATAATGTGACTTCAGGACTGGTAAAAGGGAGAAGTGGGCTATTAAGGCACAGATGTGTTCCCATTGCTTATAATCTTGGAAACACTTAATGCAGACCCTGCTATATCTGAACGCTGTGGCACCTAGCAACTCAGGAGTACTTCAATCCAACTGTACTTTGGCAGGTATTTTATTCAGATGAACAGCATGCCACTTGAGGTCATGATTGGTTTGTAAATCCATGCAGAAGAGCTCTTCTGAACTCTAAAATTATACCAGACCAAAAGATTCTTTTGTATAGACAGAACTAAAGGCAATAAAACAATATTTGTTGCCTAAGACAGAGATTTGAGTATCTTTTTTTTCCCCTGACAAATGCTTAATTTGGGTAGGATGTTATAAGAAACAGGAGAGAAAGAAGTCAGGCACTGGCAAATGTACCTGAAGACAATGGAATGAACCATTGGGAAAGAAGGGTGTTTCTCATGCAGACATCTATATTATGCACTCTTTTGCTGGCACCGAGTGTAGCTAAACACTCCTGTTCAGTATTTTCTGAAGCAGAGCACAAACAAACAGAACAGTCAGTGCTGTGAAGCTGCTGACCAGATTCTCAGCGCCCATAATTTAGGTCAGTGTAGCTCCACTGCATGTCGTAACACTAAGCCCATTTATATTACGTTGTGGCATCAGCCTGAAGAACTCTACCCTTCACAAGCTCAATTTCAGGTGGAGGCAGTAAAAAGAAATGCACTACAGTAGCACTATGAAAAAAAAATTTCATATGCCCTACTTTTGTCTCTTTGGAACTTTGTTTGGATGGATTATTAGTAAATGCAACTTGTGTCCTTTTATCTGAGATCCCTCCTGAAGCAGGATGGAGAACAGAGGGGAAAGAGGCTCTGCAAGCCAGAGCAGTCAGTGCTACAGTCACATCAGGTGCCAGCAGCAATGGGCACATGGGAAGAAAGGCTGGTGGGTAACTGGTGGCTGGTGGGTGGGGTGGAAGGTCGAGTTTAGGAGGAATGGAGATGCCTGGGACCAGGATTACAAGAAAATAATGGATTTTTTGCAAGGGAGCTTGAAGATACACAGTCTGGGGATAGAAAGGAGTAGAGGGTAGAGAAGTGGAGCCAGAAGGTTAAATTTTATAAAAAAACAGCTGTTTGGTGTGGTAATAGAGTCAGAGATTGGAGCTATGGTCAGGGGAGGGTAATAAAAAGAGAGTTTGCCCAGTCGTGTTAATCCTGTATCTAAATGGTGCCCTTTTCACTCAGCTGAGTGTTTGAATTGTCATACCTGTGTTAATGGTGGTATTCATTGGTATCCATACTTTGTAAGTATTATAAAAATAGAAAAAAAGTCCAAGGACATTCAATCACCTGAGCAGAAAGGGCTCACTTGTCCTTGCGCTCTTTCTCTTAGTAAAAAAATATTTTATGCTGATCTTGTCTTAATAATCAAGATAAATCAAGATCTTAATAAAACAAGATTTGAAGAGATCCCAAGGAAAAATATTTTCACCATTATTTGAACCTGATGAAATTCCCTGTTTCTGCTCACCTCGAAATGAAACCGTTTCAAATTTAACAACCCAGTGGACAGTCCAGAGGGAGTCTGGTTCTCCTCAGCAGCAGCCAGTTGTGTTGGCCAGAGTTTCAGCTGATGGCTGGCAGTTGCTCCTTCATCTGTTCTTGTTCCCATAGAAACAGACGAAATAGTCAAACTTAGGTAAAGCTTTTTTTTCCTTTTTTTTTTTCTTTTTCTGAAAGAAAGAACAACAGAAAAGATGCTCATGAAGTGCTGCTTGTTTTCTGTGACCTGGGGCTCTTTTTCATTGGAACTGGCAGAAAGTAAGCAGCCAGCTACAGCATCACAAGAGCCTGTGGAAATTACAAGAGGTACAGGCTGAAGTGGGGTGGAGATATTGAGATATTTTCTCAGTAAAAAATACATACAATAAGTCAACAGTAGTAAAAGATCAGTAGGAGTTTACCAGATGAAAAAGTAAACAAAAAGCATGAAAAAACACCTGTAGGTGTGAATATTTCTCTTTGTAATTTAATCGTATTCATTTGCCCTGGTGAGTAAAGAATAGAATATATTGTTTGGGTTTCTTTCATTACAGCATATACAGAAATGATCAAAACATTTGCTGAAATAAAATTCTTCCTTTTCTTATAACCATTTTCTGAAAAGCTACAGCCTTGGTTTTTTTGCAAGTGCTTGTGCTCGCACATCTTTTGGGCAATATGATGCTCTCACTTATTCCTACTGAAATTATTCCATTTCTTTACAGTGCAGAGGAGCAGACGTTGGCCCAATGACTACGTTTTGTGGCACACATTCCTGTAAAAAGATGATGACAATTTTACTTGGTATTTAAATTTGCCAGGAAAGGAGAAGAAAATATGTAGCATCTTTCCCAGGATGGGGTCCCTCCTGCCTCAAAATTGGTGGATTTTATAACTACAGTCATTGATCTTCCAGATAGATATATCACATATGAATGACAGTGCTCCATCTGGATTCAGATTAATGGTGATATTTCCACAATTTATGCATTTCCTGGCTAAATTCTTACTTCTTTCTGTAGTACCTCCATCAGTCCTGAAGGCTAACACTTGTTGAGGCTAACACTCTTATTGAGACATTACGCTAGCAGGTAGACACCCATTTAAAGCCAGTCTCCGGACAGATTTACTAACACACTGAGAAGGCATCCATCCCAAAAGTTAATGTAAAAGACAAGCACCATTCTGGAAGCTAGTTTTCATGCTGTTACATAATTTCACAACATTTTTTGATTGGTTTTGGTGATAATGTAGAACCTTATATATGTGGACACTAACTCTTGGCAGCTGTGAGGCACTTCTAATGCAGCGGATTAGGCTAACTCAGCTGGTGACTGACAAGAGTAATAAAATGGTTAAGGAAAACCAAAACCTCTTGTCTATTCTCATGAGAAACATCTGTTTCCAATAAAATTTTCACATGATGATGCAGCCAGAAGAGATTTCTTGATGGCTTTCATTAATAATGGACATTTTAGGATTTTACTTTAGGAGTAACTGCTAGCAAAAGAACTTATTTTCATTTAATCATTTTCTTCTTTGCAGTGGAAGGAAGTAATTTTACATGTTATAAGAATTCAAATAATGGTGAATCCTGCTTCTTAAAATCTTGTAGACAGAACTCTGCAATTTCAGTTTGGAACAGCTGAGAGAGTAAAAAATGAGTTTTAGTTGTTTATTTTTAGGAGGTAGGTGAACCTAGATTCTCTGCTTTACTTTTTACTTCTTGGTGCCCCATACGCCAATTTATTCAGCTTCTCTTGCAGATGAGAGTTCAGAAACAGAAGTCTGTATTGAAAATGGGCTCAATGTGACTTATATACGTACATAAGTTAAGATTCAAGTAGGATAACAAGGCAAACACTTCATCATTTGTATTGTCTATATCAGAGGTTGCATCCTGTATATAGATGGTCACAGAGAAAATTTACTACAAAGTGCAAGAGTTCCTTTTCTTAGAGCATCAGAATGGCTGGACAAGGTTGGATTAAAGGTCTGTTTAACCTCAAAAGGTCATAAAGGGTAAATAACTGATGTGAAAGGGGGAGAATAGGAACAGAGCAGGCATATAACGACAACTCCCCTCAATACTTTCTGATTTCTGGAAAGCTACACCCACTGGATGTAGACAATATCTCTACATTAAATAAATGCTTGAATGCCACAAAATTGTTAGATTTCAATTCCACAAATTTGTCCAAGCAAACCTGTCTTGCCTTTTAATCCTATTCAAATAGTAAACACTCTCCTAAGGCCAAGGGTTTCAAGGTTTAACTATGTGTTGCATGAAGGACAAATGCTCCTTTGGTTTCTTTTCATCTGAACCATTGTCAGTTTTATTTGATGCCTCCCTCAACAAGCAAAGCCCAAGAGCTTCACCACAAGGCCTGAAATACCCTCACCTTGTGCCTATCAATAAAAAAATCTACCAACCAACCGCTTATCTAAGGCTGCCCTGTAAGAGAAATAGGGAGAGGCTGGTTTGCATAAAGCCATTTCTACTCACACCCAGGGGCCAGGAGGAGTAAGGGGAAAGGGGCAAGGGCTGAACTACAGCGTGGTCCTCCACAGTGATTCCCCCAGACTTCTGCACAACTTTGGGTTGACTTTCACAACCAGGTCAGGCCACCTCTCCACATTTATCACAGCTCAGCAGCTGGTACCTAGCTTCTGTCAGCCCCAGTCTTACACATATCATTTAATACCCTAATATACACTCAACAGAAGGTGTAGCTTAATATCTTGAATTTTTGTGCTAGCAGATCTAGGAAATATGAAAAAGAAATCGGTGGAAAATGAGTCAGTCCATCCTTTCTGCATTTACTCTATAGATTATCATTATATTACTGTAACATAGCATTATAATGACTTAATGAGTATCATATTTTCAACTACATTGCCTTAGTTCCTCTCCCTGACATTTTTACCATATTTCTATTTACTGCTCATTATTTAAGGATCTATTAGGGTATCACATAAACAACAATGCAACTACTCTAATATATAAAGGTTTTACAGGTAGACATACAAAGTATGTAAAATTTACATAAACTTCATCAAATCCTATTTAAACCAGAGACTGAACTGTCTCCATCAATAAATGATGATTTGGGTGGAGATAAAACAACTACTAGAAAATCAATATTTAGTTATTATCCAAGGATACAGGCTGTTTTTATCTCTTTTCACATGAAATTACACAGTAATACATTCAGCATTTTGCTGCTTGGCTTTTCGTCAGCAAATAATTTCTTACAAAAGCAAGCAGCAGGCCAGCTATCAGCAAAAGGCAGGCATCAAGCATCTCATTATTTAAGACACGAGAATCTAATGGGAAAATACTGCTGCTTCCAAATCTTTCCTCTGCTGTCTGTAGTTATTAATATGGTGCTTTTGAAAGATGCTGGGCTGGCATTGGTGAATGGCTGAAAACAGAACTTGTCTTCTGCTTCCCTAGGTCCAGGCAGAGCAGTGGCAGTTAGCTTGATAATACATGCTTCCAATTACATGCCATTTATCATAATCAAGGTTTCTCTGTGTCCTCTGCTGGGACTTGTGTGTGCAGAAGTGTGGGCTTAGAATGCGTGCACATCCTCTCAAACCTGGGAGGTCTACCTCTAGGAGTCAGGTGGCAGGTTTGAAGCAAGTGGTTGGAGAAGGATGAGGTTTATTCACCTGGATGTCTGTTGTTCTGAGTCATGGATATTTGATCATTTTGAGATATGACCTTTTTTTGACAAGGCTAAAATCTGATCTTTAAAGTCGTCGGTGGTTACTCAAAAAATATCACACTGCATAAACTTGACTATTTCGGCATTTGAGGTATAAAGGCAGATGCACACAACCCCTTATCATAGCTTACAGAAGACCTCTAAACGTGACTGTTAGGTGCATAGCAGGAGCTGACCCAAGGTTTCTCCACAATACAGGTAAAATTCAGTTCTCAGATATGGAGTGGTAAAATTCCCTTTTGTCAAGCTCTTGAGGTGTTATCTTCCCACACACAAAGCACGGGTGAAGTACTGTGGAAAAGAATGGAAAACAGTACTGTGCCCCATCACCTTGCATTCCACTGCCTGGTGCTGCATCCTTGCTCTGGGAAGTAGATTAGCAGGCACTCCTGGCTGGAGCAATGGCATGGAGGGCAGCAATGAAGGTGCCAGATGCCCCTGCTTCTGGTGAGCAGAGAAGCTCTGCATCTCCCCATCACTTCTGAAGTCACCATGTGGAAGACAGCAGGGAGTTTGGTGGGCAGTAGTTGTAGGATGTCAATACAGATTAAGATCCCCTCTTCCACAATGCCGGGCCTCTGTACTATAGTGTGGGCTCTTTTAGCATTTCAAATCTTCTTTGGGGTTTACTCACTTTCCATAGGCACCACACAGTTCAGCTTGCCAGCTCTTTAATGCACCACTATGCTGTGGTGAGATCCTGAAGCTCTCATACAGGCAATAAGCCTACTGCATTGCATGAGACCAGCAGCATAAGTAGCAGCTGCCTAGCTCAGCCCCAACCCCAACCCCATTATAAAACTTGAAGACATAAAAAGATTAATATAATTTCTGAAATCTAAAGAAAATTTAGCCACGGCTGATTTTCCCAGGCACTCTAGAAATACCTTTTCCTTGTTTAAGAAGTATATAGGTCAGTCAAGCGTTATCAGTAACAAGCATTTATTGAGAAAGCTCTGACTGCTTCAATCATCAGTTTTTCTAAAGCTGAGTATTTTCAGAAATCTGTTGTTGGGTTTTTTTCCCATATAAACATACAAACAAGGAGCATAAGGTACAATATGGATGAGCAACCTCTGTCCTTGTGTTTCAGCAGGAGCCTCTGTCACTCCTCCTGTACGTAGCACTTGCTCTCCCATTTAATGACTCTTTAAGGACTTAGTTGAAACTTTGCAATTCATCATGATTAAAGAGCAGAGCATAACCAAGCTGTTTCAAAAGCACACTGAAAGCATTTTCACTTTGTATTCCAGGCCCTCCAATCCTACTTTGATAGCACATATGAACCAGACTAGGAAAATGGTCTGAAACCTTCCAGTCCCACACATATTCTGAGCAAGAGAGTCAGAGCATGATGACCATGTGAGGGGAGAGAGCTGCCTTTCCCTAAACACTCACTGAAATGCACTGACAACTCAATCAGTACATCAGGGGATGATCTGGCTTGGTGTTACGGGCATAGTTCCTACTGGATTTTTGACTTCTCTGCCTAATTTCTGGAAGATCTGTTGCTTGTGATAAAGATCCCAGCACTGTTAGTTTGGAAGTTGCACAGGGCTCCCTACTTAGCAGCAGTCCTGTAGGTAAGGACAAAAAAAAACAACATGGAGTGCATTAGAGATTTTTCTCTATTCCTAAAGTGTCTAGCAAAAATCTTCTGTATAAAACTGCTGCTGCAGCTGCAGCATCCAATGGCACAAAAGGAAAAATCAATTCAAATTATACAGTAGGCAGTAGGACTGCCCATGGACTTTCTGTTCTCAGCGTTTTCTAACCCTTGAAGTGACCAGCCAGTGATAGCAACCAGAGACAATGAAGCAAATGCTTTTCAAAATGACTCATTAAACAGTACCATCACGTTGTATGATCTCTTCTAATCTGCTTGATTATCCAATAGGTCAATATGTGCATACTCTTGATCCAGTGTGAGAGGGATGATTCTTTCATTT
>BJBW01000507.1:213319-256637 GCA_004320125.1 Scolopax mira | reverse complement strand
ATGCTGCCAGGGAAGGACACCAGCAGCGTACTATACTCGTAATGAACTCTGAAGTACTGTGCAGTAGAAACTGAAATTAGTTACATTCTCTGCAGAGTTTGACAAAAGCTAAAATGTAACAGGGTGTCTTGACAAAAGAGAAAAATAAATGTATGCAGCTTATGGAAAAAAGACTTTGCTACGAAGGCAAATGTTTCTGTTTATTACCTGCCACATACCATTTCTCCAAAGCAGTAAACAATACACTTCTGTTAGGAACAATAGTCATTTAAATAGTTCAGCTTAGAAAAAAAAAATAGTATTAATTCACATTTATTTTTAATATATATTTTCTGCAAGGTGACTAACGTAACGTATGAGACCACGCAGTTTCAAAGTGCTGTCCTAGGAGCTGCTTAAGCTCCCCAAGGAGGTGGTGAACGCATCTGCTATTAACAGAGGTAACAGCATTCTTTAGGCTCAGATCACAAAACCAAAATACAATGTAAAGAAAAGACAGAAGGAAATACCAAAGTTAGCAATAGCTGCAAATGAAACTGTATTAAAGGCATGTAACCTCTAGAAAGAAGGGATTAAAAATGGCAAATTTTTGGCACATCGATGAGATGTGAATTCTGTGTACAGAGCTGTGGCTGGAGTTGCAGAAAGACTAAAGGGATGGGCTGCAAAGGGCATGGGTGTGCACGGGAGAGTGCTGCAGTCTCCGTTCCATAGACATTGGGGGAGATAACTGCAAATAACCATAGTGGCAGTGCCAGGGCTGTGACTGAGCAGAAAGTGGCATTGGCCAGAGATAACTTTGGAGGAAACTGAAAAATCTTTCCATACAAAGACATCTGGATACTTTCCAATTTCTCAAAAACAAATGGCAAAACTTTCTAAACTAACTAAAATGACTTCTTTAAAATAAAAATCAGTAACTAGCTCTCTAAATCATCTTGCTTTTTCATTGTTCCAGTAATATGTCATGGTAGTCTCCTAACCTTATTTCAACATAGCCTAAACAATAGGGAAAACCTATATCTACCAGATTGTGGAATAACTAGAAAAATTGTCTGGTTTTGCTTTGAAAAACCATAGGAAGACTTTCCATTTTCCTCTGAGCATCAGATGAGTGTAAAGTAAATGGATGAGGAGAGCTGGCTTCAGAAGAACAGCATTTATTACACAGATGCAGAACTAGGTCAAATTGTATTAAGACCACACGCTTTATAAGGGAAAGCCCAAAAGTAAAGAAAGTGTGGAAAGGGATTCATTGCCTATCAAGCCTAGAGGAAGATAAAATGTAAAAACAATTAAATGTCTTTAAGATTACAGTATTATCAACATTAAGAATGTGTATTAAAAAGATTAGCATAATTGACAGTGATTTCATATTGTGTAAATTTAAAGTGTAAGGAACTGCAAGAGGCTAGAAATGGTAAACCAGTGTTGTCAAAAAAAAAGAAAAAAAAGCACTCTTCTTCCTGCCTACATTTACTTGTCAAATATGCTACATCACAACTTTTTCAGTGAAAAATTTAGTTTTGATTATAGCAATTTCTATAGGCTGTGTCTGTTTTCCATTAAAAAAATATCAAATTTTCACTGAAAAAAAATCTTAGGCTTTCATTATTTAAAATGAAAATTATAGAGGCTCTTCAAAGAAAAGAGCCATTTTCTGATGCGAATACCTTTGGATACCTTTGAAAGAGGCCTGGAAGTAAATTCACAATGAAATAGCATAGACAGGAATTGAGAGAAATGAAAGCAGTTTTGGAAAGGACGGCTGTGGAAACAAAGACAAATGAATGCTTTAAAAAAATATTTATGCTAGGCTGATTCAAATAACATTGCAAGGCTTGTGAGTCACGGAAAGCAAGAAAATAATAGGGCCAAACAGAGAACTGTCTCAGGAGACGGATGGAGCTCATACTCTCCACTGCCCTTCCCCAAGTGATGGCCCCCAGGACCATCAGTGAAGGGGAAGGGGAAGCTGAGCAGCCCCATGGTTGTACAAAGCTGTTGTAAAACAGAATAGGCAATTAATGCACATGAGCTTCTGATTTCTGTCCATCTGTTTGCCATAATGAGGCAGTAGTTAGGTCTCATTGCTTCGTGTACCCAACCATCCCAGCTGTAAAGGCAGCACGAAGAGAGAGACTTGCAGTTAAATTACTTGGGCAGACTAAACGCAGAAAAAACATTTTAAATTAGCTGGGTTCAAATGCCAGCTCACTTCAGAAATTAGAATTAATTTGATCTATCACTCTCTCTCACAGCTGTCAGCATCAGAAAATCACTAACTGGCAAACAAACAAAACTGGCTGTCTGGTCTGAGCTGGGACAGCAGAGCTATCAGGTTTCAGAAAAAATTTGACTCCTTTTAAGAAGAGAAAATAGGGAAAAATGGAAATTAGCTTTAAAAAAGAAACCCCCTCTAACATAATGCTAAGAAAGAGAACTCAAATGTGCATGTTACTGGTAGGGAAAGAAAACGTAAAAAAAAATTAAGAGGGATAGTAATTATTTACATCAAACAGTAAAATCCATTATTGTGGATTATTCCTGTGAGTTATTAATTCAGTGAAATTCAGTGAAATTAGCGAATATAAACTTGGTATTACTAATTATTATTCTATGTAGCCATTGCTACACTCTTGCTTGATCCCAATCCTGTATTTTCCTCAAGATTGTCTTGCAGTGAAGGCACAGGCAAGGATCAGGAGAGCCGGTGGTGTTTAGCTCCAGCATGGACTGCAGGAAAAGCTCTTTATTCCTGTCTGGGTCTGACTGACAGCACACATCTGAAGAGAAGTCAGAGATGTGGCACCACAACAATACTGTTGCTTCTTTCTTCTGTCCCTGTCTGAGATGTGAGCTCTCCTAAGAAGTGAGGCCATGTCAAAGTCTACCACGTCAGGCCCAGGTAACTTCTTTTCTGGTTCCCAAATCCAGCCGTGAGCCCAACAGGGAGCCTTCAAATGCTCTTTTCCCATTTCTAAGGAAGGGGAGTCTCACGGAGAATGAGGCACCTGATGTGTGTCAGGTTGTCAGGAGGCTGCCTGGGGAGAGACACGTTGCCAGGGGTCAGTCAGCCAGATGGCCAATCTGAACACACACAAGAGATTATTTCTTTCCTTTACTTGTTGCACAGCTCCAAATTGCATGGTGGATGAAAGGTATGAAAGCTTCTCTTACCCTTTTGACACGGGGAGATCAGATATATCCTGTGCTGTCTAGGCAGATGAAAAGGAAATAAAAGTGTCTGCTGACCTGGATCCCCTAATTTTTTTTCGCCAGGGTACACAGAGGGATGCTGGGGAGGAATCAACCAATTCCAAGACTATGGTAAACAGTGCAGAGTTCTAAATATACCAGCCCTTGGAGAAGCTGCAATCCCCTTCCCTTGTCTCTATGAGCCTTTTTCTAACACACTTGATCAAGAAGTGAAGGGAAGAAGCCACTGCTGCTGAGTTCCCTCAGATCAGAGACGTCAGACTCAAAGGAGCAGAGTCCAAATGACTTGTGAAGAGTGCATCCAGCATAGGTGGATCCAGTCCTAAGTTTTGCACAAAAGCAACGTATTGAGTTTATTCTCCTGCCCTTCCCCTCTGCCATAGGCACTTAGGAGTCAGAGAAGTAATCAATGAAAGAACAGTGGCTCCAATTAGAGCCTGTTTCCTGACTTGTTCCAGGATAATACTCACACTGAGACAAATGGCAAAGCTGTAGCTTACCCACAGTTTTTAAAGCATCCATCTTTTCTGACATTTAGACTAAATTTAAATAGCAATTCAGGACAATTTGTTGCTGGTAGCTGATTGTCTGTCTTTTAAGTCTATGGTGTGATTTTTATCCACTGTGTTGCATTATTACTATTCTGTATCTCATGGTATGGAGTTAATTTTACATTACCCAGAGTATTGGGAGAGAGAAGGAGGAGAACGCGGCATAGCATAAGTCAAAGCAAAAAGAGATCTCTGTCTTAGTTTGTAAGCATGTATACCAAGAAGCAAAAAGAAAGATCAGCATGACTGTAACGTACATTTGGGCTCCATCAGGTGCTGATGGGAGCTGGCACGCTCATTAAACCTCATGCAATGCAACGCCAAAGTACTAGTTTCTGGGAGAACCCAGGTAATTCACCATGGATCATTACTAGGTGACTGTGCTTTCCCTTCTCCTTCCATAACTAATTACAGGATATGCACTAAATTAGACTCCTAGAAAAGCATGTGTTTTCCCAGGTGCCTTAAATCAGAATTCAGTGTGGTGAGGGCTCCAGTAGCATCAGTAGCAACTCTGGAGAGATCCATCCTGTGCCCCGACCCTGGGTGCTTGTTCCCAGACCTATGCTCTGGGGCTGCCAGACAAGGGGAACTATCTGGGGTGAGGTATCCCCCACATCAGAGCTGATACTTCTATTCAATTTTGGTCATTTTTACCAACCTTGTTCCTGGCAGCATGGGGCAGAAAGGAGACACATTCATAATTTTTGCTGTCCAGGAAGGTTACAACATATTCAGCATATGCCCTGGATATTTACTGGTGACTTCTAGAAACAGGAAATCTTGTAATTTATTCAACAGCCTGTGTTACCATGGGACCAGCCTGAGTTAAAGCAATATAAAGTTGTAATGTTGACTAAATTTATTTTTCAGAGGAGGATAAACAGCACAAAGTCCTGTGACTATGTGTTTACATTAAAATTCAAACTAGCATCTTTTTTTTTTGTATGTGTGCTTTCAACTAACATGCAAATAATTAAATTTTAAATGTGATGTGCTCATGAAAAATGAAATTGCATAATTTATATACTGGTACTTTCAAAGCTAATTTTGACTTCCTCCTGAGGTGAACATTTGTAGCCAAAGAGTTTACATTTACAGAACTGATCTGTGCAGCAACAACAAATCCAAGTACTTTATATGATGAGAAATTGCGGGAAAGAACTGGCCATCAGTGAACCTGGATGGTTAGAAAATGGAATACCTTTCTTCCCCAAATCCAATATAATTAAAGAATGATTAAATTACTAAGAATCTTGATTATCATGTTCCATAATGAGAAAATGATTAGTTTGCAGAACAAGTTCTTCCTTATAGATTTTTTTCTTCAGTTCTGGTACTTTCTACCTGCACTGCAGCCAACTATGGTCCTGTGGTCCCACAATAGCATTGTGCAAAGAGAAATACTAACTACTAGTTCTGATGTGATGGTATTTTTTAAGAGTGAAAAATTTCTCAGATTATTTAATGATTCACTTTATGGTTAATTCAAACATTATTGTTACCTACACCACGGTCTCCAGTTGCTCCTTTTTTTAATAAGCAAGCTACAGTTCTATTATCTCAAATGCTATATACTAAATCACATGAAATTGATACAAATTAAAAGTACATTAGTCGTGAGGGTGGTTTATTAGCCATAAACATTCAGTTTAATCACATTTTAGCTCTAAATGTTTGTTTTCCTGTATGCTTCCATCTCTATTATTATGCTTTGATAGGTTACTTTTGGCAACTCTGGGTGTTTGTTTTTTATCAAATGATGATTCATAATTTATGAAAATCATGAATCATAATCCTTGGAAGATTCACAGCTTTATATAAGCATCTCAGATTTAGAGGTGCATTTAACAAATAATACAAACGATTGGCACATTATCCCCATTTTCAGTGGAGACCTGTCTTTCCATTCTACTGCAATTTCTCTTTGGCTGTCCCTACCTTTAGTCTTTGGAATGAGAGCTACAGGAAGAGAGAGCTCACAGGTTGCTACTTTTTACCTTTTTTCAGCTACTTATAATTTTAGCAGAAGCTCTTCTAGCTCTTTATTATCTAAATCCCTTGTTGTACAATCACTCAAAAATTACTAGGATTTCATCTCTGACTGCAAATGAGAAAGCAAGGTCAAGTTTAAAAAAAACTAGCGGAAATATTTTTTCTTGATTGCATCAAATGTTATTTGTTAAAAAAAAAAATTAAATCAAGACGACCATTTTGTGAAGGTCAAACTAGAAATATAGGCATTACCTCATCCCAGAAATGACACTCTGTAAGTTGAAGGAGCACTAAGAACCTGACTGTTGTGAAAGTTACTGTGTTCATGCAGCCTGGTAATCACGACAGATCTAAAACTAAGCCTTTTATAGAGCAAGGAAAAAAGAAGAAATGGTCCCGTTCTTAATTTCTGAAGTCCTCAGAAGCAGTTACAGCTTTGGTGTGGCACCTCAGGAAGAGCTCTACTGGCAGCATGGTATGTCCAGCAGAAAGGCAGATGTTAACCCTACTGCAAGACTAGTGATGCCTGAGAGAATGTATTTCACTCCAGAAAAAAAAAGAAAAAAAATACCTGTTGTACTTCTCTGGGACAGGTTAGTCCAGTAGCAGACCTTTAGAACATGACAAATGTGCAGTTTGACCAGAAACCACCAGGAAGACAGCACGCGGAACCAGCGGCTGAACATACATAAGCGACTGGTTTGGATATTGACGCTGGAGCAAGGTAAAATGAGGACATTATGCCAAAATATAACTATTGGTGACAAACACATTGTGCTTCCTGCACAAAAGCACACAGTGGAGTCACAGAAAAAATTATGTCACAGTTATTGGGAACATTCAGTGAATATAAGAACAGAAGAATAGAATAACAGTATTTTTTAAATTTATTTTATGCTTAAAACCTCCCACAGTGTTCATAAGAAGATTTCTTAGTCAAATAAACAATGAATCAAAAATGCTATTCAGTCATAGAGTTAAGGATGCATCTGTGTTATAAAGACTCTCTAGAATATAGGTTTAAAAGGCTCATCTCAATGCAAAGAAGCTCTTTCATTTACATTTGTGTTTATGGATCCTCAGCCATTGTCTGTTGGCAGATTTGCCAGGTATTAAACCAGTAAGAATTGTTACACGTGGTCCTTTTTGTTCCCTCGAGTATGTGGATTTGCTGACCACTCAGTTCTGTCTCTGTTCTTAGGATTTAGGAAAAAGAAAATTAAATATACAAGAAATTCAGTTAGAGCACTGAGAAAAATTAAAAACTTCAGTCTCTACTGGTGATAAAAATGGAAAAAGTGGAAATGAGCAGATGGTACTTTATACACAATTATTCCTGCAGAGCATATACATATATAAAATGTATCTTTAGCTCCATAACAAAATAAAACCTGTCATGAGAAACTCAAATATCCTCTTCTCTAAGGAATATCTAATTTGTTGATCCAGTAGAAGCATTGGCAGGTAGAATTGGGAACCTGTGTGTGAGAAACAGACTGGGTTTTCTTTTCAAATGCAAATCTTAGGTTAAAATCATTAGGTGGAGGATCACAGTTTTCTTCCAGATTTAGTCCATAATTATATTTTGCTACCAATGAAGTGCAAGATAAAATAGGTTAGTTTCCATAGCTTATCTTACTAACTTTATCTAAAATAACTCATTGTCTTCCCTACATCACTTTAATTGATACACTTCAATTGATAGAACCTGGTAGTTTTAACTAATTTTCAAGTTACGAAGCACAGGATATTTTTAAGTTCAACTTAGGAACTTAAAATTCCATGATGGGAATGGAACACTGAAACCATCTTTGTGTTAAAATGAAGCAAAAATTCTCCAGAGTAGCTATAGTTTGAGTACAAGTAATTTTTAACAAATTTTCCTTTGGGTATGAATGCTGGTTGTCTAAAAAGATAGATAGGCAGCTAAAATAAACCTTAGTGTGATTTGGGTCAGCAATCAGAATGGAGATGTGGGTGAGGTGGAGGATGTATCCACCTCAAAGTCCATGCTGAGGCACTAACTTTTATCCTCCCCATGACTGTGAAGCAGAGGGTTCCATCTCTTCACTTCACCCAGGAGGTTTGAGTCTGTCACAGGCCCTGGTGCCAGTGGAGCGACCCCATCAGCTGCCTGTTACAGGGGCTAGGATGGATGGAGGGTGACCCTTTCTTGGTATCTTAAGACAAGGATAGTGTTTGCTAGAAAATTCGTTTCCCACAGGTACTTCTGAGGTGACAAGACACTCACTGAAGTAAGCATGAATTAATAAAATTTGTCAAACTGCAAAGAGGTAATGAAAGGGATTTCAGCTTGTAAGAAGAGCTGATCCCAAGTCACAACTGTGGATCTGAAAACTGCCAATTTTGGCACCAGGACTTGAAACCTGGCCCTCAATTATGGAGCACTGGCTTCCTGGGAAACAGCACAACCGTTCTTCTTCCCTTCCACTAAAGCTGAAACAGAAAGCAGATTTACCAATGCTGGTACTGTGCCAAGACTGGTAGAGTATTTTCAATTTTTTTGCCCATAACCAGAGCATTGGTTGTTCTTTTTCTGGCTACCAGAGTAAAGTGGGAAGGACAAGAATTAACCCTAGTGGTCAGCATTGTGCCTCTCTTGTCCTTTCAAAAAATAAGGCAACCAGTGGATACGGATAGTATTTATGACATGAATAATTCTCTTCTAGCTAATTTCTAGGGTTTCAGACTAAGTATAAATAGCATTGAGCTAGGTTAAAAAGACTGAAGTTATACCATTAGCAACAGCTGCACAAGAGAAACTGAAGGGACATGGGCTTATATAGCGAAGGTCAAAACTAGCCTGAGAAATTAGGACTGGGAAAAGTTTTCTAACACAGTCCCAACAGGAACAGTTCCAACAGAGACCAAGTCACTCTGCCCTGCGGGGTCTGATCTCTCAAAGAGCTCAAAATCAGGATTGTTCCTCCACAGGTTTTACCAGAAGCATTAAGCATGCTTTTTTTTTTTTCTTTTTTTCCTAAAAAAATCAAGATCTTGGTACTATACAATATGCCAGAAACTCTGCTTTCCTTCAAAAATAAAAAAAAAATGTTTAATCATGGCCCAAATAAAAAAATATAAATGAATAATTTTTCGATGCTACTGACCTTTGAGCTACGGACATTATTTTCTATGACTGAGACATGTGGTGTCAGTGCCATAAAAACCTAAAAGCCACCAGTGATAGGAATCTAATATGCTCATAGTTTCTGCCATCAAAACTGAAGAGTTATAGGATGAAGAGGATGAAGACATCGTAGAGAAGGGTGCCACTGAAACACCCAATGAAACAGAGGTTCCCAACTGAAAAGTCACAGTGTTGCTCTAAGAATAAAGGGACACGCAACATACTGAGACATGTAAAGCCCAGTCTTTAACTTAACATTTGCAGATGGTTGCTTGGAATCTGCTACTAACTCTACAACATGAAATGCCAGTAACTAATATGAGTAATCATAAAAAAACCCGATAATTAGATAAGCACAACATTGTAATCTCAAATTAAAAGCAAATTTTCAAAATCCCCTCACGATATTTATGCCTTCTGGAATATATATACTTGTAAACCAATACCATCACCTTCATTAGGTAACCACACAACCATCCTTTTCAAAGCTGAGTTGACAAAGTTGTGCTAAACTACATTCTAATAGTAGTCTCTGCTTATGTCTTGCTTTACTAAGCAGGCTTTTTTGAATCTAAAGTTAAAACTTCAATTCAAGCAGTTGTGAAATATTTTGTAACTGACATGCTTTTCTATTGCCAGTTTTCAAAATACAGCCTTTGTGGCAAAATGCTTATTCTGGCAGTTTTGGGCTAAATTATTCTAACATTCAAGAGAATAAAAACCATTTTGTCTAGAGAAAAGTAATATTCAATATATTTTTCATTATAGAACGAGTACAGAAAGGACAACTGGTAGAGTAAGACCCATCTCTTTAGATTCATTACAAGTCTTCCAAAGTAAAATGTGTTAAATTTTCTATTATCCAAATTCTTCTGTGATCACAGATGTTCTCTGTCATTTCATTTTACTTATTGACAAGAGACAATCACATATTTAGTCCAGTCACTTTATTGTCTTGCTTTTATAATGAAAAATATGCTCACGTGAAGTGATTCTTTGTCAACCTTGCCAAAATCTGTTTAATGAAATTAAAAATAATATAGAAATTTTACTTGATCTGTCCATTTTGAATTCTTTCTGGTGAGAAATAAAAAGTGTAACTAGTTCTGTACTTACTATAAGGATGCCTTATTAAATGAACACATAAGGGCCAATATTCCATGGAAACTCTGGATGCTGTCTCAGCATATTTCTCATCAGAAACAGTTGAAAGGTACAAAAAAATTATGGAGGAAGTATTGTAAGTGGATTTTAGGGACATATGGAGTTACTGTACACTCAAACCACTTGGATCTAAAGGTAAGACTAATTCTTTAATTGCATGGCAGTAATAAAGGGCATTAAAATTTCTCTTCCTCTGTTATTCAGAAGGAATACAACTCAACAAGGCAATGGATGCCCTCAAGTCAGGGAAGTCAAGTACGGGTTCAGCATCACATAGACTTCAGTGTGCTTATGGTGTGGGCTACTGATCCCAGCAGTATCTCTATTCTGCAGTCTCCTGTAATATCTTTTAATTCCCATTTCAACCTCGTAAAATGGAAATGCGGTGAAATTTAAACTTCACTGTTAATTTTCCTTTCAGTAGGCAATGTGGTCGAGATAAAGAGATTAGCGCATATGATAAGTTGCTGTGAAGCCCAGTGGTGCTGAAGGAGCAAAACAGATCACTTTTAGCAGTGCTCTTGGCAGTACTAATAACTTCTTATTTCATAAGCTTAATAAAGAGTCCGGGAAGAGCTGGATCCTGTAGCACAGACACAATGCAATTTTCCAAAAATATTAAGTGATGTATGAAAGAATTAGGAAAAGCAAAGGTTCTGAGTTTCTGATGGCTTTTTCACATTCTTTGATCGAGAAAAAGCTCCTGAACACAGTTCAGAAAACATATGCAAATAAAAGCCCTGAAACCCCAAAACATATCAATATCTGTATTCAAGCATGATGGATGAGAACAGTAGGAATAAAATATGAAGTGAAAACTCAAAGTTGAGTCAAAATTTGCAGAAGTTAATAGAAGGAAGCTGCTACAACAGCACTTTATTGATGGTGTGTTCTGTTTCAGAGATGCTAAGGCATCTTTTGAATTTTAAAAGTTTAAGAAATGCTGGGTTTGACAGCTATGTTCTATCAGGCCAAACTGCAAACTCTAAATATGTTAAAAAAGGCATTTGCCCAGGGTGAAATGAAAGCCAAGCCCTACTATGGTTGAGAAAGACGCGGTTTGCCTGCTCTTGGAGCTTTCAACTCTGGCCCCCTGTGGAACTGGGCAGCCAGAACATTTGAGAGCCAGATGCTAAAGGGAGGGGAACTGCCACCATAGGAGTGTTAAACTGACAGGGAAAAATTTTATACTAGAGGTAAACTCTTCCTGTGTGGGCCGCTCACTGAAGAAATAAACCCATTTTTCATATAGGCTTCATACCATACATTAAGAATCTTTACCAAACATTAAGAACATTACTTACATTACCAGTTCAGAGCAAATTTGAAGAATAAATTGAACTCATCACAAATTTTATGATATATCAAAGGAAATGACTATATCTCTTTCACTCCTTAAGGTGTTTCTCAATCAATAATGAACCTCAAAACATTATAGAGAAGAATTCTAAGATCCCAAGTGGTTATTGTAAACTGCTGAGATTACTTTTAAATATAAACCTTAAAATACAAAGGTCTAAGAACACAATGAAGGCTTGACTTTTTCTGTACAGAATATGAAAATTCTTCCAAGCCTATTTATCTATTTTATGGCATTAACTAAATAAATATTCTGAAATGGCCATTTTTCTTACATCTTGATAATGAAAAAGCAAAAATGTGTTAGAGTCTGGATTAAAGCCAGGTCAATGTCAAAGTGTTTTTATGAAAATGTCTGCTTCACTAAAAAAAAATCTAAAGGCATGAAGTCTTTCAGAATGTGGAACAGTATTTGTGTATACATATGCTATGGTACTGGGGAAGAATAATGGGTAAGAAGAAGAAGAAAGTTTTAGAGGTTTACAGACCTTACTAGCGCTTGAAAACATTTATAATTGTACAAAAATGAAAGCATAGCATTCAGTTGCTAATGCTCTCTGAGAAGAAAATTCAGAAAAGGAAAGAAAATTAGGTCAATTTACTTGGGCCTCTCAGCACAGTGTAGAAGAAAAAAAAAATAAATGGACCTTGTAGCTTTTCAAGTACTATAACTCAGAAGATCAAATCCAGAGCTTCCACAGTCACTCTCTTTGCACTTGAAAGGAACAGTTGCAAGTGAAAATTTTTTTCAACAAAAACGCAATTCATTTTAAAACACAGGCTCCACACTTAAAATAAAGTAGCTCAAAAGATTCAGTCAAACAACTTTAGTGCTTGATATCAATTGTCATTAGTCTTCCTGGTACAGTTTGCTCTTTGTATGATAGGGGTTAGAGGCAGATGGTGACGAGTTGTGATTAGCTTTGATTGAAGTTTCCTGAACAGAAGAAACCCAAAAGTGGTCTCAGAAGAATGAACAGATGTGACTATAATAACCAGGACACAGTTTTTCTGCACCAGCTACTATTTAGAAGATTTACCAGTAGCATAAGAATATCCTAAGGAGTACCTCTAATCTCTTCAGCAAATTGACCAAAAGATTTCCTTAGATTTTCCTTTCTAGTAGTAGTCAAGAACAATATAAAATTCAGCCTTGACTCAGTAAAGACACTTAAGGCACTTCCCCCCCCCCCTTTTTTTCTTTCTCCAATGGGAAGCACCTCTGTACCATAATAAGATCTTAAAATCTTGTTCTGATACATTTGTTTAATTTTCCTCCCAGGCAGTGTACTGGAACCCCAGCAATCATTCTCCTTCCGGTCTCTGATCAGACCAGGCCATCCTTTAAACTGGGTTCGTTTCATACTATTTCTCAAAAGCTTTTCAGAATCGGCTGCACAGACCACAGGTGTACAGAGCACATCACAGAGTTCTCCTGGTATTTTTAGAAGGCATCCTTAAACTTAAATTTCCTTGCCTTAACTTCATACTGCTTCATCCTGCAGAAAATGCATAGCCTATCCTAAAAGGCACTAACTGGTCCCCAAATACTATGTCTATAGATTCTTGGGCATTTTTGGCCCGTATTGGCTCTGGTATGCACGAGTGTAACTGCACACTTCAATTAGTGGAAAAATTTGGCTCAGTACACAGGTATAAATTCTGTCCAAAGAGGGAAGAGGTTTATCCTGGAACCAATCAAGTATCAAAGCAGGATGATACAGTTCTTTATCTAATCTCTGCACGCAAGTAACGCTTAATACAGCAAATCTCCCTCAAGGCAGGGAAATCCTTCCATTGCTGGGTGAAACAAAATATTGTGTTATTTCCTTACCTAAATGAGATGTGCAAGTCAAATGGGATTTCAACCAGCTGTGTTCACAGCTCTGCAGTCCTATCAAACCAGCTTTCAGATTCTGGGAGGCAGAAACACCAGAGTGCACATTTAAATCCAAGTAAATAATGTACCCACAGGACACTTGTGGTGGTCCCAGCTACATTTACACTCAGCAAACGTGCACAAAGCTTTGGTTTGGCAGGCTATTTACTCATTCATGCATTTTTCCCCTCTTTCTCAAAGCCTATTTCAGTAACATAGTAGGTCACAAGTCAAAGACTATAGACCAGGTGCTTAAGTAGCCACAAACTGATGGTAATACAGAATAGTTGCTTCTCACAGTCCAGAGAAGGAAGGCTCATGCCAGCAGGTACAGAAGCAAGTGTTCATTTAAGCACATCTGTGAAAACATTAGCCAAGATTTTTCTTCCCCGTTGTTAGCAGTGACCTTAGAAAAACTACATTCACTTTCAGTTTCCTCACTGAAAAGAAAAAAATCAATAAGGTCCCACAAGCAAGGCGGGATTCAATTTTTATAAAAAACAAATAATGAAGATGCTGGTCCTTGGAATAGGCATTCTTTGGAATACCATGGCTCAAGTATCATATTTCACTGCTTGTTGGAAATAAATCACGTGCCTGAAGTCAAACATATCAAAAAACACTCCAAGAAATTGGGAAACATTTTTCTGCCCCAAAGCTCTTAAAGAATAAAAAGCAACTCTCTCAGATGGCAACCTTGCTGCCATCTTTTCCACAGTACTATTATAGTAATTAGTGAAACTTGATCACCCTGTTTAGAAACTCTTTTTGGACTATTGTAGCCTCCAGGGAAAAGGGAGGCTCTTTAGGCTAATTTCTTCAGTGTGGGAGACTGAAGCAACAAGACTTTCAAAGCAGCTTTGACAGGAGCTCCGCACCTGTCGGAAGTAGGAACTCAGAGCACTCAACACTTCCATGTGGCTTTGGAAATCCCATGTGGCTAGAATTAGGGTCTAGGAATGCATTTATGTTTTCTCCTCAAAGAACCCAAAATAGTCTAACCCCTAATGATGCTACACTGATTTTAAATTCCTACCTCTCGCAATAAAAGATGTTCTGACGTTACAGTAAGTCTACTACATCTTCTTTTTGCAAAACTTCCTTTGGTGTCTTGCTGGCCAGAAACAGGCAGGAGTTACTAAATTATTTCCTCAGCAAGCTTATATGAAGGTTTCTCCACTCCAGCATCTAATCAGCTTTGGAAAAATTCACAGTGCAGTGGAATATGCAGTAATTGGAGTGAAAGGTAAGAGTAACATCCTGTCTGTGATGGAAAAATAAGCTTCACAGATTTACTCTATCAACACACAATACTTACCACCAAAAGAGATTAGAATTCAGTGTTTTTATGACAAACAGATCTTGATACTGCCTCAGTGCTGCTCAGTGAATGACATTAGAGGAGACTGGAGAGCATAAGGAAGAAAAATCTTCAGTCCATGAGAAACAAGGAAGGTGAGTGAAGGAAGACAACTTTAACCACAATTAGTGAAAACAAAGCAAATGTGTGACAGGACAGAATAAGTGAAGGGTGTGAGCAAAGCAAGGCAGTAAATACGTGCATAGGGCAAGAAGATGACTCCGTTCTGTGAAGCAGCCGTCCCTCACAAGCCTGTGGAGGCGATTTTGGCCTCGGGACTCACTTTTTTAGGCACAAGACCAAGTACATTCCTCATGCACTTGTCTTTTTGGCAGAGGTTAGCTGAGGCATCCATGCAACCCACCTGGGTATCTCTAAACTACAAAGCCACTTCAGAAGGAAGCACAAAACATCACTGAGAGAGGCGAATGCCACGGGAAATGTTCTGGTGGTGATAAGCAGTACGAGGCATCAGCAGCGTGCCCATCAGGTGTGCAGGCTCCAGACAGAGACGAAATCTTTCATCCCACAAAAGGGCATCATGGCAGCAGCTTCCGTGGGTCTGTCAGCAGCAATGGCACTGTATCAGCTGCCACCGGCCAAGGGCAGCAGACCAGGGCTGACTGCAGGAAAGCAGAGCTGGCCCTTGGGGTGGGTGGGAAGCAGCAATAAATGGCACCCCGTCCACCTGAGCTCATCTTGCTGGATGCCACAGCCACCAGAAAGTCAAATGCTTGAATTAGTGCCCCAGTGCACAAGGGGACAGTCTGTCAGAAGCTGTAGTGATAGACACCAATTTCTTCTTTTTGGCCATGAATGCTTCCCCCCCAGCTGTTCCCTAGGGTTTAAGCCATTTTCTGGAGAACTGCTGGTCAACTTGCTGGGACAAGATGGCAACACTGACAGCAGAAGTGACAATGCTGCTCAGTCATTTGCAACAAGCAGCAGGCAAAGAGATGAATTTGATAACCCTGCCAGTGACGATTTGAACAAGGTGTTAAGTGGTATGTTCATCTACATTTCTTTCTCTCTCAGATTTATGACAGAAGACAACAGAGGTAAATTGGGACGAGCAGAGTGCAAGTGCTCTCTCCACACACTCTCCTTTTTGACAGTTTATAGGGACCTCATCAAAATGTGCCTGTAAAAGACACCATTAAGATGACTGCAGCAGAAAATGGGAAAAAGTTTTTGTTGGTTTTTGTTGTTGTTGTTTTTGCTTTTTTTTTTTAATGCTTGCTTCATGCATTTGCATGAACAAACAACAAGCTCAAGAGAACAATCCATAAATAGCTGACAAGGACTTGTGTTTATGACATGATGGATGAGTGTCAATGTCAGTCAGTTACTGATCAAAGCAGACTTCTCTTGGCCATATAGTTTTGTCTCCACTCAAACTACATCACTTACATTGACTGAAAATTAACAGATGTGCTACTGATACATTATAACTGCTTTGCAATATACATATGCTATTGAAGCCTTAACCTAAATTAGGAGGTCTCCACTGCTTGAGAGAAATACATAGCTTGAACTATGCCTTCATACAATTAAATAAATTTGCCTTTGATGAGCAGAAATAACTGAAGTCTGCTAGCATTATAATTCATGTGTGATTTTAATGTCTCCTGAAGTTAGTCTGCCAAGGTTTTTTTATCTCTTACTGATTATCTTCACACCGAAAAATCAACAGTCCCTGAATTACAGGGGACTAACATGTCTGACAATTCCTGAAGAATCTAAGACTAAATTTGTTTCATATGGGTACATATAGAACACTTGTTCTATAAACGTCTAAATAGTTATTAGCATTGCAGTCTTATGTTCTAAATCACCAACACTTATAGTGCTCCTAAATTGCCATTTGCTTTCCTGGAGTCCACTGAAACAGGAAATTGAACAAGAGATTAATCAGAAAGTTAATGCAGGCAACTGAATATAAGGGTCCCCTCAAAGGCTAAAGACCTGCTCTTATGCTTTCATCTCTATCTCAAAGTCCAAATATAAACAGCTTCCCTACTAGTTAAGTTACAGGGATTAATAAGTAGACAACTTTATAATTCACTTCAATAAGACTGAGGAAACAAGTCAATAAATCATGTCTTTTATCTGCCTGTTCGGGCTTGTTCTGAAGTCTGTTCTGTGTGTATGAATGATTAGCAGCAGGTGTAAAATAGTTCCCTGAAGGTTGCTACTGGCAAATGCCATTCACCCCTGGATCCGCCTGACAACAGTTCATTAATTCACCAAGATTTCAGACCTGAGTCCTGACATCCAAGTTAAAGGTACATCACATCTGTTTCCATTAAGAGACCTTACATGACCTCAGCTGGTAATTCAAATCTTCAGCATCTTTACCAACTATGTTTTTTCATAAAAGACTGCAAAAGAAAGTATCAAATGTCACTGGCCTCTTTTTTTTTTTTTTGTTTTTTTTGCATACCTCTTAATGTAAGTCCTCCTGGAAAAATACTGAGGATTGGAATATTGCAGCATTTTGAGATCCTGTGACCCAGGGAAGCTAAATTTATGTCACCAATGCTAGTTATACTCTGCTTTGCAAACAAGTGCCTATAAGTCCTCTGATATTATATTAGAAAATAATATAATTATTAAAATGATCATATATGTCTCAAAACACTGAGGAATAGAAGAAGTATATTTGATGGGAAAAGAACAAGATGAAACAAGGTGGAAAGGAGGAAATTGAGAACATCATCAACCTAATTAAATGATTTTTCATCCAGAAATCAGCCAGAAACTGATTTTTCATTCAGTTTAATATAGTAAAAATGAGCTTGCTTCACTTAGTAAGTGTCCAAATCCTGCAGCTGTCTCACTTCGATCAGACCTTTGCAACCTCACTCACTGTCTTTAGATATGGCAATTAGGCCCCATTTAGCATTGCTACTGAGGTTGATGCAAGTCCAAGGAATACATTAGCATACAGCAGAATCTGAGCATCAGTGTGAACTGCAGCATCTGAGATTGCTTTTCCTTGAAGACACACAGCTTGACCTTATAGTTGTTTCCAGAATAAGGAAAAAAAAATTCTGTAAGCAAGCATCTCAGTCTCCAAGAAAAAAAAAGTATTTATACTTTTTTCTGTCAGTCTTGTATTCTAGGTGTCGCGGGGCATTAAGTACTTCACATCTACTAAAGATACAGATCACATATGGGAGTCTTTAAGCATCAAGACAATCTTAGCCATATTTGGTAGCAGGAGCACAAAAAGGAGCATATTGCAATGCTGCTATTTGCTTTCAGGTGTCTTGGTCATCTTGATCATACATCAACTTCCAGTAACATGCAGTGATGTGGTAAGAACAGACATCAGCTGAGGAGTACACAGCTTTGGAAAGGTTAGTTTGACCATAATTGTTACCACAATATATGAAATGGAACTCCTCCCTCTTATCGTCACGGAACAGATTAGACTATTGGTTTAATCATAGTGTCTGTCAAGACGACTGCATATCAGGCTTTAGACTGAGAAAAAGGCTTTATGGACTGCTGCGCCCCTTCCTTCCCCTAATATTTTATATGCCTTTTCCGGCATAGTTTAGCTGTCAATGACAAAGATTTCCTAAGGCATCAGAGCTGGGCACAAAGGATGAGTATCTCATATTTGCAGGGCTTTTCCTCAACATCTATACTTCTAAGCAATGAGACTAAGTCTTCCCATGTGACAGCATATTTTTTTAAAATTTGTAAACAGGTTAGAGCAACAGCAAGAATAGCTATTGCTCATATACATGCAGATGCTAGCATGAGGACAATTTTTATAAGCCAACTTCTTTATTAGTGAAGTATAAATCATTCCCTACTTGGGTAGTAGGATTGCTTTTTTTTCCATGTCTAAACTTAGAGCGATACTGATTTTCCAGTATCAGTTAGGTAGTTGCAACTTTCTTATGCCCTTAATTTCTTTTTCAATTTTGAACCAAGACAATTCTGTTACGTAAGTGCAGACTAAGTTTTACCAACATTTATTACTGATAATGAAGAAAAATCTATCCAAAACTTGCCAGATTATGAAGCAGCCTATGAATGTGATCATCCATTAAGTGAAGCTACCATTACAGCTCTGTTGATGGCTTTTACATCATGGAAAAAAACTCTTTTGTAGATATCATAAGAGTGGTCAAATACTGGTTTTTTTAGATCTACCAAGGGAAACAAGCCTTTTTGTTGTATTATACCTAGAGCAATGATGTTTCTCACCATAAGATCTTCTTGGTAGACTGCTGGAACTACAATTTTAATACCCACTCTTTATTCTAAGCATGTTTACTTTTACTAATCCAGAGCAGATAAAGAGAAGACACACAACAGCACACAGCAGAGCAATAAAATACTTTACTAGAAAGAATATAACTTACAATTGCTATTTGGTTTCATGCTCAAAGCCTGTGATTGCTTCATGCTGTTGATCACAATCTGACTAACTATCATGATTCAAGAAGCTGAAAAATTACTCATATGGGAAACATGTAAAAGAACATCACTGCTTGAGTCCTTCCTAGGAATGATCCCATTTTTAAGTATGACTCAAACACTAAGAGAAATGATTCAGTTATCCAGTTTAACAGAATACAGACCACACAAACTCATCCCAGAATTTCTTTGATAAATACACAAATGAATATGAAGACAGGAGGGCATAGAAACCTCCTAGATTCAGTTATGCACTAGGCTGGTGATAAAGAGGGGAGTTGAACCTTCCTCTTCTTTGAGGAAGACATATTGCTTGTGCTGTGCAGTATCTTACTTGTGTCCACATGTAGGGACAAGTGAATACCTTGTTACATCTGTAACAGTCTGCATACGACATTCTCTCCACTATCTTCAGTCCCATAGCAATAGCAAGAAGTTTGAGTCATCTGACATTCCAAACAGAGTGCCAATTGAGAAGTGGAAAGAAAAAAACAAAAGGATTTCTCAAGATGGCAAGTATATTCTTTCTCCTACTTCAGCTATAAACAAAGTAATATGGTAGAGCTATAAGTTCCAAATTACTATTAAAAACAGAGATCTAAGAGTAGTGACTGAGCTTTTTTTTTTTTTTTTTTTTAAGCGTAATGATCCACACTGGGTACTTACTGAGAATTAATGTCTAGAACAGGACATTTTTTGGTTAACAGAGTTTCAGCTGGTGTATTGAGAACTTTTACAGAGGATTAGTGAGTCATGAAAAGACTTACTCACTTGCTTGGACAATCCCTCAAAGTTGCTCTCGACTTCAGATGATCTGTGCTACCATCTCACAGCTAAAATGGGTGATCTGTGTGGTTCCATTTCTGTCCTTATCCTCTGCACAAATGACTGTCTTCTACACATGCTTAATTCTGGTCAAATTCATTAGATACACGAGTTCAACTAAACCACGGTTTCAGCCTTACTGAATTTTCCTTTTCACATAGTTGTCTGTATTGGCACTTTTTTGTGTTCTCCCTGTTCATAAGTAGCAATTGCCAGAACAACTCGACTTAATAAGAAAATATTTAATTTTCTAAGTGTAGAATTCTGTTTGAAAAAGAGTACTTATCATATTCTGAGTCCATGACTGATAAACAGGATCAAGCACTTTCAAGAACATACTTTAATTTGTATGAAGAAATTGCAGGAGCAATTTTAAAACCCTTATATGTAGATTGTATTGAGAGATATTAACATAATATAAATAATTATAAGACAATTGTTCATGTATTCCCTTTGTGCCCTTGAAGGGTAAGAGCGGTTTGAAAAAAGAGGAATCTGCTGAACCTGGAGTTGAATTAAACTTACAGTTTAGAAAAAAGAAAGATGGCTACATGAAACCCAGAGTATTCCTTGGAGGAACAGTTTTAGTGTAAATACAGAATGGTCGTTTTAAGTTTCACATTATAATGCCAGCAGCAAACCTTGCAGAAACTCACTTTAAACAGTCCAGAAAGATTCTTTCATTTCCTGAGTTACAGTCAGACTTTAGGGATCTATACTTCTGAAACTTTTTGGCTATGCACTACGGACATTTATAATATTACTTAACACTTTGCTACACCAAATGAAAAGCCTATTGGCATTCACTCCCTGGTTGGAAAAGAATACAGAAAAGAATGATCAAGTAACAACAGAGAACAGAAAACATGAAACAGAAACACAATCTTTAATTGCATAGGAAGACATTTGTAGTTCCACAGGTAATTCCAAGGTAATTCTCATCTTTACCTTAGAAGGTCATGAGCAAAGAGCAGGTTGTTAAAAATAAGGTTATAATATTAGGGTTTTTTATTGAATTAGAAATCCTGAAAAAGAACACTTAAATATCCACTTGCATAGCATTTGTGCTCATGTCTATTAAAATGCTACAAATCAGGTATGATTTCCAAACATGAGCAATCTAATTATTTTCATAAGTTATAAAGGTATTGTTACTTCTGTCTTCCTAATTCAAAGGAATTTAGATGAAGGTCAGTGCTAGGAACATGTCAGCAATAACGTTATTTTAGATGATCATTACTGATGTCAGGTATGTTTTCTAGCATTAGATTAGCTGATGTGCTGAGAGAGCTCAAGTGCTTCCATGCTCTGAAAAAGCACAGATTTCATAGATTCAGTAAGTGCTATTCAGTAAAAGTTAGACATTTCTGAAGTGCCATAGAGGAATGCAAATTTTCAGTTTCATGTTCTATTTCAGAAATCAGAAGCATTTAATTTTTATCTCACTTTCAGTGTCCTACATATCCCCTCATCATCCAAAAGCCTGTAGTCTTCTCAGCTATATTTCTTCTAGAAAAACAAAGAACAGAATGAGCCAGTTCTTTTAAGCCATGCCCAGAGGTACATGAAAAGTCTTCCAGAACATGAGAAGTACTTCACACAACGAAATATCAGCTGAAGGCAACAAACTGAAACAACCTCTTCTCACTAGATACTATGCCAAGCCACAGAAGAGGCCAGAATGCTTTTGTATTGCCAAAAAAAGAAAAGTGTCTCTTTGTGTAAACATGTAATTCCAGCTAAACCTGAGTTAAAGGTAATTGTAGCCTGAATGACTTTAAGTATTGATTTACTTATATCTGCAGTACTTACTGAGCAGAAGCAAACCTTTACTTCTCAGTTATAAAAAAACACCCCAAAACATATCTTCACAGAGTACCTAGATGGGAATGAATGCACACAACAGCATATTCCCACATCCCTGCTCCCTCTTGTCACTGGAGCCTTGCACTCACCAGCCCCAAAGTGTCTGTGACACAGGGAAAGGATCCCTGGGTGTGCCAGGAGCCTGGTGTGTGTGGGAGGGATTTTATAGCCACTGGAGCATGGATTATTTCAGACTCCTACCCAGGTCCTTTCCATAGGCACAAACGGGTTGTCACACATCACGTATGTATTTTAAAGTGTTGAAATGGGGGAATGGATTTTTCTTTCACTGCAGTTTATTGTCAATACCCTGAAATGTTATTTTCCTCCACATTTTAAGAACAAAAACATATGTAAGAGTGAGAAGTGTGAAAATCGTGGTTCTGACTGAAACTGAGCTTCAATGATTTAGATAGCAAGTGCTTGCTATGTATGACCTTTACCTTCATGTTTTCTTAAAAGGTATTTATAGCACATTTCTGCCATAGCACACATCTGAAACCTGTAAGCACTCCAGTCTGTTAATACTATTAAGCATCTCTGAGTAAGTGAAACACTTTATTTCATTTTTACTTTCCAGAATCTCCTCCATAATCTCCCTTTCTTTGACTTTAGCAAGGCAAGTCAAGGAAATAAATCTGGAAACGTTAAAGGCTAAAGTAAAATTCATTATGATCTACAGCATCTAATTTATTTTCCAGCCACTCAGTAGCCTTGGGCAGAACAAGGTATCAGAGGCAGCTGCTAACACTTAGTAGAAGCTCATATTCACCAAAAGATGCGCATGGGTGTACATGCATTGGTTTTCATAACAACTACTACATCTCTAGGCTTCCTAAGGTGGAAAAAAAAAGACACTTAGGGAAGACATTGCATACATCTATTACACAGTTTTGTCTCTACTGTATCAAATCATATGCCACAAGCGCTGCAGACAATTTGAAGTTAATATTTATCATTGTATGAGTATCCAAGGACCTAAGTTTAGATCAGGGCCCTGCTCCTCTTTGCAGAGCTGCACCATCCAATGGAAAGGAAAACACCATTCGTTCAGTTGGCAATATACATTCCCAACAAACTAGACAGAAGCAGCAACAGGGAGCCATCAGTGCGAGTTTACAGAGCAGCCTTTCAGGGCTCTCCCTCACATGGGTTACTGACTATCCACTGCTTCAATAAATGTGTTGCACTCCATTATACATTACATATGCTTACTAACCCATAGCAAGCATATTCTCAGACAGCCACAATTTGGTTAGCTCACAATAAATATCTTGACATTCTAGCATTGGACCTATTTTTGTGCAATGTGTGTGTCTATCTAGACAGAAGTAGAGCACAAAGCAATTCTGCTACGCACAGGCAATGTACTGAGCTGAAAACACTGTCTCAGCATTGCTACAATGTCTGATATTAGTCTCAATACAAGACATTTTTGGGAAAGATTAAAAGCAAGCAGCATCCGACTGAAGATCAAGAACCATCCTTTGTTATCTCTATCATTTCTATGCAAACAGTTTCCTGATCTCTTGCCTGTTAGAAAGAAAACTAAAAAAGCTAAATAAAGATTAGGTACTTCTGAAATATTATCATTGCTAAACATTTGACCTGATAATAGAAGCGAAATGCCTAGCAGTTCAAGTATTATAAACACAGTGCCAAACAAGACTGACCCAGCCTGTGCTGATGTTGATAGGCTTGACGCAGGTTTTGCATTATTTAAAGCATGATATCAGACTGCCTGTAAGAGCTTTATCTGCTATGTTTACAAATGAAATCCAAGATGACTGAAAGGGAAATTGATTAGAAGAAGTGTTTCTTTTTTCAGATTGTTTTCTCGCTGCACTTAACAATCGCTTCTGTATGGTCAGATTCTCCATGCTGAAAAAGATGATTTCGGACAGCTATGCAATCATTATGATAAAGCTCCAGCCAGCACAGCTCAGGCTCTGTGTATAATTCCTGCTCTCTTTTTTAACTGCTTCCCACCCCATTTAAGGGCATGCTATCAAGTAGCCTGTAATTACACAAACTTGCTCATGGTTCTAGTCCTGAATAGTGAACTGGGGGGATTGATGCAAGTTTCACATATGCGAAGTTCAAGCATGATAGCTATTAGTCTCTAGGTGCCCATTAAGCAGTCTCACTCCACATTAAATCTATGGCTGAACAGGGCTCCTCAAGCCAAAAGCTTACCTGTAACAACCTTTGGACAAGTGCTTGCAACCAACTGCCTGTCAATAAGAGGAAAATTGAACTAAAAAACCCCCCACAAAACCCTCAAGAAAAAGCAAAACTTCACCTCATCACACAAATGCCTCCAGAAGGACTTACTGCAGAAACCATTGCACACGACTGTGGCAAGAACGTATTCCTCTTGCTTTGGAGTAAGGAAAAAAATACAGAGTTAAAATAATTATTTTTAAAACCAAGGGACAAGCAGAACCAGTTCTTGAGTTTTTAACTAAAACCCAGCAAATGCTACAAGTATTTCTAGAATGTGACTCCATGGAGCATAAAGTTCATGAGCATGTGCAGTTCCGAATCTCTCAGCCTTCAATATGTTTGTTGGTTTGTTGGATTTTTTTTTAAGAAAAATGAAATTAAATCAGTTATATGTGATTTCTGTACTGTAACTATTTTTTATAAAAACATGCTCAAATGTTCAAAAGTGTTCCTTACATCAATTTCAGAACATGTACCTTACCACTCTGCCACAGTTATGTTCAAACACCTTTTCCACCTATTAACATCCCCACTTGCAACATTAAGCATTACATTCTCTCAAGAGAGAAAAAGGACAATTGACTTTGTGTCAGTAACTTCAGGTTTTGGCTAGGTACTGTCTTAAAAATTTTGAATTTGTGTTGTTCCTAAGCAATTAATAGCTAATGACTCCTACTGGAGTACCTAACAGCAGGTGACTCTGACTGCTCTTCTCAAGTGTAAATCCTGACTGTAGGAAGAAGAATAAAAATCCCAGGAGTCACTACTTTTAAAGCAAGAAACCTCTCCACATAAAATGCTTTAATCCACATGACCTTAGAAACGAAGCTTAGAAAAATAATATGATTATGATAGAACACTGACTCAGTTGCCTCATAATCACAAAGACATTTCTTAAAGCAGATTTAAGAAAAACATAGTTGTTAAGAAACAAAACAAACCTCCCCAAAACAAACCAAAAAAACCAACACAACACTAGGGTGGGAGAAAGCTAGCACAATCCCTGTGGCACTTTCCCTTCCAGAAGTTTCAGAGGTAGTAGTACTGGTTGTGATTATGTATTTTTTATATATGTATAAAGAAAAATAATAAATATATATTATATAAATATGTATTTAATACTAACTATACTGAGAGGAGGCATAGGAAAACTCATTAGTGCAATAAGGAAGCTAAGAGTTTTTATAGATACACCTCTGCAGTAAAAGAAATTATTCATTTTCAAACCACAATCAATACACGTGCCAACTCTGACTCGATCCACAAAGATACTTAAATTCAGAACAATTACTTGCACAGTAGTAGTAGCTCTGGGAGGTAACATGGTCATCCCAGAATAACCTAAACAACAGCAGACCTGCCACATTTCCAGTAGTTCAACTGCCCATGCATTTTGATTTTGTAATTCAAAACATTTCCTAGAAGAAGAGCAGCCAGGTGTTCCAGTTTTGGCATTATTTAAAAAAAAAATAAATAGTTGAACCACCACTAGATATTGAAATTATCTAAATATGAGCAAGAGCTTAAGATTTGTTGCTGGGAATTTCTAGGAAGAAACCTCTTCAGCTGAGGTCCAGCATGACATTACACTTCCTTACATCAGCTAGGAGTGTAACCATCTCTAGTCAATACCTACACTTTTAGTTAGAGCTGTTGTCCCAGCTCTATGATTGGGCCTTCATTATAACTCAAGATTTAGAATTTTCTATATGTAAAAAGGAAAAGACTCTGATGAGCTTGTGCTGGTTTTGCAATGAGAATTCTGCTATCACTCACTGTTGATGCTTTCATCAAAAAAGCAAATTCCACAGAAATAGTTCTTCCATTCTATCTATCTTTTTGGTACATTGCTGAAAAGATTTTCATCAGCACTCTTTGTGAAATGTCTCGTTTCTATCAGAACTTGCTCATAACAAAACAAAGGTTTGGTTTTTATTCCTTTGCACAGGGAATTCAGTACAAACACGTGGGAGAGGTAGCCCAAACCAAGACTCAAAGAGCAGGATCTGACAGACCACTGACTCTTGGTGCCCAGGTAAACACAGTAAGAACACAAAGAGTCAGCAGCAGCTCGAAAGGTTAAAGCAGCTGCACGTACTTTACTGTATATGCCCTTTAAGCTGGTAGGCAGCTTAATTACCTTAATTACCTGAGAATAAGTACATTGTGGATTTCTAGAAAAGAGATTGTTCCCAATTTTGTTCTGTTATTCATATATGAAAATCTCACACCAACATGATTACTCTGCTTTCTTACATATTGCTTTGTCTTGGCCTTTATGGCTATTGCTTTTTTTAAATCCAAATTCACATAAAACAATTGTTTGTGTGGATAAGTAAGAAAATCAACAGTACACTTAACAAAAGACTTAAAAGTAATGTAAAATCAAATAAATCTGAGTAGAGATACATTTCTTTCTCTGCCCCACATTAGGTTAAGGGAAAGGGAAATTATAGCAGTTTGTGACATTTATTGATATAGTTCAGATTTAGAGACAATATTCCTGATATATTATTATCAATATTAATATTATCAAGTTACTTTATTAACAGTCTTCCATACGAGTCAGTTACTAAGTGAATATACATTTGAATGTATGACTGTATATCTATATGACTGGTGTAACATTTCACTTGGTAGAAACATCCCTACAGTTTGGGGCTGTTTGACTCAGGCCTTCTTTGCGCTCCTTAGAAATTTTTTCCATTCCCCAAAATTCAAGGTCTGGTATTAGTTACAGACAATGATAGCTGCAATTACAATTTTAGTAAGTCACGAACTATTTGACCTGCTCTCTCCAAAATGGCACTTTGCTATGTTTTTTAAAAACTGCCTGTTTATTTCTAAAAGAATGAGCTATTATTTCACTGCAATAGACATTAGCCAAGGGGGAGGATGCAGCAATGTGGCACCTCTGGGTGAGAAGGTATTTAGTAACCTAAAGGGATTTCTTCAGTTTTGCAGAATGACCCAGTTTTTCTGTGAAAGTAGAGCGTACAGATTTAGTATTAGTGAGGACTGAGCAACACAGATCACCTTAAGCAAAGTATTTGATCTTGATACAATATGTGCATATTTTGAAAGAAAAAAAAAAAGTTTGCTTAAATATTCAAAGTGATTCATGCATAACTGTTGGAATTTAAGCCTTCAAGCAGACATTGCCTGCAACAAAGTGCTGAAATTATATGCATTTCCAGCACTAATTTCCTTTTCGTACTTGACTCATGACATTTAGGTTCAGCTTCAGGATGTTTCCATTCTCATAGGGAACAAATTAGTGGACCTAGCATACAAGTTGTCCACGTAATTAGATAACATTCTTACACGTTCTACCACAGAAAAAGCCTCATAGGACCGGAAATTGTAAAAGCAGAAATGGACATCACAATATCAGCTAACCTGTCTTCTGGCCTAGAGGGAGAACTGTCATCCTTAATATTTCTCGAGTCTGTTTTTAAACCAACCCTTAAATGGAAATGCTGTAATCTTGTCAGTGCCCAGCCAATATCAGTGTTAAACTGCCTTTTCTTACTTTTTCTAATGACTTGCCTAAGTCTGCTCACTATCATTTAAGTCTGTTACTACTTGCCCTACCTGCAGCACATGGAGGGGAATTTAATTCTGTTTATTGCATCCTTTGAGGTAATTGAAGACTTAGATCTCCTCAGTTTTCTCATAATCAAATTTCAAGTTACTATTCCTCCTCCCAACCTGTCCTTGTATTCTCTCCCAACATGTTTTCTGATTTCCGAGTGGCCTCACCACTCTGGACCCTGACATATGGGACCCTTCCCAATCTTCAGAATTCTGTGCTGAACAGAGTAAGAGACCCCTACTTCAAGACTCTTGTTTCTGATGATGAATCCACTCTGGTGTGCCTCACTCCAACAGCACAACACCACTGAGTCACATTTAGCTTGCAGTTCTCTACAGTTCTTAAATCCTTTCCTGCAATTCTGCTGCCCGGGCAGTCTTGTCCCTCTGTTGTTGGCATTCGTCTCAAGTCAATTGTTCGATAATTTCTCAAGAGTCTGAGAACCTGATCTTGTTTTCCAATGTTCTTACAGCCTTTTGAATAAATATAATCCAGATAGCTAAAATATTATTCCTTCAGCCAAAGCACTAATGTACATACTAATTAGTACTAGACTCAAGCAAGGTCCTTGCAGTATCTTGTTTGGTAAAGCCTTTTGGTTTGATGTTAAACCATGATTTTCTACTCTAGAGTAGATTTTTCTTACCAATTCAGCATTTCCTAATAGTCTCACCTACTGCATATTTTCCTAAGTGTTAGACATGGTGAGGGACCATAAAAAAAAAAATCTGTAAAAGTCACACTATTTGACTCCTACTGCTTCTCCCTTATTCACCCTGTCAGAGAAGAAAATTAGATCAGCTTGACATGACTTGTTACTTGTATATACACGCTGGTTTGTTACTCATCTCCTTATCATTTTCTGGGTGCCTACAAATGGCTTGTTTGAGTATACCAAGATCTAAGTTGCAGTGACAGCTGTATAATTCTTCAATTGTTCTTTTTTACTGTCTTTTTCCAGATAGTTCTCAAAGTTTAGGGGAAGATTTCTAGACTCCAAGAACAGCACTAGCAGTTATGATGGCGGGAGAAATTTGTCTATGTAACCAAGCTTAAATTGCACCAGGTCCAAACAAAATGAGAATATTTGCTGTAAGGTATCTTAACCTAATATTTCCCTATAATAAGATCAACATGTATCCTTTTGTCTTGCTGCCTTTGGTTAGTGAAATTTGCAACCTCTCCTTTTTCCTCATGGTGTATACATTAGACACATGCAGAGGAACTAGTCCACTAGATACATTGAGTAATTTCTATAGTGATAAGTGATGGTCCTTGTTCTTTTCTCATTGATCTTCCCATTTCTGTTAGCCCTAGCACTATTGCATTTGGGCTAAAGAGAATATATCCATAAAGTATTCTGATCTGGTTTGGAGAAACAGTTATAGTGCCTTCAAAGTCACAAGATTTGTTTGGGTTTTGGGTGGGTTTTTTTTTGGTTTGGTTTGTGGTGATCTTTTTTCTTTTTTTTTTTTTTTTTCAGGAGCATTGCCAGCTCTGACTGTTAAAGTTATTTGAAACTAAAGAGTTAAATACGTGTTAGCAGCACACATTCTCTTTTGAGAAAACTCTGAGGCATGGTCAAGCTAAATTTAAAGTTACTACCCATAGGAATACATATACATACACATTCATTAATATCTTAATCAGTAATTTTTAAAAGCCAAGAATGAAGGACTATATTTCAGTATAGTGTCCCTCTTAAATATCTTATACATTTTCTGCATATAGCCTTGCCTGATGCCTTATTCAGTCCTCTCTTAACTTGCAACATTGGGGAATTTATTAGTTTGACATTGTGGTTAGCTAAAGATATAAATAAGGCAGCCATTAGTTTTTCAATATTTATTCCAACGGGAAGATTTCTGGTCTCCTTATATTAAAGGATAGAGTCAATGGACATGAGGCATTGTGACAGAAAAAAATGTGAGCAAAGAGGAAACCCCTATGCTAGTGAGATGGAACCATTAACCTGTGTGATTCTGCAAACACTGTTCTCCAGAAGCAGTTTATGCCCCTAGCCCTTGCAGGAGCATCTCCCATTTTTTTGGTCTTCATTGCTTTCCTCCAATGGCTGACTCACAAGGCATGACAGCAATTTCACCTCGTGCAGCCATTCATACTCATTGCACAGCCCAGGAGACACCATACCAAGAGCAAGTAAGTCTCATCACACCAGTGTTAGTCACTGCTGCACTAGAATCTCTTAGTAATGAGTGCAGTATTGGCCTCCAGATCAAGTCAGCCTGATCCAGGTGAACTGCTCAGCTTAGTCATCACAGACACGTGCTGGAAGCAATGACAATCACAGGGCAGGTTTGTGTGCAAGGGGAAAATGGCTCCAAAATGGGGATGAAGGAACAGGCTCTGGGAATAGAAAAGGGAAAGGAACAAGGGACTAGACAACATGGGGTACAGCCAATGTCAGGCAAAGCTCAGCTACAAAACAGGTGATCTGATGGATTCTAGCCCTGGTCTTGAGAGCAGAACCCATTACATGTGTCATCCTCCTTTGTGAGAGCTAACAGATAGCTTCTCAGACCTAAAGAACTCAGCATTGCAACAATTAAGGTGTGATTAAGCAGATGAAGGAGTGATCTGAAGAAAATGATCAATTCTTTGTTTCATCTTTCTCTGAGGCAGATAAACTTCTACAGTAAGAAAGTAATAACTATGCAAGTAGTTACGCTCCAAACCTCCTCTTACGCAAACTTTACTATCATCTTCTTAGTGGTCACATTCCCCAAATTCATATTTATTAACGCTGTCAACACTGATTTGCCTGCAATTTGCTTGCAGAAGACAGACATAAGAATTTAGCTAAGAGATGCTACAGCAAAAGATTTTATCACAGACATACCAGAGAAGCTTTACAAGTAACAAACATCAGCTTTCACTGACCCTTCCAACTTTACTGTGTCGTTTGACACACCGAATCCGAATTACAGAACACTCTGCAGTCTTACTACGTCTGCAGAAAAGAAATCAACTTCCCTTTAATACTTAACTACAAACATGTTGTCATTACGTTCTGCCTTGAAGCAATTGGTCTCATAGACAACAACATGTCTTACTTTGCACAAAGTTCAGCCTTACTTATGGATTGCACAGATCTTGTCACACCATTTGCATTTTTATTATTACCTTGTGTAATATAGAAATGAGGCAGAAGCGTGTATCAAACCTGCTGTATTTTCCTAACTGAGGTTGAGTGCTGGATGATGAATCTGGGCTGTTACAAATATCTGACAGTTATGCTGAAGGTCCATTTTATGGAGCAACAGTCTCTGTATATTTCTAGCAATGCATGTAAAGTTGGAATTTTAAATGTTATTTCATACATCAGAAGGCAACACTATGTTATCTGCTCCACCCAAAGCTTTAAATGCTCTGCTGGAGAAGTTAAGGAATACATTCTACTTAATTTCATACCTTCTATGATCACACAGCTGTGCGATATGATACCACCAAAATAAGTTTTCAAGGAATGGAAACACTCCACACATTAAAACTCAGAAAGCAGTAATAAATCTTAAGGATTCAATTTTCCACCGATGCTGGATATTACAGCAACACAGAGCACAGCTCTGAATATCATAAGAAAAACAAGACACATGACAGAAACACAATTTGTAGTTTTCTAAACAGTTCTGATTAGCTTTTTAAAAAAGTTAAAAAGCTACATCTGTCAGCTTTAGACTTGTGTTTTATTTACTCCTAAATTTTCTCCCTAGTATCTGCAAATTTTTTCAGATCATGTTTCAGTCTTCAGTAAGTTTTACTGCTACTATAAATCAAACAAATAATTTTGAGGGTACGTTATGTTCCAATTTAACTAGCATAATCTATACCCTTTCTGGCATATCAGGTACTAGCCACTATTGCAAATGGGATATAGGACCTTGGAGTCAATGTACCATGAAAGTTCCTAGGTCTTGTTTAAATATTTTAGGATTAGCCCTCCAAACTGATCTGAGCAGCCAAACAGTCCTACCACACTCTTGTCACAGAACATATGCTCACGTTCATAGACTCGTTACCAACAGCTAGTGATGCCTCCCCTGCATTATCCTTCTGAATTTAGGAAATGCGGTGCTAAATTTGTGTTTAAATTAAATAGAGGTGCGAGACAAGTATAAAGAATTGGCATAAAGAAATGATGGCTTGATAGTTGAGTGCCAACTCAACCAGCCAAAGGAGAATGTTTTCCTTAACATTAACGTGATTAGTGACTACTTGATAATAAGCAATTAACTATTAAGACATAAGCAAACTTGGTTTTCCATCTTGAAAGAACACGGTTCTGCCAACTTATGCTGAATAGCATAGCATTTCCTAAAGCCATTATATTCAGTCACTGTTTCAGGAAGCAGAGCTAAAATCAAAGCTGGTTAAATTATGAAAATCCTGGCCAGGTAGTGGACAAAAACAGGCAAGGAAACAGAAGAATCGAAGAGGCGGGATATCTAATTCAAGGTCTTCCTCAGATAACATTCTACCCAGGGTGGAAATTTTGCCTAAATCTCCACCACAATCTCTGTATGTGTCTGGATAAATGTGAACAGATGTTTCTTGGAATTGATAGGAAGTATGCACAGACTTAGACACACTGATATTTCCTGTAAGCCTAGGAAATGTGTTGCTCTACCAGGACTGCTGAAATATCACTCAAATATCTGAGAAAGGAAGCACATGTAAGAAGTAGTTGGAAGTTGTAGCAAGGAAGCTGCTGCAGAGGCCAGGATGGAGGACTGTGGGCTGTGACGGAGGGGTTGAGTACCATCACGCCTCTTTACTAATATGTGCTATTTATTCACATACCCTCAAAAAGAAGCATGGCAGCTCCTATCTGTAAAGGCTGCAGAGCCAAGATGTAAGAGGGACCTCTCCTCTGCTTTGCTTCTCTCTTCTCCCATCTCGTATTTTTGCCTCACCCAGCCCTGCTGTGCACTCTGCTCTCTTTTTGCAGAAGAGGCAGTGACTGGAAGGCTGGGTGGCCACACATACATTTAAGCAGATTCTGTGAAGTTTCCAAAGCTGTTTTCTATTGGATGAAAGAAGATGGATCTATAACCTGGACACGCAGTTATAAAGGTTTTTTTAATATACATTATCAGTATGCAAGTTTGCTTTGTTACTAAAGGCCGAATGTAGAACACTCCGTTAATGGTTAACAGTAGCTTTCCATGATGCATATATTTTCAGTCCTGCAAATCAGTTACATTTCAAAATTTCTATTTAAAACTTTAAAGAATGCGATTCTTATCTACTAATGAATAGTTCAGTCATTTTATCTTTGTGCTTGGGAAATATGTGTATGCCAAACTTGGCATACAACAAAATAATTGTTTACATCATTACAGAAAAGACACTGTAGTATGTATTTGAAACTACTACTCCTCTTCACTCCAGTCTATATCCCAGAAACAAACACAGCATAAAGTTTCCCATGAACACAGAATTAAGTAAGATAGTACAGAAGATAATTTATCAGGATAGAAAAAGTTGGGTCTCAGTGCACAGTCAATGTTTGATCCCTTTACCGAAACCACAGTAAAACAACACAGCCATCATCATAAACACCCCAATGAGCATCTGGAAACCTCTCTGCAAGTTACTCTGAGGACAGCAAACTCACGTCACATATACCACTGAATGTCTTTAATAGGATGAAATACAGGCAGAAAGGACCTAGGCACCTAGAAGTTAGTCACTATAATGTCTGATGTTCAGGCTCATGATTGAGTGGGGTTTGGAAGCTGTTTTAGATGCCTAGGTGCACACATGATACCCAATGGTAAGCTGGTGCCTCACCCAGGGATTCTATACAGGCACCATGCCGAGCAAATCATCGCCTGCAGATTTTAGGAAATACAGATTTTGCACCCTCCCTAACATATCCTGTTCCTCATCAGCAGAGCACTGGAAGGTTGTTTCCAGTTGTGTAACAATACGTAAACACAGCAGAGTATGGGGTGCTGTTAGGGACAGCTCGTCAAGGCTTCTCCCATCCAGCCTACTCCCACCATGCTCCCAACACCCAGCAGTGTTGTACTGGTGTTGTCAGAGGGTACATCGCTGCCTATGGTTTCAGGGAACAAGCAACTTCAGCATCACCCTCTGGAACTGCAATTGCCAGCTTTGAGCTCAGCACCTGATATACACAGTATATTTTTTTTTCTCTAGAAGTATTACTTTGCTTTCACAGAATAATCTGTATGGAAGACTTTCTGCCCTTATTTTTGCCCACTCAGATCTCCGAGGTCCTTCTGGAGCTGCCTGCCATTAGCACAGCATTTAACTACCCGAAAGAACCAGAAGACTTATTAACTAGAAAGAAAGTTTAAGACAGCATAACAGAAAAATGTCAAAGCTTAGTAGTTAGGACACGTACTAGGCTAAAACCTGATTTCTGTCTGGAATTCATTTAAAGTCCTTGAGTATCTGGTTAAATGCAGCCTGTTTCAAAACTTCAACAGAATTTGTAATAAAAATTTAGTCTCATTATCAGTGCGCAGAGCCATTTACTTACTCCCACACACAAGTCAGATGCATGGCAAATCAGTTTGCAGGGATCATTTAATTACTCATGAGTGCACCTAGGGCAGTATATCCTAATTCTCATAAATGACCTGTAGTTTCAAGTGTTTATTCAGAAGAGAAGCATTTCAGAAGGTCAGAAGAGATCATTCATCAGAGGCTTAGAAATTGCTCCTCTGTCAGTTTTACATACAGTAAAAGGATACACATTAATTTTCAACTTGCATCAGGTTTCATTATTTTTGTGATAAAGAGCTTTTTTTTCCCCACAGAAAGAACAAATTCTCATTTAAAGGATTTCTTAACTAGTATATTCTTTCATATTGAGTCTAGTATTGAACATAATTTTATGCAATCATAGTAGGACTGTGAATATGAATAATTTTTTTATTTATTCTGGCACTCAGAATTTGATTGCTTTTGTACAGCTACTTTTTATTGCAATGTAAAAAAGTTCTCCCTTCCCCCTAAACATGAGAAAGAATACTAAGCTCCATTAAGTTTTGGACACCCACGAAGAATCATACTGTTACCCCGAACATAAAGATAATTTAATTTTCAGCATTTTACTACAGGAAATTTAGAGTAATTCTATTTACAAGGCTAAAGATGCTTCCATGGGAATGAGAAAGATGAAGCAACACTCTTTCCCTGGCCTCTTCCAGGTACATCATACATGATGCACCCTCAGGTATGCTGGGGAACACCATCTAAATCCCAAACTATATCCATCATGTGACACTCTAGTAAAGGCAGATAAGGAGCAGCATTGCAGCCACAAGAAGATCCTTGAGATCTGTGACTTTCTCCTCTCACTTCCCATCATGGCTCTGCAAAGCCCTGGGGAACACATGAAGTTCCCACTCTGCTGCCTGATGGAGAGGAAGAGGGGGGATTGGTACGTGCTGTGGCTGCCCCATGCCCCAGCACTGTTTGCAGGAGAAAATTAGACTCTACTACAGATTAAAAGAGGGAAAGTTTTGCCCATAGGCTTCCTTCATATATCTGATGGGCATTGATTTCAACGTCATGATTCATTTATTGTGGCTCTCTTTTAGTTACAAAGACGCAATACAAATTACTGCAGTCTGCTCAGCAGCCAACTTCAGAGATGTGGTGTTCTGAAAGGCTGATACAGACAAAATCTCATTGGCTTGGAACATGTTTCAAATCTTCCTATATCCCCAGGAAACATTTATGACCTTCTTAACACACACTAGTGCAAATGCCAGTCTTTGTAAAATTCTTGATATGGATCGGGTATAACTTACTATACCTCTACATTCCTATAGATACCTTGAAAATTGACTGGGGGTTGAAATCTTCCTCTGTTAAAAAAATTATTCTGATGCACAAGAAAAACATGAATGTAAGCATTAACTATTCAGACACCCATCATTTCAGTGGCTGATGATTGAAAAAAAATGTGTGAAACATGAACTTCAGACACTAAAATTTACCTATAAGAGAGACAATGAAGAGGAAAAAAAACTCAAAAAACCAGGAGTACCAACACTAGGACAGAAGCCGTTGGGGTCCTTCCTTGCACTTGCTGTCACCCTGCATGACATAAATCATGACAAAGTCCTGAAGGCAAGGCAAGACTCTACCCCAGTCTCACCTGCAGATGTATCTCTGCTCTCAGTAAAAATTTGACTCGGAACAGAGAAGAGCATATCCAGATAATATGTCTTGGCCGTAAGCCAGAACATAAATTATTTGCAGTCCATCATCTCTGCTGAAATACTTTGCGTGACTCGTGGCTGAGAGAGCAGGATCTCTGGACATTTAAGCAGGGAGTTGATATGGAACCCCAGCATTAACGACTGTGAGAGCGGTCTGCGTATCTGCATAGCTCCCGAAATTCTGTGCCATATGGCCTTTATGTGAAGCCTGGGAAAGCTTTGCCACGCAGCCTGCTCTGTGGATTGCTGGTCAGTGCTGATCAGTACTGCTGAGTGCACGCCTGCGGGTGCCAGGATATCAAATGACCTGAACCAAAGAGCAACGAGGTCTAATCTACAGATAAATTTAAAGAGCCCAACTGCCTGCTGGTTTAAAACAGGATTCAAGAGTCTCTCCAGCTCCAGACATTGACTAGGAAGAAACAGCTGGGCTGAAAAATTACCTTGCAGTAAGCACAAGCTCACCATTACCCTCCTGATCCTGAGTAGGTTTAAACACCCTACAGCAATTAGAAAGGCAGTTTTGCAGTAAAATGGACATTTGCATTTGAGTGAAACAGACTTAACCATCTCAACTCCAGAATCTCAGATTCAGATGTATTTTTATTTTCTTCAAACAACCATAATAGTGTAGATACTATTTTCAAGGGTAGAAAATTTAAAGTTACCCTGTAGAAAGAGCTTCGCCATTTTTTTCCATATTCTTACTCCCTCCTCTAGACTCAGATTTTTTACTATTTCTACTACTGCAGTTTGAACAGCTTCCCATAAAACTAATGAGTGTACTCCCCTCCTTTAATATTGTTTCATTTGACTGATTAGAAACAAACATAGCATGAGCTACAAAGGAAGAACTTTTGCTCTTCATCAGCTGACAGAAGGCAAGTTATTCTCAAACTCCCAAACACAGACCTGCTAGTTTATAAATAACTTCCAGACAGTCAGTCATGCCTAAGCCTCCCTAAAAGAGAATTGAGGAGAAGAGACAGGACAAAATTCGTTGTCTGGATCATTTAACCATTAAATTGAACCAGGAATTCAATTATTTGGTTACACTGTATAGAAACACTTGGGCAGATCTTCTCTATCAGAAAGTTGGACACATTTATCCTTCTTGCATTTTTGTAATGTGCATGTTCTGGCAGGATTTTCTTGTAGGAACAATCACACAAATAAATAATATACCCGGATACACCTGAGTGTCCAGGTGACTAGATTCTTGTCTTTTTCCTATTCTAGATTGATTATTTTGTCCTATTAGGTCATCCATGGGACAACTACTGATTATTTTAGCTAGAAATGCCTACAGATATGTATGTTTTGTAGTTCATGTGACCCTGAGTGAAACAAAGTACTGCTTTTACTTTAAAGACTACAACCAAGAATGAAAATATAGCATCTATACAATTTCAAATATCTCATGTAGTCTGACTAGTAAAGATAACCTGAGCATACCTTTTGTAACTGCACACGTTCTAGTATTTGCTATTTGTTTTAAAAGCACAATTTGCATTTGTTTAGTTCTACTAGAGAGTCACAATCAAACATTCAGAATGGTGTTATACCAACACGTGTTGGAACCTAGCTGTTTGAAACTTCTTCCTGATGACTGTATTTCCCTGGAATAGCTTTTAAGAAGAAGCTATTTTCATAGCCTTTCTGCTATTTTTAGGCATCTTTCTAGAGGTTAACTGGAGCAGAGGCACACAGACAAGTCAGGTGTCCTGGGCTCTCCTATGGCCTTGTACATTCATTGCTTCCAGTTTGCCCAGATTCAAAATACCTTTAGTCTTACCAGTGCCTTTAACTTCAAAAGAAAAACAAGTATAACAAGTAGGAAGGTGTCAGAAGTGTCCCTTTGTGCCCTTGGGCAGTGACATCACGTATCCACCTGTGATGCATTAAGAATTGATATTTGTATTAATTCAGTTTCCTGCTGCTTTAACATAGATAATGCAAACATTAAGAAGTTGTTGCACAGCCATATTTCAATAGGTACACGTTGTTTTATGCTAAGCATCAGGACCAGTGACCAGCGTGTGACTGATCAGCTGGAGGCAGTAGGGTGACAGGCAGTGAATATGATGACAAAGTAGAGAGCGACACAATATTTAGCTGACTTGAAGATGCTGGCCAAGAATTTGCTTCAACTGTTCTAAATGAAAAGCGTCACCTAAATAGACACATTTAATGTTGGTGCTAAGGTGCTGGCTTCCACCTGAAAGCTGGCCTGCTCACTTTGCCACTGAATAGCTCCCATAATACACAGGGTGGGCAGGAGAGGGGCACCTGGAAAAGGGCAGATTTTCAGTTTGGATCCCAATGTCCACAGGGCATCATGTCTACCCTTCTTCCCATACCAAAGCGTCTTCATGCATGTGAGCTGAACAGAGAAAACTGCCCATGCAATTACAGCTGCTGAGATTAAACATTTAAAGATTGGCATCCAGCTTCCAAGTTTGTTTGAAGAGTTAAAGGGCAAAGGAGAGCTTACAATAGTGCTAGTCTCCACAGGGCTCTGCTCAGTCCTTTATACTGATGTGGCCTGAACTCGCCCCTCAGTAGCCCCATGTATTTAGGAACTGAGACCCAGGACACATCTCCAGTGAAATTCCTGAGACTTCCCATTTCCTCACAGGGTACCCCTGCTTTGTAAGCTACCCATTGGAGTGAAAAATCACTTCAAAAGAGAACACTGTCTCTTGGGCCATGTCTTACCAAATATTTTACACAGGTGCACACAACTTTCTCTGGCTGTGAACATTTTCCAACCTTTCTGGTTCCAAAGCTTTCTATTAAACAACACTTCAGCAAGTGAGAATCCTACTTTCAAGTGGCAGTGCCAGTTTCCAGAGTGCTGTGCTGTAATTTAATAGTGCTAAGTACTAGCTTGAATTTGAAAACATGCTTTTAGCAGTTTCAACTGCATTTTTCACAATGCTGTTTCACTACAGATATTGTGAGCCTGCTGTTAACACAGTCAAAGAACCACACATTGGAGAACATTTAAACACCACAATCAAATCAAGGCAGTCTGATATCATCACAGTTGCTGTACCATGTCAAGCAAAAAGAGACTACAGAATTTCATATGATTAGCAGAAGTAATCTTACAATAATACTATTTTTGGAGAGTGGACATAAACATTCAGAGGCACTATCTGTAGCTCCTCCAACAAGCATGGGCAAGCCAAGTTTTCCCCAAAGCTTTTTGTTGTTGAGTGGATACCTCCAACCAATCTTTTCTTAGCTGTGTTTAATCCATTTTCTGTCACCTACTTTTATAATCGTACGAACATTTTTATCTTAATCTTTTCTTCATGGTTTTGTTTAGGTACTGGAATTTTGCTTTTCTCTTAATTTTCTATAATTTAATCAAAGCTTCCTTTGCTGCTACATTTATTTTTCTTTTCAACTTGTGGATTTTCATGGCAAGTATTCCCTCTAGCAAAGCTCACTGTGAGATTTACTTGACCATATTTCCTTCCTAGCACTTCTGAGCTTTTTACCATGGATTGTCTGTACCCTTCCCATCTATCTGCTTTCTTTTTGAAATATAGGAATCACACTGAAAGTGCACTGATTGAATAATAGTAATGTGTATTATGGGGAAACACCAGAGGAATCCTAGACTCACTTTCTGCTTTTCTGCAGTACCTAAACATGCATTTTCCATCACGTAAACCCATGTAGAAATACAAGTCTTTGCTAATTACAATTAACAAATATACAGCCCTAATTCTACCAGCAATTTCTAGCAGAATAGAAAATAGGTATTGACGAATAGAAAGGACTTGTGACTTCCACTCCTCCCTTTTCACTGGTGCTGCCTGACCAACTTCTCAATGACCCCTGCCATTACCCTCCATTTCTCATCCCCTGCATACAGCACTGGCACATTCTATGTTCCCTGAACATCACCCGTACAGATTTACTGCTCTTCTGGGGAATCCCATACTGCTCACATCAGGCAACTTACCTGCACCCTAAACAAGCAAGGAAAGTCCAGATGAAGGCACCCCAGGAAGAAGCAAGTCAGGAACAATCACGATCCAGACCACAAAACTCCCAGCATGAAGAGTGAAACTCAGAGGTAAACTCCACCTGAAGTCAGAGATGAAAAGTTCTTGTTATTCCTCAGTTCCTGCAGCTGTGATACTGCTCAGGGAGCTGCCACAGCTGTTTCCAATCATCTGAATAAGCTTTCTAGGAACACCTTCCTCCCCAGGTTCCTGTCCCTTGTTTACACATGTGAATCTTCCAGCTACTACTGAATGCAAATGACCCTATAAAGTATATCTTGGTCATCTCACAATTTTCTATTTGTGTTGTTGCCAGGATATAGGTGTTCTGCAGAGACCAGGTAGCTGGCAGAGCATCTTTGAGCTTTTCCAGGGGCATTTACCAGGGTGATGCTGAGCATCAGCATGGAAACTTTCACCAGGCCTTCTCAGCAGTACACAGACCTCAGGTTAAGACTTTCCAAATGCTGGTCTGTAGATTGCATACAGGCTTGGGTGATGTGCCACCTCCCCTTGAGAGAAGCAGTTTCAAGCAGTTTTGTCTTCATAGAATCATATTGGGTTGGAAGGGACCTCTGGAGATCATCAAGTCCAATGCCCCCACCAGATTTGGTCTACCTAGAGCACAGGAATTTGTCCAGGAGGGTTTTGAATGTCTCCAGAGAAGGAGATTCCACCACCTCTCTGGGCAGCCTGTTCCAGGGCTCTGCCACACTCACAGTAAAGAAGTTCTTCCTCATGTTTAGGTGGAACTTCTTATACTCAAGTTTGTACCCATTTCCTCTTGTCCGGTCATTGGGCACCACTGAGAAAAGACCAGCCCTGTCATTCTGACACCCTCCCTTTAAATATTTGTAAGCATTGATCAGAAATGTTCACTCGCATTTTAGCAAGCAATAGTATGCCAGGACACATTAATACAGGAGATGAGTTATACTATATCACAACCCTGTTTTTTAGATGTAGGAGCCAACATTTTGGACACACATCTATATTTTTAATACAGTAATAAAAGATCCGTCTCTAGTTTCCCTACCTTTTTCATCAGGTCTCTAAGAGTACAGTAACACTCCTTTTTCCAATGAATTGCTATAAAGCATGAATGAAGAAAAATAAGCAGTTCCTGGTGCCCTACACAGAAGTTTAGGTTTCCAAGGTCTAGCTGTACCAATGCTCCTTTACTAAAACACTGTTTTTCACCTTACAACTGTCAAGCCTGAGTGCTGAACATGAGTGAGCAGGGGGTCCCTGCGGGATCACGCTGGCACAAGGAGACCTTCAGGGTAAAGAGTGATCCTCCGGTCTGGACACAGATGAGTGGGATCCCTCACAGCTGCTTTATGGGGGTGGTAATGGTCCGTCCATGCCCTTGCTACTGCCATTTAATGCAGCCTCCCTCGTTATGCAGCACATGAAGGACACTCAGCTGACCAGGCCCAGCCAGCATGGGTTCACGAGGGGCAGGTCCTGCTTGACACACCTGATCTCCTTTTGTGACAAAGTGACCCGCTTGGTGGATGAAGGAAAGGCTGTGGGTGGTGTTTACCTGGACTTTAGCAAGGCCTTTGATACAGAGTCCCACAGTATCCTTCTGGAGACACTGGCTCGGATGGGAATACTCTCCACTGGGATAAAAACTGGCTGGAGGGCCAGGCCCAGGGAATGGTGGCGAATGGAGTTAAATCCAGTTAGCAGCCGGTCCCACAGGGCTCAGTACTGGGTCTGGCAAAGTGAATCTCAGCTAAAAATTGGCTTCCCACAGGAAGTGAAGGGAGGACAGCAGCATTTATTCCAGGTTGCTCAGCAATTAAAAATAATTCAGAAATACGCATTTCCAAAGCTCTCCCTCCTCGGAGAAGTAAACTAAACTATTTCAAGGGTTTCAGTCAAAACAGACGTTCCCCATCCATAATTGAATGTGAACTTTGGGTTTACTGAGCTGCCCAAAGTGCTTTGTTCCTCGCCGGCGGAGCGCCAGCACCCGCAGCACTTAGCCCCGTTCCAGCAGTCGCCTGGGGAAGCTGCTGACCCTGCCTGCCCTGTCAGCCCGGGTCCCTGCTCACGCAAGGTTTTGTGTAATGGACCACATGCAATACAAGTGAAATATTCACCATAATCATATTTACAAGGGGTCTGGCTCCCTGGAGAGGCTGAAAGCCTGAATACTGTATCAGAATTGAAATAAAATTTAGTTTGGTGGTGTGGTTTTTTTTTTTTTTCAATTGCATTCGAAAAGTTTTGAGCCCAGTTTTGTTGGGGTCAGTAGCCACAAGAAATACTCAAAAATTTCTGGTGAGAGTCACCAAAAAAAAGTAATTGAGCAGGAGCAATGTTTACCAGCAGAAAGTGTCTCTGCTTGTGGCAGGCTCGACCAGGCTCCCAGCTGCCTCTCTCTGCCGCCATCTTGTTTGCTCCATCCCTGTCCCTGAGGTACTGCCATGCCAGAAGCTGCATGAGGCAGCGGGGGGTAATTATTAATGTATAATGGATGCTTTTATGGCTCCCCCAGCAGGCACGGTGGCGTGCGGTTCAAGAGCTGGAGCAGTTGTGTCTGGGGCAAAAGGCCGGCAGCCTGATGGAGGGAGGAAAGTACTTACAGAGGGTGGGAGCGAGGTGATGAGGGTGGCAGGGGCCAGGCAGGAACAAGGCTGGTGGCAGAGAATCCAGCAGCACAACTGCAAAAAGTTTCTGATTCATCTGGAACTTAAACCCTATAGAAAATGTGAAAATGTAACTTTTTGCTCCAGTTCTTGCTCATGCAGCTCTGGGGGCAGGCCACGGCAGTCACAGTGGGCCCATGACATCTGTGCTACAAGAAGCAGAGTAGGTGATCACACTTGCTCGCTTCATGAATCAACACTTTTTAAAAGTAGTATGTTCTCACCTGTTTAGATGGAGGGGAAATGCAGCCTATGACTTTTGGTCTGTAGCTGGCTGCCTGTTTCCCCAAAACCTTTTAATACATATTTTAATCAAACTGTTGGACAGTTCAACAGTCTCCTCTGATTATGTCCGGGTACTTTCTATTCCTCAACTTTCCCCTCAAGTCTCTCAGTATGTCTCTCTCTGATCAGTCACACTGGTCATAGCCCATCAAAATCAACAGTTTCAGATTTTCTCTACGTGTCCTGTTTAAGGTTTGTCTCCAGCACTCATTTTCCATGGAAATTCCCATTAATTCATCTTGTGAGCCACAGTAGAGCATGACACTGTGTCATCCTAGCTAACCTGATAAATCTGCAGCACACTAAGTGCTAATGTTCAGGCACTGAATTTTCTCCAAGAGATGGGACACGTTGGTGACTGACACCAGGATTTGGGGCTTAAAGGATCTTTCAGGTCACACTGATGTGGTTGCTGAGTTTTGTTCAATGTCTGTCCCGGTTTGAGGTAAAACTGAACCATTTTTGTGTTCTGTAATTTTACTTTTAGTTAGGCCTCCTC
>BJBW01000507.1:105521-212872 GCA_004320125.1 Scolopax mira | reverse complement strand
TTATTTTCTTCTTTTTATTTTAATTTTAATTCTTCATTACAGTAGTTTAGTTCATTCTAAACTTCTGTATCTCCTTATCTCTTCCTCTCCTCTCGTTTTGGGGGGGGGGGGGGAAGGGCCATCTGTCGGTCCGGTTGTAGTGATTTTGGCTGAAACCACGACAATGTCCTTAGGTAGCTCTTTGATACCTCACAGTATAAACATCTGAAATACAAATTTCCATTTTCCTCAACAATCAAAGACTGTGTGTGATGCGTGGGGAGAACAATACAGTAAATTAATCTGGCAGAACCTGAAGCCTTTACGATGGCCTTTGCACAGTTAAAGCCGTTTAAGAAAACCAACAACATCTGCAGGAGACAATGCAGATTTGGGAATTAAGAAGTCATGTTTTCTGACCTCTGATTTGGTTGTGACTCATGGTTGAGAAACTGCACTTGTCTAACATGGGGGATAACAGCTCTAACCTGTTCCCCTGGAACATTGGGACAATCTCCTTCATGATACCTTGTGCATCAAATGTATCACACTATCTGTAAACTGTAAGTGCTCTAATTTATTCCAGATATGGCTGGACATTTATGCAAGAGAAATCTCTTGTAAGTGCAGATACTTAACACCTGAAAATCCTGCTTTATTTTGCAGAGCTGGGGTTCAGGATTCATAAGGCAGGATGGATCTGTCCTTCAGCTGCTAGGATTTTAAGTGTGGCCTTAACATTTTTCCCTTTATTTTTTTCCCTTAAGCATTCATAATAGTATTAAAAAGCAATCTAGGTTTCATACAAGAGCAACAAAGACATGTGTGCTAGCTTGTGTCTTGACTGCCTTATTTGCTAAAGATGAGTAAGACTCATTTATGCCCATGGAATGTTTTACTGTGGCAACAGATTGTCCATTTTTTAAGAAATAAATGTTTAAAACGATGAAAACAGAGCCAGCTACGACTATAATACATCCTGCCCACAGATAATCCTGTTCTGCCATGTGTGGGCAGAAGCTTGCTCAGAGGCATTTTCCCAGACTGGCAGGTCAGAAAAGAGACCTGTCAGTCCAAAGCACTTTCAGTCTAAAGCAAAGAGTGAAACCTGTATGAAAAGCCAATGACCAGTCTTGTCCTTGCTCTGTTTTACCCCATCAGCAGGGAGACAACCCACAATCTCTGTGACATGGTCCCTTGGGACACGACACCTTTACATGAACCCAACAGCTCAGCTGTGCAGAAAACCAGGTCCAGTGGCATCTGACACAGAGGTTCTGAGCCCAGGCTGTAGGCTGGAATACTTCATGTCCCTCCCTGGTGGCAATAATTTCAAGTAGTACAGTCTTGCCAGTTAGACTTTTCTAGCTCTCTGTGTTGCATCCATGCCTATTTTATAATTTTACTTCTATATGTAGCTTTACAGACCAACAGCAAGGATTGCATTTACAGGTCAAACTCTCCCTGCTCTTTCTTTTACGACTGCTTTAACCAGTGCACACGATTATTTAAAATAAATATCTGCATGAGAAAAGGTGAATCATAAAGAGAATAGAGTACAGGATATTTGACTTGCAAATCAGTAGACAGGCTTTGTGAAACATTTAACGTGCACTTGCTACATTGTGCCTGGAGCTATTTATCTTCTTGTTTCCACCTATCATTGCCCTGTTATTATTTGCACTTAACCTCTCTTTCTAGTGATAACTTGATAAGCAAAAAAACATAGTTTGCCCTTGAAAATCAGGGGTCGTTACGAGCCCTTGCTTTGGATACGTTACAAATGCATAGTGGTTTGCAAAGAGCATTTCTCTAATGCAGTGTTCCTACACTTTATTGATCCTCATGAGGAATAGAAACTTTAAGTAGAATGTAATTTTTGCTGCAGTGAAATTTACAGCTTGATGCACTACCATCTGTTTAAGGGAAAATAAGTATCAAGCTGATGTTAGGATTTAATGCTGTAAAAATACCTTAAATTGTACAGCAATACTGATGGCGGGTTCATTCTTTGAGTAAGTTGATCTCTTTTGGAGGTGCTGTATGTCAGCTAGAATGGAAAGAATTATTTCGTATCTTAAGCAGAAAAGACAGGAAACATTTTACATCAGAAGAAAGGAAACCACAGCATGCTTGACAACAGTCAGCAGAAGAGTCAAGGGGAAAACGAGCACATTAGCTTTGTCAGCTGAAGGCAAGATGGCAAAAAAGGACAGCAGCTGGTGGCCTGTGAAATCAAACTGCCAGGAGTGTTGATACAACTGTACAATGGCTGCTGTTCCAAAACTGCTGCTGCCTTCCCAAGACCACCTTCATTTTCCTTGTGCCTTCAACTAAATCTCCATTACACGTTTTCTGGGATCATCTTTCCATTTTGTTTGTTTGCTGGATACTGCATCCAGCACCATGTTGATAACCACTATTGTTTCTACAAATGATAAATTTAATAATGACAGTACTGGTCAATTTTATTTTCTCCCTGGTGTCCTCTCTTTCAACATGACAGCCAATACAAGTGTAAATAAGAGGTTGAATGTTTTCATTTTGCTCCCTGAGCTTTTGCAATATAAATCTTTCCTGCTGCCATTTCAATCAAGGACAACACTCTCCTTCAGTGGTAGATGATATAAGCAATAAAAAGCATATAAACAAGGGTCTACTTAGACAAAAATAAAATGTGGGAAGTGTAGAAAGTTATCTGCAGTGGCTAGTTATTGACTGTGTTAAATGCTGCTCATATTTTGCTTACAGCTGTCAGAAAAACAGTATTTCTGGTACTGGGAGGGAAGAGTGGAGAATATCCTGCCTGCGTCAGGGAAGAGAAGTTGCAATCCCCAGGTCTCATGGAAGCCTTTCAGGATGGGTGCAGTTTTTCTGTCCAGCTGCAGTGTTTCAAGATCCGCCTGTTAGACTAGGTGCTAAATCACCTCTCCACAACCTCATATTTTAGCATCAGAAGTGTTGAGAAACATATAGGAATTCAGGGTTGCTAAGAATTTTTTTTTGCAAAACATCCTTTATTCTCCCTTATTCTGCAGATGCTTCCTTTAAGAAAGTGAAATAGATTGAGGACAACATGTATATTCTCCCTTCCTCCATTTTTTTTTCTGTTGTTTTTCCTTATTATTTTGTTAGAAAGCAGCATGTGTGGATGGTTCCACAGTTTATTATGCCATGTTAAAAGGTGCAAAGGAAAATATAAGTCAACCAGGGTATTACTGTTACTATCTGTGCTAGACTTGGGCATTGAAACAGTCCAATAGTGGAACATCCTACTTCACTTGTTGAGAGTTAATGATGCTTGAAAACAATGCTATTCTCCTATCACTTGTTATCAACAAAGATTGGACATCTCAATTTATATTCCTGAAAATGAATATATATTCATTTTATATTTCCATTCATGAAGAAATTATTAACCTTTAATGGGACTTCTCACTTATTCTTTAAATGAAGATTTAATGAAAAAACTTTCAGCTGTTCTAGTCTGAAACTACCAAAATAAAAGCATCACAGAAAAAGACTATTCATAAATGAAATAGTAGTAAAAAATACCTTGCAATACCAAGGGCTTCTATTGTCACTTTTCTGTTTTGGTGCTAAAATCCTGTGCTATGTTGAAAACATAGCTTAATTGCCTGAATGTACTCTGCTAAGATGAGCAGACTTCTCCATGCTTCAGGCTGAAATAATGAAGTAAGAGTTTTGCAATTATCTTGTTATCCATTAGGGGAAAATCTATCTAATAAATGTTATTAAAATTTTAGAAATTGTTCTTTAAAAGCCAATGGTTGAGCAGAAATCTGAGGGTGGAAGGGCTGATGACCTAAGAGTTACCTGGGACTTGAGCTTAGGTATTGCATGGCTACAGGGATGAACTAGTCTGGGCTGTGAAAGCCGGTGGCCGCTTGGCTGCCATGACTCTGAGACTCTGAAGCTTCAATCCTGAAAGAAGCAAGCAAAGAGAAATAGTAGAACCACAACCTTAGTGTTCAGGAGAGAAAACGATGGCTTGTTCAGGGATCCATTTTGCAAGGATGTCACAGGAAACTGCCCTGGAGAGCGAAGGGACGCAGGAGAGTTGGTTTACCATCACGAGCATCCTCGTCAGAGCACAAAAGCAGCCAATTCTGCCACATGGGTAGTCGAGCAAGTGTAGCAGGTGGCCAATGTGCATGAACAGGGCTCTCCTGCCTGAGTTCAGACAGTAAGCAAGCACACAGGTAGTGGACAGTACTTGCCACCCAGGAGTGAGCATTGAAGAATTTAGTAAAGCCACAGCATAATAGGAGTTAAAGCTCATACAGGATTTAAAAGGCAACAAAAGGGGCTTCTATAAGTATGTTGACAGTGAAGGAAAAACGTGGTCCTGCTGCTCAGAGGACATCTGGGAGTGAGAGTTCATTTGGAGCACCGTGTCCAGTTTTGGCCTCCCCCATGCAAGAAAGACACCAACATAGTAGAGCAAGTCCAGCTCTTGACTTGCTGCCAAGTCTGCCATCACCATTCACAACCCAAACTAGTTCATCCCCGAGTCAGACGTGACTCAGTTCAACACACAACTGACTCAGTGAAACAAAGTACCAGGTAAGATGATCTAATGGCCCTGTATTTTGTGAAAATGAAAGAAAAAGAAGGTATGACAGTGAACAGTGCACAATCTTTCCTACCCAAAATGAGAGAATTGGAATAGAAAATTACTTATCCTAAATGTAACCCTATCTTGTTTGGTTAATTTATACAAATTTCCCTCTTCAAAGAGATGGTCCCAGAGAAAGAGGGGTGAGGCATTTTGGTCATGTGCCTACATTGTGGCTGGACAGCACTGGGTAGATCAGTGCTTCAGTTTTTGACAGCCCTATATGAAGCACAATTTTTAAAAGTTTGTTTAATTGAGTCATGAACCTGTTCCTTTTAGTGCACCAGTGCAACAACTTAATGCTGGAAAAAAAATACTGTGGAAGAAAATGAGATGCTGATCATCTTCCAGGTCATTACTTGGTAGCCCCCATGTTCCTCAGGTATTAATTTGCAATGGTGTAGCACTGAGCAAAACTGAGCTGCAGCCTGAGCTGTAGTGCCAGACGCTCTGACATAGTTCCCTGTCTATTTGTTGTATTAACAATGATGAAATAATAGCTTGTGCTTAGGGACACCACGTAGTTCATTTACATGCATTAAAACTTTACATAAAGATCTCCATACCAGAATCTGAGAAAACACCGAGGACACTATACTAAAATATCCTTTATTAAACACCAAAATATTTTCCCTCTGTCTATGATCAATATGCATACTAACAGGATTTACAGATACGTGTACATTTTTATAAATTAACGTACATATGTTCATATTTCTCAGCTTGATTTTTTCTACGTTTGCATCATGCTGTAACACATCCAAGTTTGCACAGTGAAATTAGGCAAAGCTCTCAAACTTTTACAATAAAAGTTAAACACACAGTTGTAGCAACTGTGAATCTTCAGCATGTTTTTCTAATGGAAAAGTTGTGAATTTATGTGAGTGTTGGGTATACCACTCCTCTGAAAGATGTCACCAGCATCTTCCCGCTTCAATCATCTATCAAAAATTTTCTATCCACTCACCTGAAGGCATAAAGGATGCAGTACCCAGTTTAGGCACAGGCACATGACAAACCCTTTGATGGCTCTGTCACTAGCTGTCCCATCCTCTTCGTTTGCATCCCTCAACTACACTCCTGTCAGCGCAGGGACCTGCCTTCCTTGCTCCAGATGGACACTGCAAAAATAAAGACCCAGACGATTCGTTTCACACAGGCTGCAGGCTCTGCCTCACGCTCTCCTGATCTTGACAGCCGTGCAGCAAACTGCCGTCTGCCACATAGTTCATCTTCCCCTGGTATTATAACTATAGTTTCTTGACAGACTAAACCTGAATTCAAGGCTCCAAGTGCTTTAAGCCTAGCACACGGATGACACACATCACCGCTCCAGCCTAAATGCTTGAGTTTGTTCCAGTATTTTGGCCCATAGAATTTTGGGGGGTGAATTTTGATTTGCCAGGCCTGTTTTATTCTGCCTGTGCTGTAATTCTGCTACCTCTCTCTTGCTGGTGTCTGTAGTTTTACCCTACTCTGCCCACTGAAGCTGCTCTTCGCAACTTCTTGAAAGCTTCTGTGAGCAGCAGGTTCTGCTTTCTGTTTGGATGCCCCCATGGTCATTGTGATACCACTACTGCTGGAAAAAATGCCTGACCTTCCAGGAGGTAACAGCCAGAGACAGACTCGAAGTTTATGAAAGCCTCGTATTCACTTGTCTGCAATATCTGTGCTAGGCCCTGGCTTAAGCCAGGTAACTATCTGGATGTGCTGGATCTCTCCAAAACACCAACATGCAGGACTCCCCAACTGGAGACTTCTGTGGAATGCAGTGTGCTGCAATGCTGTAGTGCAGGAAGCTCAGAAAGCTGCACAAATAAACCCCACCAACGGCCTAGGAACACAGCCAGGCTCCAGCAGCTCTGCAAGAGCAGAGTGCAGGCCACAAGGTGCTTCTGAAAGCTCCAGCCAGCACTCCAGCCCCTCGCCCCTGCCCTCTCCCCTTCCTGACTGATGTCTTCCTCTGCCCAAATGAAAAACAGTGAGCTTGGCATAAACCACGTATGAATGCTGCCCTATCTGGAATTTCAGCATTTGAGTGATGACTCTTTGCACAAATTGAGTCTCACAGAAGGGGCAAAAAAGTCACTACTGCTATTAAGATCCACTGGAAGACATCAAGTGTCCATTACCTGCAGACTGACTATAATCAAAGGATGGGTGTCATAAAGGTCCCTCACTTCTCTATGAACTCTTTAGTGGAACAAAAACCGTTCCAGTCACAACATTTCTGGGTGAGCAGTCCAGTGATAGAAAGCTAGAAACAAATTATAAAGAATAAAAGCCAGGTCTAGTAATACTGACTTCTAAGGCAGAACTAGCAGAAAGGGGCAGGACAAGCAGAGACCTCCTCAAAAATGTCAATACACAGCAGGGCCACCATGAACAAGGTTCATGCAAGGCAAATGGAAGTTGAGACATGCAGTGCACAACACTAGGCAATATACTTTAGCCTGATCCTGCAATAAAACATACTTCATAATCAAGAAGAAGCTGTATCAAATCTGCAACCACTCCTCACAATGGATCAAATCTGATGATTTGGCTGTAGACAAATCCAGTGCAACTACTGGTGAAATCTCATCATTATTCTCAAGATTAGCAAATACTTCTTGACGCTGACAATAGATCATATGCAACAGAAATAGTATACATCTTACAAGGCTTCTTCTACACTTGTTTATTGATAAAAATTAAATTATTTTAACTATACAACTACCTACGGTTCTAACAAATACATCTTATCTTTTTGCTTTCTAGCACCCACTTCTGCCTCTCATAAACTTTGCAGAAGGTCTGAATGACAAATTCACAGAACTAGTTTCATACTAACAATAATGAACAAGAACCATATTCAACAAGGAGACGGAACAGATACCCTTCTGATTTCACTTTTACATACATACCAGCAATAAATTTCACCAGTACAGCATTCTGACAACAGAGTGAGTTATGGATAAAACAAACATCTCTAATGCTCAATGCCTCTTACTAAAATGTAAAAAAACAAGCAAGAAACATCAAGAAGCTAAATAAATTCATCTGGTTGCTGGTCTTGTGGGTTTTGTGTTCTGAGGAGATGCCCCAGTGTTACATGAAATGCAGAATTAATGAGTATTCCAGTGATTTATGAACAGCACAGGACTCGAGTGAAAAAGGCAAGTCTATTTCTCAAATGCTCCTTTTACTTCCCAAGGAGGCTGTCAATCTAAAAAGGAGCAAGACTCTCATTTGAGAAAATATATCTATAATTTAAAGAGTAGGTTTTTTATTTCTTGGATGATGATGTTGGTTTTCTTTTTTTTTTTTTTTTAGAGTATACACTTAAGCAGCAAATCTGATTTAGAGTGATTATTAAAATTCAAACAAGAAAATGCAAACATAAGTACCAGCTTGAGTTTAGACAGTAGGCAATCAGGAGATTGGAAGCTCTCTAAAGATTTGTAGTCTTCCCATTGTTCTCAAAACAGTGAGGCAAATAGCCACAAAAAAAACCCCAGAAGAAATTTAATTAATTTACTACAGCAACTAGCTCATTAGCAATGATGAGAACATGTTTGGGAAGGATTTACTTGGTCATGTAAAAACCACCACAGAAGCCTTTAAAATAAATTCCAAAAAAGTAATTTTCAGTGTCTAATGTTGCCTCATAAGAGTACCATTGTTCTGCTCTTGCAGTTTTTATGTAAGATTCTGTGTGAACTGCAAAACCATACCTCTAAATCTGCTGTTTCCTGTACGATGCAGGAAATCTATGGAATGTATATTAATACCTGAAATGAAATTAAGGGTTAGTCTGCCTTAGTCCTGGATCATTTTACATTATATGGATCTCAGTTTAAGTCTTTTGTACCAGCATATGGCTGACTGCTTTTGGCCCCATGAAATGCTGTTTCTGCTTGATGCAGTTTTAATTTAAACGCTATTTTTATATTTCATAATGTAACATAATCCAAGAATTATATTATCTCCTATGTAGCTTGTGTCTTCATATATGAAAATGACATCTCCCTATCACTCTGCTTAGCCTTTTGTCTTCTTTCTGTCACCAGAAGAGAGCAACATCTCCTTACCCATCATCCTGCCCTTCACAAAGCATTTCCTCCAGTCTTAACCCCTCAGCAGTGTGGCCTAGTAACTTAAAAATAACCATTGTGCTACTTACTGGGTGAAAAAATGCCAGAGCCCTGACTTACATATCTTGAATATACACTTTCATCAACAAGGAATGAAGTAACACGGGACTTAGCAAAACTAAGTTATATGTAGAATTACAAAAATATCTACTATAGATTCAGTGGAAATCGGCTATTATTGAAATAATGAATAGCCATTGTCAAAAATTTGTAGATCATCTTTTCTCATAGAACTCAATAGACTGATCAGTAATACATTGAATATGTGACTTTGCCAGGTGGACTCCAGGGAGAAGGGACTTCATCCCCACGGACAGCCTGCAATTTCTTTTGCTTCTTCTCCAGCTGCTCTCTCTTCTCTTTGTTTTCCTGAGAATAAAAAGATGTGTCAAAAAACCCAAAACAAAACAAAAAAAGCCAAACAAAAAAAAACCCTAAAAAGCCAACTCCACCAGCAGAAAAGTTAAAATTATTTTAACACCTTTCTTATGTAAAATGAAAAGTTAACATGCAATGGGGATTTGCCTTCCGGAGCTCAGCGCATCCCTTTCAGGGATTCACTCACTCACTGCACAACCCAACACACGAGGCTCTGACATTTGATGTCATTTAAAATTAAGGTTACTGTCTCAAGGATGGGCTGCTTTTGTGCACTATCCAAACAAAAAAGCTCAACTGAAGGCTTAGTGGATTAAGCACTCTATTGTCTCATATATAATTAGTCTCATTTAATTACTTCTTTTCTTTAAGAGGATACCCAAATCACAATGCTAAATAGGTTGTTCTCATGTAATGAGAACATGGATGCTTCTTTCGTAAGTTTCTGGACGTATTAAATCACACTTGTTGTGTACTAGAACAAACTGGGAAGTAAACAATTTATTTATAAACAAATATCTGTCTAACATTTTAAACACTGCAAGGTCCCGATGGTATTTTCCATTGTTTCAAAGAGCAATGGGCAGTTAGGATGATGAAGGATAAGCAAGATACTTGGAATAGTCTTTTTGTGCCTGATTAACTAATGATTTTCAATCAATACATTTCAATCAATATCATTCAGTAAGTAATTAACAATTACAATTATTTTTGAATTTTTATATTTTTCCGTTTCATATAAAATAAGCATTCTTCTTTGCAAAAATTACTGCCATTTCACCATTATGAGGACCAGCATCATAATCTGCAATTCAGTTCTTTATAGGTGCCAATTTTCCTTGTATCATACTTGCAGGTTTGTTGTATGTGCTTGAGCACACACTTACTGACTTAAAGTACTTTCCCTCTTAGAATAGAATCACAGAATCACATGGGCTTGGAAGGGACCTCTGGAGATCATCTAGTCCAACCCCCCCGCCAGATCAGGTCCACCTAGAGCATGTTGCACAGGAACTTGCCCAAGAAGGTTTTGAATGTCTCCAGAGAAGGAGACTCCACCACATCTCTGGGCAGCCTGTTCCAGTGCTCTACCACCCACACAGTAAAGAAGTTCCTCCTCATGTTTAGATGAAATTCTTATACTCAGGTTTGTACCCATTTCCTCTTGTCCTGTCTCTGGGCACCACTGAGAAAAGACCAGCCCTGTCCTCCTGACACCCTCCCTTTAAGTATTTGTATGCATTGATCAGTCCCCCCCCTAAGCCTTCTCTTCTCAAGACTAAAAAGGCCCAAGTCCCTCAGCCTTTCTTCACAGGAGAGATGCTCCAGGCCCTTAATCATCTTTGTNNCAGCAGTTCCCTGTCCTTCTTGAACTGGGGAGCCCAGAAGTAGACACAATACTCCAGATGGGGCCTCCCCAGGGCAGAGCAGAGGGGCAGGATGACCATCCTCAACCTGCTGGCCATGCTCTTCTTGATGCGCCCCAGGATGCCATTTGCCTTCTTGGCCACAGGGGCACATTGCTGGTTCATGGTCATCCTGTTGTCCACCAGGACTCCCAGGTCTTTTTCCTCAGAGCTGCTCTCCAGCTGCTGCTCTCTTGGTGGAACCAAGGCTGACATTATGGACCAGAGCATAACTTACAGTGCCCCACTTGACAGGTGGTAAAAGGTCCTCAAGCAGCTGGCTGTCTGGCACATGAACAGCTTCTTCATTCTTAGGATCAACAACTGGCATACACATCTTTGGTAGTAAAGATGCAATGTGGATATGCAGGCTTAAAATCATCAATTGTGGTAAATCCAACCCGAGTTCTTGCCTCTTTTGCAGCCTATCAGTCAGTATTTTGAAGCACCAAAAAAAACTCCAAACCAAAACATAACCCAAACCAAAGATAAATTATACACTCACCTAGGAAGAGAATGAAAATAGCTTTGGAATTTTTTAACATGTTGGGATTTGAAGATTCAACTTTCATGAATTAATCTCAGTGCCAAGGGAAGAGTCTTGAGTTATTTTAACTGGTTTTGAAAAGATAAATTTGACATGAAGACTTACCAGCTTCTTCCCTGCCTTCAACACACACAAAGCTTTTATGCTCTAGTCCTAACCACAGTTCATATTCTCATAAGACATAACTGATATAAATCTTCCCCAAAATAATAAAATAGATGTTATTTGCACTAACAGAGGAATAGAAATAGTGAAAGATGAAAACAGTAACTGTAGTTTGTCATATACTAGATCAACTTGATTGTATGGCTTGATTTCTCTGTGGAAGTTTCCTACTCAATAGCCTAGCAAGATGAATTTCACTTACAAAATTCTGGGAAGATCACATTCTTTAGCAGTATGACTGCTACATAATAATTGAATTTTAGATAGTACAGAAGCCTTAAATCATTTAAGAGGAATAATAATAACAACCTTATTTCTAACATACTGCAATGCCAGGAGATTAAAATTCCAATATAGGAAGTATTTTCAGATAGTTCTTATTAAACTACATGAAATGAATAACCCACATCAGCTGTTTCTAACCCAGAAAAGCAACAAATCTGTGAGGATCATCCAGTACATCGTTTCCTGATGTGTTTAAACAGCTTTAGTATGCCAAAAATAGGTGTTGAGCATGCTCAAGCTCAAGGTAAAATTTTAAACTTGTTCTATTTAACCTTTCTATGTTGATCTTTGAAAACGACTTGAAAGCAACCTTATTTTTCATCAACTCATACTAGATTAATGTTTACCGCATAAAATGGAAAACTTAACACATGTAGGATACTCACTTTTCTCTACAGAAAACAGGTACGAAGATTACTATCTCAAAAGTAATGGAAACTCAACTGATCTGTCATTATAAACTTCCTACACGATTCTTCTCCACGTTCTACTCCTAAGGATAGGTGCATGTCAATGACAAGTGTCAGACACTGGTAGCCTGTATTAAGTAAAAAGTGATCACTTATCAAACATAACATCTAGATTAGCTTGACGAGTATTTGGGGAATAGCAAGAGACAAATACTATGAAACAAACAAAAATAATCAGAATCTTAAATTTCCTCAGGAATACTAAAATATCTCAGCTCAAGATTATCTTTTTTATGTTAGTATTTAACAAGTGTTCATAGCCTTTTTCAGGGCATTTATTTTCATGTTTAATAAGTAAACTTCTCTATGCACTTATGTTATCAAACATTCACACAATGACCTCTAAAAGTAACAGAATTTCCATTAACAGAAAAGCAGAAAGTTTCTTATATTTTAGAAGAACTACAAGCAGATTTTTATGTCTCTTTTACACATGCATTATGGTCAACACCTGGTTCAGAAAAGCTGAGGGTGAATTTACAGATTTATTTCTGTTGAATGTTAATGAAAACGTATTAGAATGCTTCCCACTACATTACTCCTATTTTATTTCTCTTCAAACAAAAATCCTCTTATTTGAATTAATATACTTAAAAGACTTCCACAATTCTGCCCTCTCAGATTTGATGTCCATTTATCTACCCACAGGTAGACATCACCTTTGTTCCCTTGATACCACCTTGAGAGCTTTGCAGGCGTTTCTCTCATGCAATCCTCTGAAGGTGTGTATTTTCTCTGTGACTATACAAAGTGAGATAATATTCTGGCCAAACATGGTGACAGAGCCTTTGCCTGATCTGCTTTCTCAAATAAAAGTGTGTTAGCTGCAAAAACCAGCACAATTTCAGAGAGTAAAAACGTGAAGATTGGGCATGAGACACATCAGTCAACACTTGCACATAGACACTGAAAATGAGATCATTTTAGAGATCTCTGCCAACCAGTTCAGTAGCTATGACATCCTCCAACACCTGCTCATTTTTTGAACTGCTCCTCTCCTGTAGGCACATGTACATCCATTCAGATCTGGTCATTCTTCCAACTATTAAATTTATGCTGACAATCCCACTAAGTGAATTGAGGTCCTGAGGAATTTATACACAACTTGAACAGGGGAGCCTGTGCTAGGTGACAGATTTCATTCTCCCCAAAAGGGATAATTTTTTTACCTTCATACAGAGTCCAAGACGGCAAGGAAGTCAAATGTACAATGAGACTTAACGTTCATGCTTTGGTACAACTACACTAACTGAAGACAGTAGCAAGCCTACCGGGACAGAGCATTAGCTCCTACTCCAAGCACAGAACTTCCTTCCCTGTAAACCAGGAATATTGACTAAGCAAGAAATAACCTGAGAATGGGCATTAACCATTTGACAAAATTGAGCTGGAAATCATTTGACAAAGGGGGCTGGAGAAAACACTTCTTACCAATGATTATAGAAACCAGAGGTATTCAAATGGGGCACTAGGTCAAATAAGATCTTAAAAGAGTTATACCAAAGACTAAAAAAGGTTTGAGAATCTAGAGAAGGGAAAACATGCAAACTCTTGCTGGTTTACATCACTGCATATTTCTGAGTTAACCAAGCTAAGGTTGACTGTCCTTTTAAAATCTGTCCCACACCTGTACATCAGCCTGCCTCACTTCTCATTGTTCCCCCCTACTCTCCACCCCAAAAAAACAAAGTCCACTCGAGACTCCGGAAGAGATTTTTTTGAAGATATTGACAGTACAAATGAATCCCTGTGAGGACCTTAAGCCAGCTGAGTTGTGAGACCTCATTCTTATAAAAGGCAACAGAGAGTGTATGTACAGAACACGTGCCAGAAATCACAAGGAAGAGAGAAAACAGAAGAAATGCTCTCAAATTAAGAAAACTTTGAAAGTCAGTATGAGAAATGACTGGTCACAGGGTGAGGATGAAAAATGCAGGTTTTTCTTTAACTAGTAAGTCACATATCTTTAAGAAAACAATATATGTTAAGAATATTACTGATCTCTTTTCTAGTTTGTCTTTCTGTAGCAAGGAAAACAACACCGTCTTACTGTTGAGACGCAAATACTAGATTAGATTTACTAGACCATTTTACTGCTTAACAACTGTGACTAAAGTACAGTGTTGTAGGAAAAATATATTTGGGAGGATCAGACTTCCACCCTTGTCAGTAAATGGGAGTAATCTCAAACGTCATGACAAGTGCTTTTATCAATTTTAAGTTATACAAGTCTTTACTTTAAATGCTCCCTTGAATTCCTTGAACATACACACACACACTCGTTGCAGCTGGTGATGCTACCTGGGTTTGCAGGTTTTGTGCTGTGGAGAGTTGGCCCTTCAAAGATGGTTGCTCCTGACATGGAATGTCACAAAAAAAAGATTAAATATATGAAATTCAAAAGTCTATGGCATGTAGGTAGGGATAATATATTTTCCATGTACATTAAATATCAAGCACACTATATTTTATCTTCCTGCTCAAGAATTCTGGGGGACTGGCTATGTCATGCTGCCATCGTCTGGCATCTCTCTTAACAGCATGGCAAACCATGAGTATTATAATACAAAAGTGATGACACTCATGACTACATTAACCTTTTTGGTTTTGATGAAATGCAAAAAAAAAATAAAAATACCAGCCATCTTTCATATTCCTCCATAGCCTTTTTATCCTTCTCTTCCTTTTTTGCCTGTTGTATTTCTTGTTTTCTTCTTTCAAGGATTTTTTCTACCTTCTTCTGTTTCATATGTTTTTCCTTTTTTTCATTCCTATATAGTTAGAGGGAAGAACAGGAGATTATCATGTAACTAATGCTGACTAAACTAAACCAGCAGACTAAATGCTGTCTCTGTGATTTATGAATTAAATTAGAGTCAAAAGAGATATTTTACTCATTTAATGAAAAATTGAGAATATATATTCAAAATCTTCAACGTCCATCTTTATACACTGTATCACCATGTATAGGTATAAATTAATCTTCTGTGTATTTTGGCATCACCTTTTCTGTACTACTTCCTCCCTTTTTGGTATTATATAAAAAATTAAATTCAGAGCTTCTGTGGGTGTGAGTTGCACATGGTCTGTGAAAACTCTTGGCTTGTAAACCTTCCCAAATATTTCTCCAGCATACACATCTCACTTGCTTCTGAATATATCTACACTCATACACTGTATTTCACACAACTTTTAGATGAACATTTACCTTCCTTTCTATGGCTTAGTAATGAAGCATGACACTAATCACATAAGGCATTATACTACTCAGTGAATCTTAATTCTCAGTTGCAGTATTTCTGCCCAGGCTTAGTCAATAGCCTTCTGGAGAGAAAAGCATTTCAGTTACTAAACTGAAAGAAGTTGTAGAGATTACTCTCATTATCATACTTGGTCTCCATTGGGCCTGTAAAGCCTGATCCCACTGTCTTCCAGCGAAAAGTACATCAAGCACCCACAGCAGATCTATGCATTTCTAAGCAAAGATTTGGGAAATTATGATATTCCAAAACCCAGTGGACTAGTACCATTTTTCAACTGCTGACATGCTATCTCTCTTCTTCTCTGCAACCAGTTCCTCCTCCTTCTTCTTCCTGATTCTTTCAGACTGTTTCTCCTTTCTGTTTTGCTCTCTTAAGTATTCTGTCTTTCTTTCTTTCCATTTTTCAAATGCCTATAAAGGACCACAAATTCATTAGAGATCTTACCCTCTCTCATTAGAGACTGACCCCTTATCAATACTCCACTTGATTATTCTGTATTATTATTCTAGGTGATTTCTACACATTCCAGTTTTGGAATATTTGTTCGTAGCATTGCTCAAAAATGGATATCACTATACCTAAAAAGAATAAGTTCTTTCTTCTAGTATGTAACAATTTATTGCCAATGTACTTATATGGAGTTTCTTTTATGTTCAGTTAATAAAATACAAATATGGAAAAATACCTGTTTGTGTGCAAATGTAAACATTACATACTTCCAACAGAAGAGAATCTAATATGAGATTTCTTCAAAGATTAACCATGTTTAGATTTTAGAATCAAGTTAATTGCTATTCTTTGCTGGATTAATCTCCTGAACCTTATTGGAAATACATTTATTTACATATTTCACATGACCTTCTGTGCTGCTTCTGTTCTCTGGACAGTCTCTTCTTCTGCTTTCTTTTTCCTAAGTTCCTCAACCTTCTTTATTTCACTTAATTTCTTTGCTTCTCTTCCTTTCTTTTTTTTCCAGGCTTCAAAAGATGCAATTGCTTCCTCTCTTTTAACAGCTTCTTTCTACATTGAAAATAACAGTCTACATTTAAATTCACTTAAATATAAAAGCATAATTGAAATAGTGTGCTTTAAACTCTGTCAAATGTAGGATCGGATGGAGCAATAAAGAAATAGAAATTGATTTGCAGATGACATTCCAAGTAATACTCAGAATTGAATTTGAACTATATGGCTTCTTTTTTCTATGCTCATTTTTAATTTAACTTAATCAAATGAGACAAACTACTCCTGCAAAACATGTGCAGAAGAACATGAAATACATGTTAAAGCTTAGAAGCGAAACATATTAAATATTTAAAAGACAAATCTAAGAATTGTGTATGTGGTATTCAAAACAGAGTTCTCTGTAGATAAGCATCTCTTGAGGTAGGGAACAATCTAATTTTCTAACAGATGACAAATTAAACTTTATACCTGAAGGGTCAGACATCCCAAGGTCTTCATAAACAAAGCTGAAAATTAGTCTAAGCAGCATAGTTTTAACATACCTTATATAAATGTGTAGGGAAACACCAGCCACACAGCCTTTACAGCAACCATAACAAGGGAGACATGCCATTTACTGTTTCAACTCACCAGATGCCTCAGAATAGCAGAGTGATGTAATTAGGCAGAAAGCACAGGTAAGGATACTTCAAAGAACTGTAGTTTGTCAACTTCTTTTTAAACAAGAATGTAAACAAACCTTTTCAGCATCGTTCCTTAGATTTTCAGCTTTATTCTTTTCAATTCTTTTTAATTCCATTAGAAGGGCCCTTTTCTTCTCCAACCAATTCTGCAAGAATCATTAGAGGACCTTTATGTTTTTATACTCTTTCCAAGGTATAACTAAAAAACTTCTGTTAAAACAATGAAATATTATTAGAGCAGTACCAATATCACAACCATCAAAATTACTCTTATTTCTTCCATGTGCTACTTAAAGAATTACCCCATGTGGAAGACTAAACAGTGATCACACAAGCATTATAATCAAAAAAGTCTAAGGTTCTAAAATCATAGCTACAAAATACCAAAAAGCTTAAAGATCTTTAAAACAGAATCTTAAAATAAAAACCACCAAAAAAGCAAGCATTTAAAGAAATGAAAGGAAGAATGGCATAAAGATTTTCATCACTTGGAATATAGGAATACTATTTACATTTTTGATCTCTCTTGCAAATACCTAAAACTAAAGAGAATAAAATCCAACTGGGAAGAGTGAGACTTCAGCCATCCATAAAATGTTATTATCCATTTGCAGAATCAGGCTTAAATTTTCCAGGTTTAGTTATATATTTGGTATGCTGCTTGGAGATACAAGTGTCCTAACTGAAGCCTCTTTCGCCTTTAAAAATTGTGGAACCAATATAAATATGGATTTGAGGTTCTCAATTTTGTATTAGAACCATAGCAAGTATTAGAAGTACATACCAATATGAATAGCATGTGTTAATTACAGTTTTTCTCAGAGATGAGTCTCAAAAAAATCTAAATATCTGTAGAAAAGCACAAACTAAATGTTATGAAATTCTACACAGAACCCATATAGATTATGCTTCTGGAGAGAACACTGGACTTGTTTTCACTTTTCCTAAATTACAATTGACTAGCACATACCAGGAAAAGAAACTTTAAACTACGTACTTACTTATAATACATGTCTGAAAATAGTCTGAGGCAATAAGTTATGAACCATTGTATGTCCTTCTCATCTAGCTTTTAAGTTTATGATTTGATGAAAGTGAATAGCCAGCAGAACAAAAAGATTATTACACCTGTAAGCATATGCAAGAAACATACTCAGAAATACTGACTTCAAGAAAATAAGAAGTGTTGACTCTTACAACAGGACTTCTATGTGCATAGTTTTGGTTTTTGGTTGTTTTGTTTGCTTTTTACTTGTTTGTTTTAAGATCTACCTGAAAAACAGCTGCTCGTAAACTATCTGCTTTGTCAAATTCTGTACTGTTGTTCTGCACGCGTTTATCCTCCAACACCTTTAATGTCCCCAGATACTGAGATGAAATATGTGCAGCTGATGGAACAGTTTTTGCCTTTTTCTTTAAGGATGCAGGAGACAAAGACCTATAAATATACCAAGACACAAACATATTAATGATTTTTCAATTTATTGTAGCTGACACCAAATAGCATTCCTTTTATTTCAGTGTATACCAAAAGTTACTGTGGTGCTGGTTTTACATGCACTTGGCTGAGGATGGAAAAAAAGGTAAAGGAGGAAGAAGCCCGTTTTCTTCTGAGGGCTTTACTAGTGCCAAAACAAGCCCCTACTCAATACATTCAGCCCAAGAAAGTTGACTTACAGTTTCACCTATAAAACAGCTCAAAACCTGTAAAGATATCATGGACTGGATTCCTTGGTGGATCCAGCAGCACACACTCAGACACTGGCAAGAGACTTGGAGTCTGATCTGATACAACCCTAAGCCAGGGTTATAACAACATGTCACATCTACTAACTGTTCTCTCTAGGTGGTCAGAGGTTGTCAGCAATGAAGAGAATGTTGGCAGGAAATAGAGTGAAGCAGTGTTGTCAGAGCATTAACATGCACCTTACACTCTGCTGTGTAAGGCTGTGATAGACGGCACCTGTCTCTTACCTGTCAGATAAAGAAGCTTTTGGGTTTTGTAGAACTCCCTCCTTCGTTTCACTGAGATTCTAAGAAACACAGAGGAAAAATAGTTACAGAGTCTCTCAAGCTACACAACTAGACCAGGATGAAATAGATTTTACAAGCTAACAAGGATGTTGGGAGTTGGACTCCATAATCCTTACGTTGTCTCTTCTAACTGGAGATATTCTATGATTCTATGATGCTAGAAAAATATGCAAAAAACCCCACTCTAATACAGAGAGGGTACACAGTATGGAAGTAAAAAAAACCCAAACAAACCAACCAACCTTTCAGAATGCCTGTATCTTTTTGGAATGCCATCTAGAAATGTTTCTTTGTATTATGTAAAAATACAGTCTATAGTTTAGAAATACTAAAGAATAAAAAGAACTGGGCAGTGGGCTTACCTGACATTACTTCAACAAACTGTCTTTAATATTTAGCTTTAACAGTTACATAAATCTACATATTTTCTTTCTTATGATAAAGCATAAAGTGTTTTGCATCTTCTCCATTATTCAAGTCATGTCATGGACTACATCCTCTGCCAACATACACTGCTCATTCCAATTCAGCTAACCTCACAATAGAGATTTGACATTTTCACTTGATAAGGGTATTTCATTAAGATGGAGAAATTCACATTTTGGTACATTTTTCTGGTTTAAATGATTTGTGTATAAAGTATTCCCTATATCTTCTGTACACCTACACCGAATTTTTAAGAGCCTCAGCTCTAGAAGCCAGAGATAAATAGTCAGCTTTACAAACTGAGTTTTACCCATTTAAGGTACCAATAGTAGCTTTACAAAACCTTTCACTGTGCTCCTGGGATACTGTTCTATTCAATGGTAAAAACGCATAATAATAATAATAATAATAATAATAATAATAATAATAATAATACCTTAACAGAGTCCTTTGAAGTGTTCTTTGCTTCCCCATGCTCAGATTGATCATTCCCTGATACCTGCTGTATTTTATCAGTTACTATTTGCCCTTCCTCTATTTTAACCATTTCATCTGAACTGTCATCTGCTGACTTCTCTAATTTCTTTGTTTTCTCATCTACTGTAGTCATCACTGCTTTTGTCACAGAAGGGGATTTTCTACTGCTGTCCTCCAGTTTCAAGTCACTTGTGCTGATCTTCTGATCTTGATCTAACAGGAGAAAAAGGATTGAGAGGACATATGAATAAGAATTTCATTGTTTCTCAATGTATTTTCTGTATACTTCCTTCTAAGAATTATACGGACTAATAAACAGCGTATTCACTTTTATTGCATTTAACTGTAAGACTGGAGTATCAAGTGAAGTTTTAACAAATGTTATAGAATTTGTGAGTATGACAAAGGGATACTCCCCAACCAAATGTGGTTCCAGTGCAGAAACCAAAAGCAGGAGCCATTGCAATCACAGCACGAGGTGCTCTGACATTTAGCAAACTACTAACAAAGTCTGTGTGGCATTTTGGGGAACAAAAACTACTTTTATTGTGCGGCGTTTTTCAGGGATGTGGGGCATAGAAGGAAGTAGTGGAAAGATTCTGCAGTGGGGATTTAAAGAAAATATCACCTCAATTTAAATGCATGCCTAAGGGGTGAAATTGTCCTTCATGAAACATTTTATTAATAAGACTTAAACATTTTTCTCAGATCTGAACTGCCGCTAGTGCAGAGATCTAAATTTGTAAAACAATTCAGACACAAACCAAAAAAGGCCATGGTAAATTCCAAATTACAGTCTACCACAATTTTTGATGGAATTCTTAAAAGAATTGTGGATGAGAGATTAACTCCAGGTTATCCGCAGAAAGGAATATCAGTGCTGACAGGCTACGAAATTTAACCTAGATTTACAGTGATGATGGTAAGTTCAAGGTGACAAGGAGAATTCTGAATTTGCATGAATCATCTTCTACTCTCTGTTGATATGTGAATTTTCATATTTTACTTTACACTTACTAAAGAGTGTAACCGTATGTAATATGAACAGTAGGCATCCAAAACTCTACACCTGTAATTAAGCTGCAGTACTTAGCACACCGGACACTGGAGACAGCAAACAAACTGCCAACCATGTGTGCTTTGTAGCATGAACTTCAGAGAACTTCACGTGCAAGTCAGTTTTTGGCTCTGTTTGCAAAATTTATACAAAATATTAAACTTCTCATGGCTAGCCTAAAAATGCCACATAAAACCTGTCAGTACTATTATTGTAGTTCCTTTCTTCACTTGTTCTTATTTTCATATTTTCCCCATACAAACCCTCCTTAGACATTGTTTTGTTAATGACGCTTAAAAGCATCAAGCTACTCTGAACAGATTTTCTAACCCAACATTTCAGCAAAACCTAAAAAAGAATGGAAATTAAACACTGATCTAAGCATATATTTTATTTACTACTCAGTACATTGCCTGAGTTTTCAACTTTTGTTCACCTTTCTGCACTAAGTTCTTCAAGCCAAGCCCTACCTTTTATTTCTTTAGGCTGCAGCATATAGACATGACATAAACCATACAGACAGCATTTTTCTTGCTGCATCTGAGAGTCTGTGTTACCTACCTGTTACAGTCCTGCACACAGCTAATTACCCCCCAGCATGATTCCCCTAGAAAATTAAAAAAGATGTCTAAGCCTACTCCAGCGCTTTTCAACCTGGGGTCCATGGATTTTTTTGTAGCCAGTCAGAAAAAATGGGACTAAGAGAGGATAAATTCAATGGATATTGCTGCAGATTTGATATTTCCTAAAGGGTCCACACGTCCCCTAAGAACTGTTAAGGATTCACAAATCCAAAAAAAATATATAGAAAAGTGGTCCTTAGTTCATAGTAAACTTTGTGGGAAAGGCACAGAAAGAAGTGAAAGATTTACCCTGGTTATGTTGACAGCATAAGAGGAAATGGAATTAAAATTACTTTTTTTAATTCTCAAAGATGCTTAGACAATGATGCATATACTTGACACAAGTCAGAGTACAAAAAATTAATTCTCAAACTTAAATCTCTTCCTTTCCATTCCTGGGATGCCAAAGGACCAAATTTCTTAGTACCTGGGATGATCGTGTACTTGGACACAACTGTAAGAAAGAGGCTGGGCAATTCTCAAAACCAGAACAAGAGGAGACACAAGGGCATAAGAAAAAATTAAAAGAGAGTAAAAGGGGAATTAAGACTGCCACTGATTCTTAAGAAGAGTTGTATCGGACCATTAGATATTACTAAGCTATAAATGATAATAATTATCTAGTTCCATGTATCTAAGTTCCACCTTTTGCAGGTTGTGCTTCTCCATACATTAGTAAATCAGGCTTCATGTCTTTCACTGTAGGTCTGTTTAACCTGGAGAAGAGAAGACTGAGAAGTCTCTCAATGCTTCTAAACATCTGAAGTACAAGTGTCAAGAAGATTGGGGCAGACTCTTTTCAGTGGTGTCCAGCCACAGGACAAGGGGCAACAGGCACAAACTGGAACACAGGAAATTCCATATCAACATGAGAAACAACTTCTTCACTCTGAGGGTGGCAGAGCACTGGAACAGGCTGCCCAGAGAGGCTGTGGAGTCTCCTTCTCTGGAGACATTCAAAACCCGCATGGATGCATTTCTCTCCAGCCTGCTCTAGGCAATCCTGCTTTAGCAGGGCTGTTGGACGAGATGATCTCCAAAGGTCCCTTCTACCTCCTATAGTTCTGCAATTCTGTAGTTAAGTGAGCAATTAATAACAAATCAGAATAATTTAACTTGACATTATAATACTGTAGTAGAGTGCTTCTTCAGAACTCTCTAGGAAAAGTATAATTTGTGTTTTACATTTGGAAAAATAAAACAAATCAGCACATAAAGCTTCAAACCATCAAAAAACCCTGCTTCCAGTTAAAAGCAAAAGCATAATGTTCTCTTATCTGTCTCTCACCATAAGAATGCTATGGGCAAAGGCAATTTTTCCCGCTTCTATTTATCTCCCAGAAAATTTTGTCTGTTAGTTAGTTTCCAAAGTAGATAGTAAATAAATAAATAAATAAATAAATAATCAACACATATACTCTCTCACTTCACAATCTGGGCTTTCAGCAAGCAATTTGTTCTTGGGCATGCCTTGGGCATTCAGATTAGTTTGGGATGATGGTGCTGAAAATGAAGACCATCCATTTCTAAAAGTTATTTTTCCTTCTGACCATTTAAGCTTATTGTCTTCTAAAGGATCACTTTTTCTCAAAATACTTCCTGGTTGAGGTAATAGTTTATAACAGCCATCTAATGAAAAAATACTGATACTTGCAGTTAAAAATAAATATTATAGTTTCAGTCATGTCTATTTAAAGACATCTCAGTCAAGCCAGATTCAGCCAACTATTTTCAGTTAAATCAGCTATTTAAATTATAGCCTATTAAAAAAACAGGTTGGGGGCTGACCTGCTGGAAAGCAATTCTGTAGAGAGAGACCTTGGAGTCGTGGTGGACAATAAGTTCACCATAAGCCAGCAATATGCCCTTGTGTCCAAGAAAACCAATGGCATCCTTGGATGCATCAAGAAGAGTGTGGCCAGCAGGTCAAGGGAGATTATCCTCCCTCTCTACTCTGCCCTGGTGAGAGCACATCTGGAGTGCTGTGTCCAGTTCTGGGCTTCCCAGTTCAAGAATAACAGGGAACTACTGGAAAGAATCAAGTGGAGGACTACAAAGATGATCAGGAGACTGGAGCACCTCCTTTATGAGGAAAGGCTGACAGACATGGGTCTGTTTATGCTGGAGAAGACCGAGAGGGATCTCATCAATGCTTACAAATATCTAAAGTATGAGTGTCAAGAAGATGGAGCCAGAGTCTTTTGAATGTGTCTGGTGACAGGATGAGGGGCAACGGACACCAGCTGGAACACAGGAACTTCCATCTCAACATGAGCAAAAAAATTCTTCACTTTGAGGGTAACAGCACTGGAACAGGCTGCCCAGAGAGGTTGTGGAGTCCCATTTGGAGATACTCAAAACCCACCTCATTGTGTTCCTGTCCAACCTGCTCTAGGCAATCCTGTTTTGGCAGGGGGGATAGACCAAATGATCTCTGATGGCCCATTGCAACCCCTACCATTCTGTGATTCTGTGCATAGCAAAACTTTCTTAATATAGTGAGGCCATATAGAGACAGCTATATATAAAGAGTTATAGCCACTATTTTACAAAGTTTAATGAAAGGTTTAAAGCTTCTAATGTAATCTCTTGATAGACAATTTATTATTTGTGTATACATTGCAATGACACTCCACAGAGCTTATCCACAATTAGAGACAAAGTTTCCATAAACACAGAAGAAAGAACATACCTAATACAGCACAACTGCAAGAAAAGCTTTTTGCTACTCTGCTTGTCCCTTTACTTACTAGAAGAGATACAGAGGGAAGCCTGCTTCTCTCCACACGGTGCAAAATAGAACAGCTTTGGGAGGAAAAGACATCATAAGAAATGCAGAAGAAGAGGGGGGCTTTCAGTGTATTTCTAGCTTCTTCAGTGATGTCCCTTCCCTCATTAAGGCAGCCACTGGACAGCAGAACTACCATGCAACAGTTTCTTACAGATTCCTATCCTCTGGCTCCCTACCTTCCTGCTTTTTAGTAATCCTATCTTCTTCATGTTTGCTTCTCCATGCCCTGCCATCAACAAAATCAGGCCATATGATGGCATTCTACTTGCCTTTTTTTTCATGTATGCTGAAAATGTGTATCTAATTCTGCACATTGCCATGAAAGAGTTTCTTATTAAGTCCTCGCTCATGCACATAAGTCACAGGAAGTGGGAGAATCACCATGCTCATCAAGCACGCTCAGCTGAGTAAAGTCTAATCATGTAATTAGTGTGAAGTTTAGAGAGCTAAGAGGTCACAACAATATTCCTACAAGTGCACTGACAGTTCTTCCCTGCAGTAAAACACAAGAAAAATCAAAGCAGCAGAAAAAGCTGATTAGTCTCTGCACAGTCACCTCCTCTGTTGGACAGGGATCAATTAATTTAGTATAAGAAAGTTTACATTGGTTGATTACTGAACACGATATGCTAGTATCACAGCACTACTTAGGTGCACATGAAGAAACCTTTTTTCTGCCAGTCTGCACAGGCATACTGGCCAGGAGAGAGAGGTCTCTGCACGGATGTTGTGGACACTGAATATGGCTCTCTGTGCTATGCACACACAGAAGAGGCAACTCCGTAGCCCCTTACCCCCCTCCACGGACTATCTTCCATGGATAGAGAGTTGGACTTGAAGTACCCAAACAGCTGGCTTTCATCTCCTGAAAGGAAAAGGTAAATGGCACCTCCTGCTACTCAGCCAACAGGTTCAGTTTATCCCCTGGCAGCTGGAGGTTATCAAAACAGGTATTTTTAGAAGAATATTGAATAAATTCCCTGCAAACCAAAGCAGCTGATACTTAACACAGAACATAATCCAAATTGCAACACTTTATAGTGCTGCAATATGGCCAAGCAATAAAAGTAACAACTTTTCAAATTCAATTAACAAACTAATAACAAATGCTTAACAAACAATTCAAATACTTTCTTTTCACCTGATGATGAAGTATTTCTTGCTTTGTGCACCCGTGGCCTTGGTATAGGTTTGCTTTCCTCTTGATTTCTTTTTTTCTGCAGCTCATAAACAAGCAAGTCATTACAGTGGTCACTTTCACTATTATCTTCTTCAGCAGCTGAACACTCTTCATTATTTTTTCTGTCATTACCCTCATTTTGACTTTTCAAACCTTCTTCTTCATCTTTTCTGTCATCCTGTATGTTTCCACTTTCTAAAAGCATTACTTGCTGAAGCTTCTTTTCACGAAAGGATAGATTCAAGTCATCAGCAGCTTCGTTTTCCAAATCTGCTGCATTTTGTGAAGCAGCATCATTATCTGAGAGAAGACTCTCAACAGCAACTGATTTCTTAGTGCTTTCAGCACCTGAATGACTTTCATTAAGTTCTTCCCCAATACCTGAAAATAGCACATTATCAACTTCCATTTGACACAAGTGGAAAAAAATGGGACACATTTTTTTCTTCTATAATTTAACAATATCTTTCATATAACACTCTCCTGACATAAGTCTCTAAGCATTTCTCTTTCTGCACTGCTGATCTCTGCAAAGGCACCAAACTAGATCCTTATTCTACTTCCTTTCCTGTCATCTGTTTCCATGGCCCCAAACTGAAAAAAATACTTCAAATATTCACTGGTTAATTCTTATCGGTCATGCAGTTTAAATACCTTCTAAAATACCATATGTTTCCAATGCCATAAGAAGTGGAAGGACAACAAAGCTAGGCATATTTGGTCACCAGAATCCATCTTCCCCTTCTATTCTCTTCGCTTCTATCCCATCTGAACTCTACACAAAGATACTCAAAGCAGGTATCTGCTCCAATACTAAGGTCCACATATGAAACAAAAATATTTTTTATCTTCCCGCAGCCTGTTATTTCTAACTGACTTTATTTCAGTTTTCAAAAGCTTGTGAAAGATGACAAAAGAATGTCATGATAGTTGACTAACATATTTAACATTCAGCAAAGGGAAATCAAAACATCCCGAAAACTTCTAAAAGATGTTTCAGATGTGAAAGAAAAATGGGACATAGAGAAAGTCCTTTAAAAAGAACACTATCATCATGCTTAACGTGCAGCACTACATCAGGAGGAAGAAAAGCCATTAGACTAAACATTATCAAATGCATCCTGGCCCAAGAGAAACAGCCAGATCAAACCTGTTTCTGGTTTGTGTACAGTGCCAGGCAAGGGTGTTCTGCAGTGTGTCCTGCAGCCCTCATTTGCTGATTGTCCCGATTGGGAAAACAGTGAGACAACAGCATGGCTTTTTCAGTGACCATGTCCACTTTCATTCACAGTACTGTGCTCAACTGTCTCATCCAGGTGTAAACAATATAGCTAAGGAATAAAATTGGCCATGACAACTGTAAGAAACAGCACAGACTGCATCTGGTCTAGCAGGCTGGCACCACCACTGATTTCACTGGGAATTCTGCTCCTAACTTGGAAGAGGAGGACTAAGTGATTTAGAAATTCTTAAAATATGAAATCTTGGAACATGAAATAATATTGACTCACAAAGATTCTCTGTGATCTAGTAAGAAGTTAAGAAAGGGAAGAACACGAGGAAAAATATTTAATTCTGTCTTACCGTTTAACATGCCATCTTCGTCACTTTCAAAGTCATCTGAGTATTCAGCTGCTTCTTCTCTTGCTGCACAAGCAGAACTTGCTTCTTGTAACTCATCCTGAAATGGTTTCACAAATAGATTTACACCGAAGGGAAGATTCACTACCTCAAGTTCAGTACTAACTCCACTCTCCCGCACATATATAAGTAAAACTGAGCAACAGAGATTAACCCATTTAACTGAAAATTATCGTGAAGGATAATTAAAATGCAGTGCTTTCGCTTTATTGTCATTCCACTGGTTTTTCTGTGTTAAAAAAAAACCTCTCCATGTATAAATTTATATTTTGCCTTCATAAGGAAGAGATCTTGCAGATCTCTCTTCTATTTTTGGAAATCAATGACCTTGTATTATCATGTGACACTTTTTCTGCCTTTTATATGTTTTGATCAGCCAGAGGACAACAAAATGGTCTGTATGGTCCTGACGATGGTGTGGGTGAGCAGGGACCCACAACCTCCCCGCTGACTGCTGCAGTGCAAGAACCTGAAACAACAGGTCTGAAACAAAGGAAGAAATTCACATGAGTCACTGCTGGTATTTTGGGCTCTCCGGTGCAGGACACCACGGACACAGCACATTTATGCTGGTTTTGAAAGCAGCTGGCCTTGTTTATGGGCTAAAGATACATTACAAAATGTAGCAGTACCTCCAGACTGGGAGACCCCGAGGCACAAACCAGGGAATGCCCGAGACAGGTTGGTTACGTGGTGTTCACCCTCCTCCTGAGGCACCTGCTGTTGGCCACTGCTGGTCCGCCAGCTACAGCCATTTTTGCAGGACTGACAGGGACAGGGGCAGCCTTAGAGCTATCGCTCCCCAGGTGATGTGCAGAAAGCAGCTTCTGGCGTCCGCACAGCAGGGAACCTGCTTCCCCGCTTTCATTTTGAATCGGCTTTTTTTTTTGTTTGTTTGTTTTTCTTTGTGCGTGTTGTCTGTAACAGCACATTACCGTAACTCGCAGACACCTGTTCGCAGACAGGCGCCGCCGCCATTTCCCTGCCCCACAGGCCGCGCTCCCCGCCCGGGCCTACCGCCGCCGCTCACCTGCCCGGCTCTGCGCCGTCCCACCGCCCGGCCGCCAGCCCCGTCTCCCGCCATGCCGCCGCCGCCGGCCCCCCGCCTGCTCCCGGCCCCGCCGCCGGCCCCCGCCCGGCCCTCACAGAGCCCCGGCAGCCCCGGCCCCGCCGCCGCCGCCGCCCTCCGCCCCCCTCCCGTCGCCTGGCAACGCGGCGACGCAGGAGAGCGGCCCGGCGGAGCGTCTCCGCCTTCAGGCCGCGGCTGCGGGCCGGTGGGCGGCGGCCCCCGTGGCACTCCGAGGTTGAATGCCACTCACCCCAGACCTCGAGGCCCTCCGAGTTCCGTAAGTGCACGGTGAGGCGTAGCGAGCAGCACAGGAACAGGCCCAGGGGACCGGCAGCTGGAGGGAGGTGATCCTGCCCTTCTGCTCTGCTCTGGTGGGACCCCATCTGCAGTTGTGTCCGGCGCTGGAGTCCTCAGCACAGGAAAGACGTGGACCTGTTGGAAGTGTTTCAGCGGAGGGCCATGATCAGAGGGCTGGAGCAGCTCTCCTATGAAGACAGGCTGAGGGAGTTGGGGTTCAGTCTGGAGCAGAGAAGGCTCCAGGGAGACCTTACAGCAGCCTTCCAGTGCCTAAACGGGCCGATAGGAGAGATGGGGAGGGATTTAGTTCAAGGGCATGTAGCGATAGGGCAAGGCATAATGGTTTTAAACTGAAAGAGGGGAGATTTAGATCATGTATCAGGAAGAAATTCTTTACTGTGAGGGTGGTGAGACACTGGAATGGGTTGCCCAGAGAAGTTGTGGATGTGTTCAAGTGTTCAAGACCTTGAAGTGTTTAAGACCAGGCTGGATGGGGCTTTGAGCAACCTGGTCTAGTAGGAGGTGTCCCTGCCCATGTCAAAATTGGCACCTTCTGTCAGTGCTGAGCAACTTTCTTACCTGGGCCAAAGTCAGACTTCACCCAGCTGCAGAAGCCAGCTGAAGTTGGTAGGATGTATTATTTATGCCCATATCCTTCATATAACCCACACAGCTGTTAACACAAGATATATGTAGATGGATGTCGCTTGGGACATGCCATCACAGTAGGAGACAGGAGTGACACAGGTTCATCAACCCCGCTCTTATGGTCAGATTATTGCCTACAACTTCTTATTTAGGATTTAAGCACTGTTGTGAATAACACTCTCCGTAAGGAACGTAATCATTTCAGTGCTCTCTAGAAAAAAATATCTCATAGCACCTATGCATCAATCTGAATGAAATTTTAGAGGTGAAGGAATGACGGTGGTGTAAAAGTAAATTGCCTGGTGTTTATATCTCCTAATGCTGCAGTTATTTCAACTGGTGAACACCGATCACCAGCTGACCAAGCACCATGCCAAGCAGTGCACGTACTATCCTAGACAGTTCTAGGACAGCTGGGTGTCTTAGAGGTCATCTGTCCGCTGTATGACCAGTGATGGAGGCAACCAAACCTCTGGGAATGTTGATCTTGTGCATCAAAAGAAAACTGTCAACTTTCAGGACCATGCACAGATATGGAAAACTCTGTTCTTCAGTTTAAATTCCTGTGATCACTTCTTTTCTAAAATAAAATTAGTGCTTCAATTGTCTTAGTGATAATAAAGAACTTCTGACACACTCTCTGTACTGGCATTATATTTGCAGATACTATTCTCCCCCAAAATACATTATAGTTTTACATGTTTTGCAGAAGAAAATCTCTTGGACAGAAACAGGAAGAAAATTATGCAGGACAGAGCCCAAATCCTGAGGACTTGTTTGCCTCGTGTTTATTTATGTAGAGTTGCATTTTAAAAGCAGTGCAGTTACACAAAGGCTGCAACATACCTGGGGGAAAGAGGCCCTGAGTTCTAATGAGTAACTTCAGGTTTAAACTAGCAATTAATTGTGAATGATTGTTGATATTTATGTGTCACCTATGAGCAGGTCCTGGCTTTATTTACCTACATTTTTAATGACCAAATAATGCTAGATCTGATGATTATTCATGCTATTTGTGAGAGTTATGCTTGATGCACAATTTTTTTTCTATTGTATTCACATATAAAAGCCTCAAATTTGAATGTGTGCTATTCCATCTCTCTGTGGAATGTGGAATTGGACGTACTTTGGAATTTAAATTGTAGTAGAATTGGAATTTTAAAAGTAGTAAAGACAAGATATATGTATTCTTTCTCTGTAATAACATTAGCAATTCCCATTGAAGGCTAAAGTATGTTCATGTTACAAACATTTGAGATGCCTATTTTATTAATTTCCAGAAGATGGCAGCAAAATATTTTGAAATTTTAAAACTGTTTCTTTTTTTTTTTTTTCATGTCCACTTTCTTCTAGCTTCTTTTACATTGCCACTGACATACTAGATATTTTTTGAAAGATGTATTCATTTAGATCAATTTTCCAGCCTTGCATACACTATATAGAAGGACAAAGATTTGGTTTCAATTATTATGTGAGTCACACAATGCAGCATAATATCAGCTGTATTATTAAATATTCAATGCACTGAGTCACTAGGATATAGAAAAAAAATCAATACTGTCAGCACTGAAGAATTCAAAATGTGTGAAGATGTTTTTGTCAAAATATATGAACATCTGGTTTGCATCTTCTAGTCTTGCCTCAGCCAAAAATTCCATAAAAACCCACTCAGGTGAATAGGACTTATCCCTAAATATGAATGCAGGGCCCTGAGTATAAATATAAAGTTTGTTAATAGTCTTGCTTAGCAAAAAAAAAAAGTATGGAGGCTTATTGAAAACAAAAAGTAGAAGATTTGATGGCATGAATTATTAATGAGCATTAATATCTGCTTTTTAATAATAACTGGTGCCTATATCACAAGTATGAACTGGGCAAGGAAATGTACATTTGACAGTGAGATTGCTCTTTCTCTCTCAAGCATACATGGAGCATTGGGAAAAACTCTCTAAATAATCCCAGTAATCATATTAATTTGGCTAAAATAAATTTAGAGGTAACATTTAATTCTGCTGCCCAAACACACGTTAATCTCTGCCTTGCCCAGAAGCTTAAAAAAAGCTTTTTAAAGTGAGCGTTATGATACAGTGTGATTTCAATCTGCATGAAGGATGTTACATTCAGAAAGTAGTCAGGTATGACAAGTTTTCACATGCCTGGCTTATTTGCATATAAACAACTTCCAGAAGTGTTTATTTATTCATGTTGCTAGAGTTTGTAAGACTGGATTCCGGATTTCCTCTGAACAAATGACACACAGATTGAAACTTCTACCATCGTATACTGTTAGTCATCTTAAGTCAAAATATATAAACACCCTTACTGGTGAGAAATGGTATTCTGCTTGCTTTGGTGTTCCTTCCCAAAGCTGAAAGTTGTATTTGAAAGGAGACTTAATGGCATGACCAAATGCCCAAGTTGATGTACATTCCTTTAGAAAGTGATTTTTGGTGTTGGTTGCAAGGACCTTGGCTCATAAATGTCTCAATGGGAATTAGACATCTAGCCAGGAGTGCACCTGGCTCTTGGATTTTGCATACGTATTGGTTTAGCAGAGTAACATAGTCAACAGGTCAAGTAGCTTCTCCAGTTTTAAACAACAACAAGATCTTTTACCTGTGGGTCACTCTCCCGGACATTTTTCAGCACAAACATTAAAAAATTAATCTTCCCCCTTTTCCCAGTTCACATGAAATAATCTATTAGATTTTGCAGGGCTATGAAAAATGAATCTGCCAAAATACAATATTCTTATTTTGCTTGTCTGGAAGTAAGACCAGAAATACAATCAACTGTATGTCTTCAGGGCTAGATGTGCCTGGGAAGTCACATGCCCTCACTGCAAGACATCCAGTATTGACCTGTCTGAGCTGGGCTTGACCTGTGCTGTCTCATTGCACTGGGAAACCATCCATCATAGTCTAAGCACAAAAGTGGGTTCCTCCATGAGTTTGCAGCCCACAGTGGTGCTGTCCCACCTTAGCCACTCGGAGGCCCAAAGGTGCCTGAACCAGCTTAAAATTCCTCTGTAGTAACTGCAAAACCAGCCACCCACCACTGCAGAGAAATATGCAATTGTACTTCAGCCTTTTGTTCTCCTCACCTATATTATTTTGGGTAAATGTCATTCTTTCTCAGAGAACAATCTGTTCAAACCATGACATTGCCAGTCTAACTGGGAAGGATTTGGCAATTCACCTTAATTAACTTAATTCAGATTGGCAGTCCTCTACTAGTATCCCTGGATTATTCCACAGCTGCTCCTGCAAGAGCTGAAGGACTTGCATTGCTCCTTCTAAAAATATCTTTAAGTATATTGCTTGATTTTTAATTTCTAAACAGAAAAAAGCCTAAATTTAGCCATAAGGCTAAACTAATACTCAGATTGAAGAACTAGGTGGATATGAGTAAGGAATTTGGAAACCTGAGGATGTTAATGTATCTTTCCCCCCTTTCCCTTTGCCTTTGTACTGTGATATAATCTTTAATTAGCTGACTGAATTTAAATATTTTTAAACTAAGAAGAAGAACTGAGATTAACTAAAAGAAATTGTGGATGCCCCATCCCTGGAAGTGTTCAGGTCCAGGCTGGATGGGGCTTTGAGCAACCTGGGCTAGTGGGAGGTGTCCCTGTACAGGGCAGGGGAGTTGGAACTCACTGATCTTGAAGGTCCCTTCCAACCCAAACCATTCTATGATTCTATGATTTATTTACACAGCAAAAACTTTTTTTTTAGCATAAAAATTTATATTTCTTCTTTTTTATTTTTCTTAAAAGAAACTGTCATTATCCAGTGATTAACACAGCAGCTTGGTCTCTGCTACATAGAAGAAAGGGGTTATATTCCAATAGATCACAAAAGATATATGTTTTTAACCACATCTGGGACCACAAGAAACAAGAACTGTCAGACTGAATCATCAGTTTAAAATTTAGCTTGACCTTTTCTTCATCATCCATTCCCATAGAAAGTCTAATGTTATGAAAACAAAATATTTCTTATTTTATTGGAACTCTATTCTGTGGTTTCCTACCATGTTTCCAGAAGAGGTCAGCTAAGTTCTTATAGTGCATTCTTAATGCATTGAACATAGTAATATCCAAAAAATGTGCTGTCATGGAGATCAGGTAAAAATCCATGTTGTCATCAAAGTCATCCTCTCATTTTTACATCTTGATCCTGATTTTTAAGTAGTTAAAGAAGATGCTGCCAGGGAGGGTAGGGAGGTGTGCAAACTTCACTTCGTAGATTCTTGTTCTTGGGCATATTCAAGGGAACTTGAGTTTGATAGTCTCAATAGGAATAAACATAGATGTTGAAGGAACAGACTGCAAAACTGGGGCAAAAGATGAATAAATTCACAACAATTTAATTTATGTAGCAGGTTGTGAAGAATATATGTATTCTTCGATGTTTAATTTATTCCTGAACATTAGATGTAGAAGCAGCAGGTGGAGGTAGATACCCAAAAAGAAGAAAGAAAAAGGCAAAAAAAGAAGAAAGGCTTATTTCATTTTTTAGTTATTTTAAACTGCCTTTTTTTGTTAATAGTACTGGATGTGATTTTAAGGAAAGGCACTGGAACACACAGGAATGAGACCCAGCTGTCTGGGTGTTGTGCTTGGTCATAGTAACAGACGATGAACTTTTCAAACAGACAAAGCTTGTATGTCGTGGTGACAGCAGATTAGACTTCCTGTAAGGGGAGTCATTTTGTATGCAAATGACTCAAGCTACTGCAATTTTTTGTATATAGATAAATTCTTCCTTTAAAGTCTTGCAAATGTGAGCTCTGGTAGAATAAACACCTTTCATAGAAACCTCACAGACCTGCAATTTCATTAAACATCTCTCCCTGACAAAACATCTCCCTGTCTAATATTGTGTTTATGCTGCCAGGAAAAGCCAACAGCTGTGAAATGCTGAGCAGTAACTCAGGCCTTTAATGTTATGGCACATTTCACAGAGAGAGGAAGAAGTCTTGTCACATCATCACCTTTGTGGCTGAGAAGCGTCAGGACTCCAGCTGCTTCCACCTGCAGGATCACCAGAGAGACGGATCCAGGACCTTGGGCTAAAGACTTGGACAATGTCCCTCAGCCTTCCAGCCCCAAGGGACAAGAAGTCTGACATCATTAAAATTAATCACAGAAAATGGATGTAGTAAAAGGCCAAATTAAATTGTTTTGTGGTCAGAAAGATTGACCGGCTAATTCTCCCTGACAATAATAATATCTGTTGCTGCTCTTTGCATCTATATTCCTCCCTTGTCCCCTTTTAATTTTCAGTGCTATTCTAGTTACACCAGGGTAGGGAGATTTAAAGGAAAACAGAGCTGCCAGGTCTGATTTTGCTACCGTTATCCTAATGAAGATGGACTGAGAAAACCATATCTGTGATTCTGTGCAAGTAGCTTCAGCAAGTAAAGATGTATGATTACCTGAGTAAGTGTAGCAAAATTGAGGCCCATTGGGGGCACATTGACTGTATTGTTTAATCTTTTTGAATTTATAATTGACCATATAAGATAATATTTTTTATATCTTTTGAAAGTATTGGCTTGTCTATTGGTATACCTATAAGAACCTTGCTGCTACAATATCTGAGGACTTAGTTTTCTCTGCTAAGCTGCTGAGAGAGGGAATTATTATTCCCGTTTTCTGTATGTAGAGATAAAACTCAAGAACCGTGCTAGAGACCCAAAGGCATGCAAGAATTTCATGGTGTTGTAATTTTGGAGAATTTCTAACATCTTTGTTTTTCACTAATTTATGCCCTTAACCAACAAAGAAAACTCTTATGTAGGAGCTTGTACCCATCAGAGGCAGTGCTACACAAGACCATGCATGGTATTTCAGTGCTCGATAAAAGGTTTAAGCACTTGCTAACAGTCACTCCTTGTGATGTTTTGGGGTTTTTTTTAGTAAAAAGAACTGCTGAGTGGCATTTTTATGTACACACTACAGACAAAATATGCATTTATGATAGTAGTAGAGAGAGCTACAACATCAGACCCACTCCTGAAAAAATATATAAATGACTGTAGCATCTAGATGGGCATTTCCTATTTTCTGTTTAGCATATAAAGAGGTAGATCACTGAACACCTTGTAAGATAGGAGCCCTGGTTTCCTTAGCTTTGGATGCACTGTACTTAACTGTTCCTTTAAATGACAGCCATTTTAAGGGGAACACTTAGATAGCTTTTTCTCATTTCTAGGTCAGTCAACTCATGTCCACTGGTTATGTCAGGGCCTGCAGGATCAGCTCTACAATGGTAACACCCGAGTCACCTGCAAAACACAAGCTCCAGATTTTGTGTAGTTCCTATGGAGACCTATTTTACGATATTTTTCACGAAGACTAAGGATTATATTGCCTTTCCCTATGATTGATATTGTGTACTTTTATGTCATCTCCACAAGGGCTATGGAAAGAACATTTCTTTCAAACACGTTAAGGGAAAGCGTTGATTAAGCCCAGCACTTGGAATCAAATAATCCAAGTTAGCAATCTGGAACATTAAATTAAATTCTGTATTTGCAAAAGGAGCTTAACAGTTCATCTTTTCTTGTTCTCCATGTTTCCTTCCTTCCGATTGTGACTTAGTTTATAGCCACTGTAACTCGTTTGAAATTTTGCAGCTGCTAAGACTACTTAGCTTTGGTTTAACAGCAAATGTCATCAGCCCAAATCTGTGCTTCAAGTGATCTGTCTTTCCACTTACTATTTCTTTTTCAAATTCATTAGTCATTGGTTTAGGGGATTATCAAAAGCTGGCCTAAGACTGGTTCTCTCTGCCGGGGCTCTTCAGCCTGTTTTGTCAGAGGAGAATCCCGGATGGAAGCTAGTGGGCATGCCAGAAAAACCTGGAGATTGGGAGAGCATCTGAGTGCCAGGCCTCTCTCAGGGGGGGCTCTGAGGGAGCTCTGGGGGGAACAGGGGAAAGAGAAGCAGCATGTCAGTGCAGAAGGGAGCTGGGCCAGAGGCGGTGGGGAGGAGGCACCATAAGGGGGTGGAAGGGGGAAGTGTTTCGGGTGAGAGTATTTTTGACTGTGTGCTCTTCGGGAAAGAGATGGTGCCCCCTACACATTTTCATGCATGTGTAGATTCAGATTAGCTGATATAAATTGCATTTTCAATTACATATAGCTGCCCAGACTGTTTGGGGAACTGGGAAGGAGAGCTATTAGCTTTGGTGCTGTAGGATCATGCTACCAGATGCACTGTTCCATTTCTGAAGAAAATTCAGTCAGAAGTAATGCTGTATCTCTTGCCAGCAATGCCTTATGCCATGAAGATATGTTCTAAATGTCTGAGGTGCATGCAGACATTTCTAGGTACCCAACGCACTGAAGCATTACAAACAAAGATTAACATATGAAAACGGTATTTTAAAACTCTATCTGGAGGACCATGTGTAACAGACACCTTTCATCACCAATCTTAATCTCTTTCTTAATTTTAGTGCTTAAGGGGACAGTGGCTGATGCTGTAGCTACTCTTTCCTGCGGTTAAAACTTATTTAAACAAGTGGTTTAAAAACTACTTGCAACCTGGCAGTCAGCCCACATATACATACGCAGACATTTATACTATAGTATCTGCCTAAGCACCTGACTGCCTACCTATCTACTTAATCATTGGGCTTTCTGTGTTGAAAACAGATTCTGGAATACTTCATAAGAGGAATCAGCGTGATCCTTTTCATCTCTTGCCTACGAATTATCCATAATATAGCAACTGCACTTCCCACCAATGGTATTTTCTGAAGCTTTATAGTTCTGTAACGTTGGCAAGCTTAGGATGCCAAATTAACAGGCAGCATCAACAAAGCAGAATGTATTTACCCAGCTGCTGAGAATCTTTTCCTGATAGTAGAGCTGTGGGCTATGAAAGCCATTTCATGACAAAATACAGCTGGGAATTGCATTTTGTCTTGTTTAAAACATTTTTTTTTCCTCTAGAAGAATAGTGGAAAGCTATAGTGATAGGTAGTGAAAGGCAGTGATCACACGCTGATCTTTTTATGCAATGTTTCAAAGCTGAATTGTTTCATAAGAACTCTTTGATAATGATGTGAGACCCATTTGCATTGCAGTAAATTGCTCAATAGATTGTGCAGTGTTTTTCTTAGACAAGATTGTTACCTCTTTTTCTCTTCACACAGCTATTTACCTCATAGTTCAAATGAACTGTGCCAGCTGTATTTCCAGATCATCTAGGGAAACACCATGCAACTCGGGCACTGCTAAAAAAAAGCATGGTTCACTTCACATCATCTATGGAGCACTGACAGCTGCTAATAGCCCACTGCACAAGACTGCCTATTACACATCTAATGGGATTTTCTCTGGTACTATCTACTTACTTTTTGTTTTTCATTTTTTCTCCAAAATCACCAAGGGAACCCAGGAAATTAGTGGGGACCTACCAAAACCGATCTATTTCCTTCTAACTTCTCGTTCTAGTTTTGTGTGGCCAGCTGCTGAAAGAAGGACCTTGTACAAGTCCTGGGGTTTTTGACTCTTTTTCATACAAACCGTTTCAACAAACACTAGTCAGCGTCTAGCTCATTGGAAAAAAAGAGGAAAAGCTCCAGCAATACAATGTCCATTACACATGCTTAAGAAAACTGGATTTAGTGCAAAAAAGGGAGTGGCTTACACATATGCAAATCTGTGCATTTGAGATATTTAAAGTGTTCGGTGGTGGCCTAATTCTGCACTACTGGTTTTAGCAGCAGGACTATAATGATGTGTGAAGGGGCAGAGCTTGGGCAATGCTGAGGGTTTTTCTAATTCTTCACCAATGTATTATCTCAGTAAGGACATGCTCTTCAGGTAGTGAGTGCCTGGCTTTTATCTGTGTCTGAGTGTTGTGAAATGAATGGCTTTAGCCAGGTTGGGATTCAGCACAGCAAGGTTGCTGACTGAGCACTGAAAGGCCAAATAGTGCCCTTACACAATTCAGCACCTCCTCTGCTAGCTATCTTAGTTAGCTTTAATCTTGCCTAATACGGATAAAAAGACTGATGACATCGGGACTGCAGAGACCTTCCTACGTGTTCTGCAAATCCTGCTGATAGCTCTGCATATGTTTTTAGCAGCTGACCTCTGCTATACTAGAAATTAGTTAGCTAGAGAAAGCTATCCTGTGTTGCAGTCAAATGCAATGTGTAGGAAAAAAAAATCCATAGAGGAATTTAGACTTTTAAATTAATGGAGTAAAGTGCCTGAGTACGATTGTGAGTGGCGGGGTGGGGTGGTTGAGTTTATTTCTTTTCGTTTGGGGCTAAATGCATTCGTTGGAAAAAAAGCTGAAGTAATTCTGCAATGTCTTGTAGTGAGAATCAGCCTTCAAAGTTATGATGCCACCCTATTTATTCTTGACAGATAAAATCCAAGTAGACAGAAACAAAGCTTACCAACAAAACAGAGAAAGTTAAAGTTACATGTGAGCTCCAGTTCTTCAAAGTGGAGAGAGAAAAGGTAATTGTTGACATTTTATTTTCAGGTGATGCCTTTCCCTCCCTGTAATAACAGTGCTGGTGACATTATAGAGGATTTCACGTGTTCAAAGTGTGATGTTGCCACTAATGAACGATTCTTACAAGCAGCCAAGTGAATTAGCAGCAAGTAAATATTACCTGCCTTTTAAATTAGGGAAAATGAGCCTTGCAGCAGAATCCTGCAATGAGCATTAAAGTCTATACTGCATGGTACAGTACCTAGCCTTAAAAACAGTCTCCACACAGATTTGGATGTTTCTTGATGTAGCATTTTTCCATTTCTGCCTGAAAATGCTTACTGCTAGCAAACAGAAAAAAAATTTGACACCAATTTTCCAAGTGGATGAACCACGCAAGCTAGTGGCCAAGCGATTGCTTAAACTAATCTATCAATTTGAATCTTCAAATAGTCTGCTAATCAACCTGGCTTGCTCATATGGAGGTGACTGCACCATTTCTATGCTACAGGTTCTTGGGTGTATAGACTTTTTCCACAATTTCAGTTACAATGGAAATTGTAGTGTTATCTTCTCGGGAAGTTTCTGTTTGGAAGACTATTTGCATGTGTTTCCCTCTGTCTTGTAATAATATGTATTGCCTTAGTATTGGAGATTAAATTTCTAGTGCTGAATCATACGCTGTATACACAGGTTTTACACAGGTACTGTAAGGGGCTTTTGCAGTGGTATATACTGAGCTGATGCTTCCCTTTGATGGACACTTCTGCGTGGTGATTTAGGGCATGGCTGTGAATTCCTGTGAAGTGGACATTTCCTTTTCCATTATATTGTTTTACCCTAAAATAAGCAACTATACTTACATTTGGTATTGCTTTGTTGTAACAAGAGTCTACAGTAACAGATACATAGTTGTTAATTTGCAGATGTGAGAATTCAGCAGTGCAAAGCTTGATTTATTTGCTTGCTGTTCTATAATTAGCTTTGCCTTCCTTTCACATGGGACAAAAACCACAACATGTTCCATGGGGAATCATCCAAGTGTGTTGAACTTGGAGGTAGTACTTAAATCCCCTTTAATTTAATTTTTCTCCTTTATCCTTTACTACTTTGTAACTCTCACTTACTTAAAAAGAGTTGCAATGATAGAATATATTTTTGAAAGGTGGAGATTTGTACTTAGAAACCAGACTTCAGATATCCAGATTCTTTCTCCTTTCTTTTAATGGAGTGAGAAAAGATATAATGATGTGCTAAAGGTTCTTGTGATGTCTGCAGTCTCTAAAGTTATATCGAGGCGATGATGAAATGTACAGCCTATTAAGGAGGACTGTTCTAAGATTCAAGTTTTTGGCAGACATAACCGCTGTCATAGGCTGAGGAGTATCAAGTTTAAATTATGTGGATTCTGCCATCCTTAATTTTATGACAAATGCTTAGGTAAACATTCTGCCAGCATCTGTGATGAAGTATTTGAATAAAGTATAATACTTTTGTTTTCTAGGTTACAGAAGGCAATCAGATCAAAAAAGGAACTAAATTGTAAAACCTTGGTCCTGCACTTGAAAGGGACCGCTTAGTGTTATACAACTGCTATAAAAACATACCCAGGGTCTAAGCAAACATTCCTTTGTTCATTAACTGTGACCATAGAGTGTTTCCAAAGCTATTCCCAGAAAGCAGAGATCCCAGTTACTGGAAGAAACCTCTAAGCACTGAACAGCGTTTTGTCATTTTTCTGTGAGACTTAGCAAAGGCTTTCTTAAGAAAATGAAGTTTTGGAAGTGGTAAGTACTTAAAACAGAGGGATCTTTACAGCAGCTTTTCAAATAATCTGTAATAAAGGAAGATACTGACAGGTACTTTCTCTCTGCTGACTATAACATTACTGGTAATTGTCTGTGGTCCACAGAGAAACCAGGTTTATGCAAGTCGTAATTGCTTCAGTGTTTTCTGTTTTAAATAGGGACTGTGGATCAGAACTGCATTCCTTCCAGAAGACAAGGTATAGCTGATGCACTGGAACTCTACCTGCATTAAATTAAAAGACTGTTCTTAGTAATTAGCAAAGTCTCACTGCCTTTTGGCAAGTTTAGGCATCTGCTCCTACAGCACAGGATGTCAGAGTGTACCACTGAGATCATGTGAACCTAAGAACAGAGCATTGGCCTTTACAAACAACTATTTCCACTGTTGCCTTGTTCTTCCATACAGGATTTTAGGTCTTTCAGCCAGCCATATCCTTCCCAGGATTTTTTTCTTACGAAGGTTTTGCTATGAGGCTTTGCTTTTCTGCTGGGAAATGAACTTTAGAGAGAGGTTAAAGAGGTCGTGCTTTTGTAGAATTAATCAGAGACATCTGACTAGATGCTGCTGCCTTTCCAAATTCATGACAAGTTTTTAACTTGTATTTTGTTTTTAAAATCAAGTCCCTCAACACACTTCCCAGCTCTTCCATTAATGAAACACAGACAAAAACCTCTTCTTAAATCTTAAAGGTAAACATTTTTGGTAATTGACTTTTTGTCCACCTGTCACACAAGGTAATCACCATGCAGTATATTTATAATCTGTATTTCTCTCCAGGTGTCCTTCTCCAGAAATACATGCTGGGCTTAGAAGGAATAAACACACCAGTCTTTAAAAACATCCTTACAGACAGAACTACCCTCTTTCTGGACTTAGTGTGTGAGAAATTGAACCCCTTGTTCTATCATTTTAACAATATGAGTTTTGTTTAATTCTAATCTATTTATACTTGCAAAACTTAATATTGGATCTTAGACCAATTTTCAGTTTTGGTCTTTACAACATACCCATGTGTATGGTAAAGGACAAGAGACTTCAGTTGAGATCCAGGTACTCTTGTAAATTCTAGTATTTCCCTAGTTCCACGCTCATCACTACCATCCATTAATATGATGACATTGGTTCCATTAAAGCTTTTTGTTATGCAGAGTCGTGTGAGCTCAAAGCCAAAGTCAGAAAGAAGTACTACATCAAAAAATTAAAGCCACTTCTGCTATATGTTCATTTTGAAAGTGGTCCACAGATGTAAGCAGAAAATCTGTAGAAGAAATGAACACTGACATAAGCAAGAATGACAGGGAAGTCTGTCTCAATAGCTTTTTGAAAGTGTAGTTCTTTTTTGTGTATAATTATGTGCAAACTAATTCTGTTTTCTACGTGTGTAATTTATTATTCATAAGTATTCGTTGAATATTTTTTTCAGAAAAATTCAGATTGTAGAAAACCATTTATGCTTGGATGCTCACTATTTGTAGCATTTGAGTGGACACTGAAATATGAGGGGATTCTACTCCTCTAAAAATGCATCTATATTTTCTCTGGAACTGTAGCTAATGGAGAAGTATTAGCAAGTAACTAAATACTTCCAGAATCAACATTATCCTGACATTACATATAAAATCTGAGCAAGTGTGTAACATTTCCAGAAATATTTCACCAGCTGACAACAAATAATAATGTTCTGCCTAACAATGTCCAGCTAATCTCTTTGTTTGTATTTACACAGTATTTCCTGATTACTTTTTGATTTATATAAGAAGCTCTTTAAGCTTTCCTAATAGCATTTCACAGAAAAAAATTCAACAATTCTTTGTGCATTTAGACTCAACTCCATGAGCTCAACATCTGGAACTCTTTATAGAAAAACTATTTAATACCATTGTCTCCCAAAACGATACACAATTTATGGCATGACTGCAACGGGTGTCTGTTCTTTAATTTTCTCTTTGAGTTTATGGTTCACATAGAATAAGTAATGGGCAAACCTAAGTATGTCAGACAGTAACAGTTTATGAGAAACATGAAACCATTAAGAACATTGCACTCATTTGAGAGACCATAAAAACAATCCAGTATATAGAATACCGTTAATATAATTGCCAAAAGAAATGTTTAAAGCACATTTAAGTGCCAGTTTCAAAGATCTGTTTATATCAACAGTATATGTGCCTTTTTTTTGTCTGTCACCTTGGCTTGCTGCTTCCTTACGGCTTTTGCTACTTGCTGCAGATCTCAGTAAGAAGGCAATGAGGAGCAAAGTTTAAAAATTTTCTCAACTGCTTTTCTCTCCTCACATTTTGCATATAATATGATTGTGAAGTTTGATGTTACCTTTGTACTTGAACCAGGAGGCCCCATCTTTTTTTCCCCAAGGCCTTCATTTTCACGTCCTGTTACAGTTCTCCTGCTTTCCTTACTTTTTTCCAGTGTACTGTTTATAATTCTCCCTTTAATGCAGAAAATGTAGGAGTAGAGAGGTGTCTTTCTGAGTATAGAAGTAATATGAACATGAAGCCTGTCCCTCCTCTGAAGGTTAAATGTGGATCAAATTCTTTAACTGTGAATGAGTCTGTGTGTCTGTCCGGGTTTTGCAGGGGAAGAGGAGAATTTCAAGGAGAGGACTAGGGCTGGAGATGGTAAAGTGACTTTTTTTCTCATGGCAAAATAAGAATGCATAAAGGACACATGCCTGGCTGTGTAAGCATGTAAATGGTCTTTGCTCCCACACTCTACATACAACATCTCTGACAGAAACCTGTTAAAAGCTCAGGTCTGCTCCTTGGTGGACAAATAACCTTTTTTTAGAATTCTCACTGTTGAGGAACATGCTTATAACTATTCTTGAGAGTGGGTCTAAGAACCAAATGTATGTAAATTACAACCCAGAGAATCACAAAATCCTTCTCGCAGAGCTTATTTCAGTCTAATAGATGGAGAAAATACATGGAAGGTGTGCTTGCCTTTTAGTAGTTTCACGATAATTAGTGTTATCTGGTTTGCAATAGCTCGTGGTCTGTGACAAGTGTCATTAGTGTATAGTCATTAGTAAAAAGTGGGCTTTTTTAAAATTTTTTTTTTTCCTAAAAGGTTATTACAGACCTTGTTGGGAAAAAATGGAGAATAGAAGAAAAGAAATTCTATTTATTTCCAATAAAAAGTTGAGAGCACAGGTGTGTAATGGCTGGTTTCATTGCAAAAGTATCAGTTTCACTGCATTTGTATCAAGCTTTAGTGAAAATGTACCAGCTGGAAAAATTAAACCAGCATGAATCATACATCCAAAAGGTCACTGATCTAAAAATATACATCTCAAGAAAAAGATAAAAATTATTTATGCAAACTAAAATTACCAAGTAAAAATTAAAATCTTTCTAAACATTCTAAACTTAGGACATTAATTAATTTGAAAGTAATGTGGAAAGAGGCAAAAAGCCACCCTGTGATGTCACTTTCATTATGTGGAACACAGCTAACGAGATAAAAGAAGATCATGCAGAGCCCAGGAGAAGATTAAGCCTCTTTATCTCACTGTGGGAGGCAGAGAGCATGTATACAGCTAGTATTCTGTGTATGGAGAAGAGGGAGGAACTCCAAATGACTGAATTTTAATGTGCACTTCCATCACTTCAGTGTACTGATGCAAAACAGGAGATACTCACGCGGGTGCTGAGGTCACGCCAGCTGTCAATCAAAATTACAAAGCTAACAAGAAAAGCCCAGTCCCTCTTCTTAGTAAAGTTACAAATAAAAATTTTGAGAGGAAACAAAACCAAGCTCTGCTGGATGCTGTACCTTCTTGTCACAGCCTAATGCTTAAAAAGAATGACAAAATAAAGCATAAGTTTGTTGTAGGAATTAAAATAGAGTGCAGACTCTTGAAGTCAAAGCCTTATTAGTAAAGCCTAGAGATATTTTGATCCAAAAGTAGATCATACAGTGTTTTTTCAAGCGTGGTTTGTATGTGTGTGCATGCCAGAAATTTCTGAAGGATACTAATTAGCCTTGCTTTTTACTCTGGTAAAATCTCATGACAACATCATGCACGGGCAGAAGCACCTTTCCAAAGACTGACCAAAGAAATAATGGGCATTGAGCCAGACAGGGAAACGTGGATTGTCCCGTATGACTTTTGCTCATGTTTAATCTTATCAGTAAACAGCCCCCTTACTCTTTTCTAGACATCCAGTTACAGTAAAAAGGGCTGACAAGCACACACTTAGTTTGTTGAAAAAATATAGTTCCACAAAATTCAAAAGAATGGGAATAACTTGCACTGATACCTATACCAGTTGGGAAAAAATAGAGAATAGAAGAAAAGAAAATGTATTCATTTCCAATAAAAAAATTGAGACCACAGGTGTGTAATGGCTGGTTTCATTGCAAAAGTATCAGTTTCACTGCATTTGTATTTGTATTTGTACCAGGAATATTTACAAAAATCTGTGATACTTTTTCTTCTGTCTGCCAGATGTCTTGGTTTTTCTTTAAAATCTCATGTCCATGCATCTCCCTCTACCTACCTACCCTTTCTTTGGATCTTGTAATGTCATACTGTGGGGTAATACAAATACCTTCTGTGTAAACTCACTTCTTAATTGCAAAGTTTCTAATGGGTTTAATGAGCTTTTCGGGGATGAAGAGACTTTGCACTGTTTTCTAAAGATGGATAAATTCCAGGTTTATTTAATTTCCCCTGGCAGTCTTTTTCACTGCCTCATCTCCTTGACTGTGGGCTATCTAACACCCTTGTGAGTCAGAGATAGACCGGGTGGTGAATCACTGCATCAGCAAGCAGGAAGCAACATAGAAGCAGAAGTTCTAGTAGTGCATCATTGCGTTAGAAAGAGGCAGGAAGGAGATGGGAGGACACCAGGAACGTGAAAGGAGGAGCTATAGGAAAGCAGAAGCTGGAAAGAACAGTACTAATTATCAAAGGCTCAATTTAGCAGCTACTTCAGTGAGGTTATGGTAGACATTTACATAGTTGGTGAAGACTGATACATTCACATTCACAACAGTTAAGTAGTTTAAGGTAACATGAATGTTTACCCTATGAATTAATCCATAAGAACAAAACTATGCTTTAAGACATAAAGCTAATTTTTTCTAACTATGTAAAAGCATATGTGTTATTGTTGCTCTTTGTTGATACAGCTACCGTTGGCAGGATTCCTCCCCCAAATGTTTTTTGAACAACATTCCCAAACTATCACGTTTTGTTGAGGGCATTATTATGTAAAACAAATAAAAATATTGATATGCTAATTGTTTACAGTATTTACTGCACAGTTTCTAAACAATGGGAGCCCAGTGTTGATGAGATTGGTTTTTATTATGCCTAGTTTTCACAAAAAGAAGATCAAGAAATGCTTGAAGTATTCATGCCTTCATAACACAAAATGTCTTTCTATTATAAAGTGCAGAATTAGAGGATCAGGCATGATCTGCAGCATGGTAAATAATTCCATTTTTGCTTGAACTGTAATTTTTTGTGATAATTTTTATAACAATTTCTCAAATCTAGCTTGCACTGCAAAGTTTTTTACTGAATTTTTTGCTGTTTAAATCAGCTTCCCATCTCCAAAGTAAAATTACCTCTGTAGGCAACATAATTCTTCAACCAGCAAGGACAAGAAACTTCATCTGTTTCAGTCACAGTATTAGATGAAGAAAGCCAAAGGATAATCTGGTGTTTCTCTCTAAAACTTACTCTTTCTGGTTACCAAAAAACTTTCAGCCATGTTTGTATCCCTGATGCCACAAGTGAGAGAGAGCACTTTTTTTACTGCAAGGAAGGATTCCTGGCAACACCACCCGGTACTGATGAATTCATTCAGGAGAGGAAAGGGGATATTAACCCTTCAGATGACCAAGAGGACTTCAAAACATGTAGATCTGGGCTGGCAGCAGTCAGTGCTCATCTCCAGTTACTTCTGTTTTAGTAGGTGCCAGTGTGTTTCCAGTGACCTGGGGAGTTCTTTCTCTTGCCACAACCATGGCAAGAGCCTTCATGTTTGTGATGGCTCAAATTGTGGAACATCCCTGAAACCATCTCAACTCTTTTCAAATTTTCACCAAGTTGGTTTTATTATTTCTCACTTGATATTTTATTCAATTAGCATATTTGTAATTTCAAAGTCAGAGCCCCCTAATAATTAACCTTGATTAGGAAAGAAAAATCAGAAAAAGCAGTGCTGCTTACATCCCCAGTGATTGTCAAGTAGGGATCAGTGGGAGTGCATGAGGCTGAGTGTGCTTGAGTTCAAGGAGAAGCATGAAGGGTTAATGCACAACATGGTGGAAGAATGGCAAAAAATACAAGAAAAATATTAGACGACCGGTGAAAGCTGTTGGAGGTCTAGGAAGTACATAAAAGGACTTTGGTGGATAAGACAAATAGCTACAAGGAAACATACACTGGCCTGTGGGAAAATAACCCTAAATGTGTCAGAAAACACTTCACACACACCTTAGTGGGAATAAGACTAAAAAAAAAATAATGTATTAATGTTCAAGTTCATAAGCTCTGAAGTGTATTGCAATTTGCACATTGTTTAGCACAATTTGGTATAACTTTGTTTTCAAATCATGACCTGGCTAATGAGTGTGACATTCCTCTTTATACATATTTACAGGCTCTAACATCCCCTCTACCCTATTCATAACAGGCATTTACAAGTTATGAAAAATCCAAATCCAGACCAAGTATGGAAACAACTAGACAAAAGCAGCATGCTGTGCAATTCTGACTGACGGTTAAAGGGATCTTTACAGCCTTGCTGAGCTCTTCTAATTGTGCCAGGTTATTCAAAACCAGCAGTTCTTACACTTCACTCCTCCATCCAGCTACTTTTCGCTCCACAAATATTATGGAAAACATAACATACAGTAGCAACTATAAGAATACTTACTCATTACAGTTCAGGCTAGCCATGAATCACTGCCAGGATTTTTCAGTCTGTTGGGTACACATTCAGCAGCTTTGTTGGCCCTGTTCAGTAAAAAGGCAAACAGTTCTCTATTGCTCATCAGTATAAACCAAGGAAGAAAACAGTCATCTAAGATCAGGGCTGGCTCTTTAAATCAACAAATGTAGGTCCCAGAATTTTATTCCTATTGACTCTGTTGGGAAAAGATTTTATGTTTATAAGGCTGCAGCATCACATACCTTCCCAACTCAGTGAATGCTGTTCATAAAACATCCATGTTGCATAAGTCTGGGTGCTATCGTAAAAGACTATGAGGTCCATGGCCATGAAACAGTAAATAGCAAGCAATTTCTTGCTGCCTCCTTCAGTATCAGATACAATATGTGTCAGATTAAATTAGTAACCTGTTCAAAGCAAACTCATTAATGTAGTTCCATAGGCAACTTCCCAAAAAATTGTAGAATTTACCACAGCTTGTCATAGATACTTAAATGTTACAGGGTTTCAAAAAGCAGCATCAGAAATTACTGGAAAAGGAATTAATCAAAGACTATGAAAGACAATGGGAAAAGCTCTGACCTAGGAGGTCCTGAGGCTGGGAGGGTGTTCTGAAGTGCCACCACTTGTCTGGTCTCCTCTTTCCTTATAGCATCTCTTGCAGGCCACAGTCAGGGTAGAAGTCCAAGGCTAGATAAACCTTTTGTCTGAGCCAGTGCAGCTGTTCCTCTGTTCCCATGTACTCAGGAGCACATTGTGGTGAGTCAGATTGGGTTAGGCACCACACTTTTGCCTCGTCCAAAATTCAGGTGTCCCGTTATTTCAAATCTGCCTGTTGTTCCTGCTGCCACAGTACTGGTACACCTGGCTGACAATCTGTTCCCAGCCCCAACGTCATTAACCTTTGATAGCTATCTGGGCCAGAGAGAGACAAATTTTGGTTATGAAAAAAAGAGGAAGGCTGTGTATCCATATGACTGTGAGGATATTGTGCTTTGCCAGAGCAGATTGAGCCTATGTAACAGTGCAAAGGGAGGGATTATATCAGCTGTAAACTCCCTGGCCCTTCTTGCCCCCAGTGAATCAGCATCTGGGCTGAGGGTTGGCAAATGAACAATCTCCATCTGCTGTCACCAGTGTCTCTGTGCCAGAGGACATTTCAACCTTTGTGAAATTTGGGGTCATTGGTGATTTTCCTGGATTTGTACTGCAGTATAACATGGCACATTCTTTAATGCTTGCTTCCCTCTGCTTTGCTGGGCAGTGCTGATCATGACTTGCCAAGGATATCTTGCCCTTTTCATGTGCTGCCATCATCAGCCACTCCACCCAGTGTCCACCACCGCTCTGCTGCTACCTTGGGAGTAGAGTCTGTGGGGAGATTCTATGAGCAGGCTCCTGTATGCTGCTTACCTCTCTGGGGCCCTATTTCTGATTGAGAGATTGAACAGAAAGATGAAAAGGCATAATGAGAAATCGACAACAGAAATGGGAATGTCAAAGAATGGGAAAAACATAGTGGGCTGGAAGAAAGGGAATTACAAGAATTCGAACCTGAGCTCCTTGTTGATATCCCACAACACACAGTCCTGGAGGAACTGTTCTCAGCAGAGTTGCTGGGGTCAGTATAAAGTGTGTATAGCATATCTCTTGCCAAAATGGACTTTTAAGGGGACGACACTTGGCACTAGCAAAGGCAGTTCAGCAAGTATGTATCTGTCCTTCCAGTGCTATGTGTACAAGCTGTAACCAGCCCCAAGTCCTGCCAGCAGAACTTTCTGGTGTAGACATGACCTCAGTCCTCTGCAGTAAGAAACGCAGGCTAATATTTGTGCAACAGAACTATGTGTTTAAAAAATTTAACATCTCTCTTGCGACCATACAGGCATGATTGCTGTGAGGCTGAATGACCAGTTAGATGGTGAGCTGACTGTTCATACAAGCCAGAAAACTGTGCATATGCATACATTATAATCAAGCTATACAATTTATAATCACGCCTTCTTGCACATAATATTCTGAAATTTTGGAGAGAGTTACCTTTACCTTTCTGTTTCTATGTTAATTTGTCTCTTCAAGAAAGGGATGGTTTCTGTCTGCCTTCAGTAACATGCTGATCATATAATAAAAAAGTTATCACACGTTCACACTACTTTTATTATGTATGATAAAAAGGTGTGATACTATTTCATTATGTAGTTTATTATGAACCTTGCTGGTTTTCAAGGAGTGTTGCACTTACAAACATAATTTCCTCCTTTTTGTGTGAGAACTGTGTTCTGCATTCATTCTGTTAAGCAGCAGTTTGCCGTGAGTCACAGATACTGCCTCATAGACACGGTACCAAGTCTTTTTATCTGATTAAGTAAGATTAAAGCGGAAAACCTTTTAATCAACATGAGTATTAAATTTAAATTGAGACAGTGCTTTGTGATCGGCAGAGATCTCATGTCTCTCCCTTTCTGTGCTTAGAGGGAGTGACACGTCTTTGCCACTAGCTGACTCGTGTGTGTCACTCGTGTTGCCAGCAGCAAGAGTTCCATGTGCTGATCCTAATGAGCCACGACGTGCATTGTTCATTATTCTGACATGAATTTTTCTTTTGGATGAACGTTGTGGGCAGCTTTAGTAAAGTAACAGCGAAATACATAATGTTTCAAAGAACGTTCTTCCATGGAATATACATTGAAAGGCTGCTTAACGCTAGGAATGTAGTTTCAGCTCTATATTAGGACGGTCATCTCATCATAATTATTTTGGGGTATCTTTGGAATGTACGTTGGATAGCATACATGGAAATGACACACTGAAAATCAATTTGTGAAAACAGAGGACTGGTATCATAGTGATATTAATACATACCAGACAAATTACTTCATTTTTATTACACAAGGCTACAGATGAAGTCAGAATAGTAAAGACGTGCATTTGAGAAAGGGAGGGAACAGTTAGAGCTGGCAGAGGGAGGTCTTCAGTCTGCTGGTGTGTAATCAAACAACTTTAACCAGCAACCCATCTCCTTTGGCATGTAGAACTGAAATTCCACTTTTAAAAAAATACAGGGAAATATCATCAGCAAGGCTATTTAGGGAATTTCATATAAAATGATGGCTTTCCATTTTCCCAGTGAAAGGAACGCATTGGGTCTTAAGATAATGTTGGGTCTTACTTTCTTACTGCAGCAATTTCAGAGTGGTGCCGGGAGCTGGTTTTCTGAATTGGAAAAAATTTCTATTGAAATTCAGAATCCACTGCCTCTATCAAACTTTCAGTATTCCTGCTTGATACCCATAAAATATATGGCTAGATAAGAGAGGAATGGAAAGAGAGAACATTTTCCTTTTATGTAAGCTGTAACATCAGATAATATCTTTTCAGCATATACTGTTGCCTCATGGGTAGGAGGTGTACATCTCTGAAAAAATAAAACTATTCAAAGCATTACAACAGAAAGCAAACTGTAGTCTTTTTTCAAACACATTCTCTCTAGCTTTTTTCTATAAATTTGAAATAATTGAGCTGGATTTCAGTCTTGGGTTATGTGTGAATGCACAAAAGAATAGTCTGGCTTTATCCAACTGCTGCTTTTTCTATGATTGCTGCTATTTTTCACAGTTGCTCTACATTGATTTCTATACTTTAAAAGTTTTATCTTGCTGTCCTGTGCAATAACATACAGAATTACAGCCTAACAGAAAACATGTAGTAAGGAAAGATGCTATGACTATAAATCCCAACAATATCAGACTTCTGCATGAATGGATATCTACCTTTGTATATCTTCTTTAGACCCAGGATCAGCTCTTCCCTGAGATGCTATTTCATGACATGACCAGCTAATACATGAAAAATAGATTCAAAATAATAGTATAAATGACCCTTCTCCCTAAGCAGATGTAAAAACAAACACAAAACCTAGCTGGAATGTGCCTGATTAAAACTAGTTTTCTAAATCCTTTTAGAAATCCAGCTATTTGCAAGACATGTTTTTCTTAGAGAGCTGCATGAGTTTATAAATCAACCATTGCAATCAGATGGAAACAAAGAGGTACTTCTTTTTACTTGTCATTGCCTACTGTGGCTCATAATTTTTAGAGAAACAGAGCAAATACAGTCAGTAGAGAAATTAACATTATCCACCACTCATCTAAACGATGCAGGAACATCCTTTTGTTCCCTGCTCACATTATTGGTGTTTTCAGTCTCTCTTAAATATTCTTGCATCAACCAGTGGAACCACTAGTTTATATTTAATCGAGCCTGTGAATTACAGTAACAGTGAGGTTACTTAAAAAATAAAAAGTTGATCATGGAAAAATTTTGAGGTTTTGAAATTTTGGGGAGACTCCATTTAGAGGTCATGGAGGAAGAGGGGCAAGAACCAATTCAGTGTAACCAAGAGATGGGTAGGCCAGTCAGCTAAGAAATGAGGCAGCTTCAGACGACTCTTCTGCCTGACACAAAGAAATAATTTAATGTTCATAGGAACATTCCTGGTTAGTCTAAGGACTTGCACATGCTTTGGCCAAAATTTTAACCTGGACATGAGGAAATGTACAAGTGAAATTTTCATCAGACCAATAGACTTTCATAAAATGCTTTGATATTGCTGGAACAGTAATTTTTACACAGGTTTTCTTCTGCCTTTTTTTCCTTTTCTTTTTTTCCGCAAAATTATTAAATATTATTAAAAATTTGCACTGCCTGATGTAGATTGTAGAAGTCTTTGATACTCTTCTGAAAAGATAGCATTTTTAGTAAAGGAAAGCCTTTAGCTTATTTAAAATGTAAGTAATATCTATTGGCTTGACTTTTTGATGCTTTTAGGTTTATAGCATTAACCAAAATGAATCAGATTATTTCTCACAGCTCTGTGCCTCTTTATAAAGGTCAGTGTTTAGTTACTGAAAATGTTGGAAAGAAGATACATGTGACATTTTATGCTATTGATCTGTTTATAATGTATCATAGTGGCCTCCAGTGCTTTAATTTCCTTACTAACCCACTTTTAGTGTTGCTGTCAAGGTGAGAAATAATGTTTTGTGTCTTTCCTGAGTTTCTCTCTCTTTACCTTCTGCCTGTGTTTCACCATTTGTCAAAGTCTTTCTGTCTTGGACTTGGGCTTTCAGTATTCAGGAGAGCAGTTAGTTGGTCTGTAGCCCTTTTTACTTCTTCTCTCATGCCTCAAAGAATTTAGCACTATATCAGCTATGTTATTATCCAGCACACACTTACTGTGGAGAGATGAGATGCTGAAAATAATGTAAAAATTAAATATTCATTGACTTGAAGGTTAATTTGACTAGGAGTGCATGTGTGTAGGAGGAGTATGCTTGCAAGCTCTATAGTAAGTAGGTTTTCAAATTATATAAGTGACAGGCTGATTTCAGAGTTACAACATTTCATCTTGATGACCGACAATGGAAATGGAAATGAAGGAAAAAAAAGTTCTTGTGAATATACTGTCTCCCTTATGCTAATGGAGCAAGTCCATGCAATCCATGGAGCAAATCCATAACAATGGAACTAATCCATATTTACATAATATACCTGGAATAAGGGTTAGGATTTTACTGATTTGGACCTTGACACCTACACCTGGTGTTTCTAATTACCTGGGATAAAAGACTGAATTTTTTGTTGTTTAAGTTCCATGGTAAAACTGAAAGACTTGTCAGTAAGAAAGCAGGATAACTTTCAAAAGTTATTCATATTGCTTGCTATTGCTTTGCACTGTGGGGTAGAAAGCTGCTTCTTTGGGAAAGGTAGAACAATATTCTGAATGTGAATTAAAAATGAAAAACTTAGAGGTTAACAGTACAAGGAGATGCCAGACACGGGAATGGAAATGAAAATTTCATGGTTTGGGCTGGGCTATTTTGCCTCAAACCAGGATTAAAGCAAAAAGAAATATCATAACAGAGTACCATGTGTTGCCAGATGAATAAAAAGAGGAGTGGCTTCCATGGGGAAAAAGCTGCAAGCCCAGGGATCCAAAAGGACTAATTAAGCCTTTAAGTTTTGTTCTCAGCCCCACTGGAGACGCTAGTGAATTAGAAATTAGGATACAGTTAGTAGCTTTCCCAGCCTGCTCTTGGGTTTGGGGACCATTCAGAATCTCTTTTAGTTAGATCGCTACTCTTGGTCTAAGGGAGTTGGAATTTTTTTCTATTCCTCTGCACTGTCTCTCAGCATATTTACAAAATGTGGTCAGAAGGAAGATTAAAAATAGATCATCTAACACTGAAATGTATTGGTTACTTTGATCTTGGAGCTCTCTTGTTTATCATTCTGCCTAGGACAGAACTTGATTTGTTTTAAAAGGCCATTTCATTTTATAGGCTATGTGATCTTCTGCTCATCTCTCAGGCTTGTATTTTCACCACTGACACCTCTGTCACACAGCATTCATCATTAGAAGTCATTGCTTACTTTAAAATACCGGTTTTCCTCCTATGTGTAAGGTGTTGGCTCCACTTCTCTGCAGAGATTACCTAAGGCTGCTGAATGCCTTCTCTGTACATTGCCCAATTATGTGATGCTTGGATCAATTAACGGCTGATATTCTTTCACTAGATAGTTCTCTTGTATTTTTATATTGAGTGCTCCTATACATGCCTCTGAGGTGTTCTGTAAAAAAAAAATTAAAAATCTGAGCAAAACTTCAGCCTTTTGAAAGTTATTTCCCATGCGTCATATACTTTAGCCTTTGTATTATGTGCCCTCTAAAATAAACATTTGAGTTGAACTTAATAAAAGCTCATCTTAAGTTTCTGCTGAAATGTTAACAGTGAAGTCTGTTTCTGCCTTTCTCTTGGTGTCTGAATCTGTTTTGGATGTGGATACATGCATGAGCCTTTATCTCTACGTATTGATTAAAAATGCAGGGCATCCTTTCTTTTTTACAAGGGACTCTTTAACAAGAATTCAGAATGGAGAAAGGAATTAAAATTATAATTAACTTAAAGAATTTAAATTAAAATGAAAATTAACATGAGAACAAATAAGCTTCACATGAGTTTGCGCTGAAGAGCTCTGCTTGCTTTCATCTGCCTCAGTTGTTTTGCTCTCAGGATAAAGTATGATAATATGACTTTTTCACATCCTTCTTTACTCTGGTTTCACTGTTCAGTGCAGGATCAGGCCCAGTGTTAGTGTAAGGACTAGGAACATCCTAGTCTGGAAGAAAACATGAACAAAGCTGAGAATAACAAAGAAATGAAGACTCTTCTTAAGAGCAAACCTCAAGACAATCATCAATGTTTTAAGAAAATAAGGAATAAACACAAATGGAGATTGAATCCATTTTAAAATGCAAAAATAGAAGGCTTGCTGTCAAAACTAGCAACCTGTTTAGGGTGTTGTAAAACAAAGAGAAGAGTTATTTTCTGAGGTGGCGAGTACCTCAACAGAAACCGTCTCTCAGGCAAAAAGGTTGCTGTGTTCCAACCTTTAAGAGCTTGTAACCTCCCCAGGAGGAGCTGGGGGCTGTGTGAAGGTGGACATGCCACCACACTGAAGCTGCTGCAGTGTTTCCCATAGCAGAAGCAGTGAGGGTGCTGGCAGCTGGACAACCTCCACAGCAGGAATTACATGTGCACCATTTATCGCAGTGTCAACCACATGGCCAGGAGAAGGCACTGCTCACTCCATGGGGAGTCCAAGTTACGTCTAGAATTAATACATGAAGCTGTTAATATACTATCACAATTATCACTTGCACTTTACGTTAGTATTTGACCTAAGTACAGAATATTAGGTGAAACTCTTTTAAAAAAGAATAGGTAATTGGTGCAGGAAACACATCGGCTTTTGCTGCTTTTGGACAGAAGTACAACAACAGATTGTGAAGAAAGGTTAAAACTGACACAAACATGGGGAACATAAATGGAAGCTTCTGTATAGTCCAGTGCCTGCTTTGCTTGGAAGGAGTATGAATAAGCAAATTGCAGAGATTAAATGGTGCCCAAGGAAACAAGAGGACAATAGATGATGCTTTAATGTTGAGTAACAGTGGAGGGACAATGAAATGAGAGATCATTATATTTTTAGCATCTGGTTCTTCTGGGTTTTATTTGCCTGTTTCTTTTTTAGTATAAATTGCTTCAGTGTAATTTGAAAACACAGTGTATTCGTCTCTTTGCTGCTTGCTTTGCATCTCTGGACCACAGTATTTTAAAAGTTAAGTTAGCTTCCTTCTGCCATTTTGTGGTTTATTGTAAGAGAATGAGTCCATGAAAAATCCTCTTGCCTTGCTGCAGTATTTGCAGCCAGAATATTCCCATTCCACTCAATGAAGAGGTAAAAAAAAATTAGCTCTGTCTCTTCCACTACCTATTATCTCAATATCAATTTAAAATAGATTGTCTCCATTATAAAACATTATTTTAGAGACGAACATTGGTATTGCGTTGAAAGCATACACTTTTCATTCTTTTTTCTTTCTTTTCTCCAAGTGGTGGACTAGAACAGAGGAATGATCTTTATCCCTTAGATGGACATTAGGGATTTAAAAGTGCTGTCTAGAGTGAACAATCGACCTACATGTGATATGCATAAATGGACACACACCCTCCCATACAAATGCCTCATGAGAGGGTAATAGATCCAGTTTCAAAAATTCTTCTTTTCCATACCTGCAGTGAACACTCCTTAGAAATTACATGAAAGGACGGTTTTAGATTAAGATTCCAAGTTAACATGCAGAAAATGTTGTGATTTGAAGTTAAATAATCCGGAAAAAGTCACAACTCTCCTCCACACCTCCCCAGTAGAAAAGCAGAAACAAGTTTGCAAACTTCGTAAAGTATTTTGTATTTATAATTGGCTTTTCAAAACTGATCCAGTCATGCTTTCCAGGACATACTGACAAACATAACTAAATCTGAAAAGACTTTCTTCTGAGATGGTGAAAGATTCATGCTGTGTAAAACCTTTCACAAGCATTCAGCACTTTTCCTCATTATTTTTTTATTGCAGTTCAATTTGCCTGGTTTATCAGCAGGGTATAGTATATGAAACTGAACAAGAAAGGACTTCCTTTCTCGTAGAAAGGAAAACAGTGTAGAATATAGTCTGTACTCTCTGTTTGCTTTGATTAGACACCAGGGCTGTCCATGTACATTTCAAAGCTAGGAAGATGAGTTTTCAAAGTAAATGTATCTTAAACGGCTTTAAAGAAAGTGATGCCACCAGTGGTCAGCAACAATACAGAAGAAATAGAAAGGTTTTCAATGAGAAGAAGAAAAAAGTTTTTTTGTATGAATTTGAGTGAGAGAAATTGAGTACTTCTCAGAGGAGGGAAAACTAATGCAGAGCTTGTTCTTTTCTGGCAAACCTCTTTAAATTTGTGGTCTGGATAAAGAAATATGCCTTCTAAGAAGTAATTAATATCTTTTATTAACATCACGTCTCAGAACGAGACAGTAATTTTGTTTGAAATTCACTGCCAGAAGATAAATTAGCATGATTGAACTGGGAAATGCGAAAGCCATAATTCACATGCTTTATTCAGGTAATTATTTAAATTACAGAAAAGCAAAAGAGGAGGGACTTAGATTTTAATATATCACAGAATAATCATATGTCAGAAAAGTATGCAAAACTTGAAAAGAAATGTCTGCAAATTAACAATTTGGAGTTCTTTTTTCCCTGAAGACAAAAAGCACTATATATAATCTGTAGGCTACTAGTGACACAGAACAATAAGTACTGGCAAAAGGTAAAAAATTCCAACTCTTCTTATCTTTTTTATTATTTTTAAGAGCATTTTTAATAGAGATGATTATTGGAAATGAAACTGAGTCTGTAATTACAAAGTTTATGGCTGTTATATCCCATTAGACTGGTTTATTTATTTTTTCACTTTTGGTTGGCTGAAATGCTCTTTTTAAGCTGTTTATGAAGTGTTTGGAAAAAGAAAAATCAAATGAAAACTAAAATGCCAAATAAAGGAGGAATATGGAGAGACATAAAACTCAGAAAATTATGTTACTGGGGTTTTACAGAACTGAATAAGTCTGGTTTAGAATTTTTCTGTACAACTTTATATCATACATAAAATGAGTGAGACTTCACTTAATGCTTTAATGTCCTAAGGAATTTCCTACAACTGTTTCATCTTCTTGATTTTTTTAAACATTAATGTTTTATTGCAATAAATAAAAAAAAAACCAACACCTCAAAAGCTACAAGAATCAATGCAGGTGAATTCACATTAAAATACTTGCTTGTGGTAGTGTCAAAAATCCATGTTTAAAGTAGACTGAGCAGTATGGTGAACTTGTCCCAGTTTCATTTGCTCCTTGTGGGCAGTGTTACAGTTCTACCACTGCTACTGTACATGAGAAGTCAGTTTCAGAACCAAGTAAGAGAAGGACAGGACTGTTATGAGATCTTTCCTAATCTATGCAAGTGTATGGCATGACATGGGACTACCATTATTCTCATCTTGTTTTACATAGATAATCATTTCACAGCTGTCAGAGCAGTATTCAGATGATTTAAAAATCCATTGCAAATGGAAAATACTTTTATATAATAATAGCAGCCTCTGTTAAGGTTTGGGTAATATGATATAAATCTCGTGCTCTCAGATGTACACTGAGTTTAAAAATATTGTAAATATTTAATGGAGTTCAGACTTTGTCACTAGGTAAAGTTTCCAGACAAAAGACAGGAACAAAGAGTGTGAGGTTGAGAAATAATTTCTGCTGATTCCCTCTGAAATGGGATTATGGTCTGTAGACAAAAGAGAGGTTTGTAAAATGTAAGCCTTAGGTGGGTCGCAGAGTCTCATCCATCCTCAAGGCTGGGCCTTCATGGGAAATGCACCAGAGATAGATGAAGCATCTCTTTATCCCTCCTTTTCTCCAAAAGGACTCTTGTTGGGTGGCATTTTTCCCCTTGGGTACTCTTTTGGTACCAAAAATCCAGCAATAGATTCATCTGAATGATCAGCTCCTACCTGCTATGCTTGTGGCATCTCGGCCATTGTTTAACAGATGCTGTTGAATTGTCCCCACTGATTAGGCTTAGTAGCTGGCTCTACACAAATCTATTTATGCAGTGCATCTGATGTGCTTCTTTTTGGCAGATAATGCACACATATGCATAACATTAACTAAAGTAAATTTTTTTATAAGCTTAGTAGCTTCAGAAGCTATTTGACCCCCTACTTGCTACAATAGTCTCCAGTGCTGAAATGCTGTCATTTACCTCTTTTGAGGTAGAGCTTTGTACTCTGTTATGTGTCTGAGTTTGTGTAATGGGAGTTGGTCTGCTCACAGGGTTTCAAGAAGCCTCTCTGGTCTAAAACAGCTTGAAATCTATGTTAAAACGAACTTCTAGAACAATGTTATAGAATATAAAAACTTTCATTTTCATACTAATGTCTAGAATATGTTTGCTTCTTTGACGCCTAAAGGGAAAACTAGCAAACAATGTATGTAACAGTAAAATTGAAGAGAATGTTGGATTACATGTAGGTCTACTTATATCTCCATATGATTCTCTATCTAGTAAAACATTATTATTGTTTATTATTATTATTTATTTTTATTATTGTTATTATTATTACCACCGCCAGGATTTTTTTTGCCAGCAGTAATGTTAATTCTGAATACTAAAAAATTCCTCTCAGCTAAAGGACAAATTAAATGCTGTAGGTGGTCAGTAAGAAGTAAAAGTCATCCCTTTACTGATACAGTAGGAAAGGAAAGAGAAAGAAACGTGAGAAGGAAAGTGGTGATGGGGGCAAATCACACTTTACATTCTGAGACTATCCCCTTCTTTTTGTGGAAGAAGAGTAGGCTTGCAGTAGAATTACATCAAACCCTGTTTTACAATGAGTCTTTTGTAGAGAAAATAGATAGGAGACAGAAGATATAGCCACAATAAAAAGTGAAGGATTTTGAGGGCAGTTGACATTAGTCTGTTTTTTCTTGGCCCTTACCTTAGTAGGGAGTACAATCATGTGAACTAGGAGTCTGAGAAGTGTACATATAATACTGCTGTCAAGAAATAGACTAGTGACTCTGAATCACTTTAATGTTATATACCATTATGTAGAATAAGAAAAAATGATGTAAGCAAGGCAGTGACACACTGAGGAGGAAGAGAGGTCATTTCTAATAGTTCTGATTCTGATTCTTATTAATGCTGAAATAAGGAAAAGGTACTGGATGTGATGGGAAGAATTTTTTGATAAAAAAGTTTTGTACTTCAAGCTGTGAATTTTTCAAAACCAATTTTTCTTCAATAGAAAGCATACAGATTGACTTTCTACTCACAGTAATACCTAACCCTATCACTAGGGTATTCCAGGGCCCGTAATCTATGGTCACTGATATGCCTGTTTTTCAGTTTGTGGTGGTATTTTTGGATTTTAATTTTTCAAAAAACTGTTGACAGTTCTCATTTTCATGTTTATTCAGATCAACAAAGAGCTTTGAATTCTCACAGGTCTCAAACTTCAAATATGTTTCCAAAAGCTTCTTTATTATTTCCTTCTTTATTATTTCCTAGGCTTTGCCTCAGTGAACACTATCGACATTTTCACAACTGCTGCTAGGTGCCAGATTAAAATAAGTGAAAGCATGTCAAAAAAGCAGTTCAGATGTAATTCTATACACCGTTTGAGTGTAACACTGAGGTTTCTGAGTTACTTGACTTTAAATCCTATGCTTTAAAACTTTTTAAAATATCTGGATATTAGATTAATATTAAACAGAAATGTCATCTCATATTTTTAATGCATTCAGACTTCTGTATAGCAAAAAGTCATGCTGATTCAATAACTAAATAACCTAGAGTACTGTCTCTAAATGCTAAAAGAAAATAAACCCTCCTTTCTGTCCACTGGATATATGGCAATACATTTAAGATTCCAAACAAGATGGACGTGGCAAAGTTTGCAGTTCAGGAATGGGGAGAATTCACTGGGTGCTTATGTTTCATTCTCAAATCCTGAGATGTCTTCCAATTACAAAACATGATTCAAATCTTCCAGTTGGTGTCAACTGGTGTAAGTCTGGTCTTTGCTAATTAATACGAGGCTGAAATTTTATCCTAGGGATGCGTCTATACTGTTCTGGGCCATGTCATATAGAACTGCTCTAGGTTGGGAAGCAGCAGAGTTGTTTAGCTCAGACCCCTGACTGATAATGTCACGACTTTCCAGGGCTAGATGTTTTTGGATGGCACTGCAGGATCTCCCATAGACATAGTCAGTATTTTCATGATATTCTGTCATGGACAGCAAAGAATATTAGAGCTACATAACAAGCTTGTGCAATTACTTTGCATTGCCTGTAAAGCCTTGATTAAAGATCTGTAATTTAAGCTACACTAGAGTGTTATTTTTGTGCTGGTCAGTCTGTGAAATAGAAGATGCCAAGTAACTCTTTCACTTAGGAATTTCACTCACTTTTCTGGACTGCATGTAACCTGCCAGAGGGATAGCAATGATGATATTTTTTATTTGAATGAGGGTTGGCTTACTTTTATATTTTAATTTCTCACCCCATCTGCCAGAGATGTCTTTCAAGTTGTTTAAGTTAATTAGAATCACATGAAATCAGCTCACTGCAGACTCAGAGATATTTTTGTAAAGCAAACACAGTTTTTTAGTGTGTAAAAAAAATCTGCTTTATTTTTTTCCAAAAATTCTAAGTCAAAATAAAAGAGAAGGAAGCTGACAGGCAACTACACTCATGACAAACAAACTGCTCCAACAATGGGTTTGGCTGATATTTCTTTAAAAATATGAATAATACCAGCAAAGGGGAATGTTATCTAACCCTGGAATAGAAAGGGAACCAAAAGGACCAAGAAGTAATCAATAGCTTTTTTTTTATATACATACACATACATATGTATATGTATACACACGTGTGTGTATGTGCGTACATATTGAATTTGTTTTCTTGAAAGAGTTTTTGTATTTCACAGATGTGCCACCAAGATGATCCATGGTAGCTTTGTCAGAGTGATACAACTTGGGGATTAGCACTGTCAAATATATAGAGTAGATTGTTCTCACTTCCTTTCTATTGAAAACAAAAATGCCTGTTCAAATGAAAGGCAAGGTACGTTTTAGCACCTTTTCCTTTTGACCATCTCAGAATAGAGCTCCTACCACAGCCAGCAGCCTTGTCAGCATGGCCATTGTTTCTCATTCTGCTGCTGCAGGCTGTACTGTAATTAACAGGTAATTAAGAGCACATGGTCTTACCTGAATCGAGCTACCTGTAATTCAGCTGCCAAAGCAGGGAGCACAGCAAGTGTGGGATTTGAAGTCAGCCTACCAGAGACCCTGTGGACTTGCTCATGTAGCTAAAACCAGGCTACGTGGGCTATGCCTGTGCTAGTAACTAGAACAAGCTGTGCCTGTGTGCTGGCCCCGAGGGCAAGTGTCACAGCGTAGCTCACGTCCACACAGCCACATTCTCTTCATTTCCCAAAATAGAGAGGCCTGGACTACAGTGTCAACTGGAAACCATCGTTGGCCTTTGCTGTCCCCAGCCTATTCCCCAGGAGAGCGCTAATTGGCATTGGCCAGAGCTGGGCCAGGGAGCTCGAACACAACAGGAGCATACTGGGGTCTCACACGCCAGTGCACGGGTCCAGAGACTCATCTCCATTAAGTAACATCTATACACGTGGCCACACGAACTAGGACCTGAACAAGCTAAATTAAAGCTGTCCTATATGTTTTTCACCCTATCTTTCTTCTTAGGTTGAATATAGGTACAGCCTAGTGCATGAGCAACACACTATCTGAGATTAAAATAGTATTCAAATAATTGGATCCCAGCTATAAACACCATAATACTAGTTTTTGCACTTCGCTGTCCTGCTGTGTTTGTTATACAGGAAGGGAAGTCTAAATCATTTCTCTGTGTTTATGAATTCCCAATGTGCATTAACATTCAGTGCAATAAACTGGAAAATGCCAAGTGCTATTTTAAAGCTTCTTTTTTCCAGACACACAGTGCTTCATATTTGGTCCTTTTTCTTGCAGGCTTTATAGCCACAGAAAGAATGGTGAAGACAACAGGATGAATAATGTACTTAATTTAGAATGATTTTGCAAGCTTATGCAAGTAGATTTCTAAAATCTTATTATGTTAAAGAGAGTTATTTTAGTTTTTTTACTTTAGGGTTAAACAAAGTGTCTTCATATTAAGCGAATGTTTTCTCTAGTTTTTTGGGTTTTGTTGTGGGTTTTTTTTTCTATAAACTGATGGTAAAGTGTAATGTTTTTAGTTTCTTGGAGCTGAAGAGAAACAAAACTTTTTATTTATAGAGGTTTATAAAAGGATCTGATTCATTCTCCAGAAATCAATTATTTGGTATAAATAATAGCATTTTCTTTACCTGTCTGCATCACTGAGAACCATTGCACTGCTGAGATGGGAACAGATTAGAGTTTATACTAAAAATCTCCCAGAATTTGGGGATAAACAGAGATTTGGATGTGGTGACCAGTAACGTGACAACAGTGGGTGGATATCGAGTGGGAAGAATGTAGAAGGAGGGAAGTTGAATGCCACTGATTTTTTGGAGCCGAGAAACTGATAAGGAAAAAGAACCTGGCATTTATCCTTAGGATCTCTTTGGATGCAGGCAGTCACCACTCCCAGTGGCAAATTCCAGAGGAGTGGAACAGATGCACACACTCTAGTGTTTGCTGTGATTAGGGAAATAGCATGTTTAGAAATAGTTAGAAGAAATGGTGATTAATAATACTGCAGCTTTCCAGGTAGGGGTAGGGACTATGCCCCAGCTGAACAAAAATCTTGTTGTATGATGACATCAAGGTGCCAACGGGCTTTGTTTTTCTATATATAGTATTAAAACTCTAGCTGGAGGGAATGAACTAGTGGTCAAAGCATGAGGCTGGAGTGGAATTGTCTGTCTCTCCTTATTGCCTGTTACCCAAGCTATATGCAGTCCTGTTTGCTAGTTCCTTTTCACAGCCATGCTGCCAAATTCTCCTGCTATGGCTGCACCCACCTGAGCATATTTAGTGCAGTCATTGCAGTTTCTCAGTTTTGACAGCAGGGTAACTGAGTCACTATGAATTATCTCAAAAATAACACAACAGAGTTGAGTAAAAGCAAAAGCTCGGAAACCCCACTGCTATTTTCTAGAAGAAGCTTGTGGAAATGTTGAGGAGAAGAGGCAGAAATAATTTGTTCTTCATTTAATAACATTGGATAACTTACTCCACTGGTCCTGGATCATTCAAATAGCTGAGATTTGGGAAAGAGGCAGATAGTGATTTTGGATACTGTCACCCACAGTAGGTTTTCTCATCAGTATGACATTTTAATAAAGCACTGACAAGTTTAATTTCTGTAAATTATCAAGAACGTTGAAGAATCTGAAGCTTCATACACAGAGGCATATATCTATATGAACTGCCTCTAAAGACACTCATGAACTAGTAGTTTTTTCTCTTTTGAGTTATTGGGAAAGATTAAATCCCAAGGACACAAATAGATAGGACAACTGCAAAGGGTTTCTAAAGCACTAAAGCAATTTTGCATGGTTTCTGCTAATGCCAGAATCTAATGTCCACTAAAATGAGAGGGAGATGCATGAGAAGCAGAGACTCAGGGCCGCCAAGCCACCGATATGCATTTATCATGTTTAACAAAAATATTTTTTTCCACATTAGCAACACTGACAAACCAGTAGGCAAGTCCCAGAGAGCTATTTACACTACAGTGACTACAATTACCAAAAACCTTTGAAAATGTGCTGCAGTACTTTTCCCAAATGTAAGTAAATCCTCCAGAACAGTTGACCCAGGTATCTAAGGTAATTTGAGTATGTCACCCACACACTAGTCCATACAGGTATGCCAGAAGCCAAACACCTTTGCAGGTTTTCAGCTTAGAGTGATTTAAAGGTATCCAATGCAAACAGTCTCTAAACTACACTGAAACTGAAAAAACAACAATAGTACCTGGAAAAAAATGAGCTTCTTATGAATAAAGTATAGAATTATCTAAAGGACCTAGGTCAATCTAAACTTTAAGTTATTGTTAAAATGCTGATTGTTTGCCTTAATAGGGCAGCTGTGCCAAAGAAACAACTGACTGCAGGAACAAATCTGATATGTGCGATAGCAATTTATAAGTGGATTAAGAGTGCATGTGTAATGTGAAGTGATGAGAATTTGTGTTTAATAATTATTCTCGTGAAATTTTCAGACTGTCCAAACACAAAATCATTGATTTTGTCTGTCCTCCAAGATCATGTGGACTTAAAGGACCAAAAAAATGCATTATCAGTAGTATGAGGTAATAAAGTATTCCTTCTTACTCCTTTTCTCATAGAGATAGACACAGCTATTGAAAATGCCCTCCTATTTAAAAAATCCTTGTTCTCTAAAGCAAATAGTTCAGAAGCAAGAAAGCTTAAAATAAAGAGTTTCTTGCTTTGCTGAATATCTTTCAAGGGAGTTGGGAAAGAAAGAAAAAATAAGCATCTGTGAAGTCATTCTCTGTTGATTCTGATTAAAATTCCAGACTTTTAATGAAGTTGAAAACCCACAAAGAAGAAGAGAAAAATAATGTTTCACTGATGTATAGGAAGGCTGGACAAAATACAATGAGAAAGTATGACTTAAAGGTTTCTTAAAAGGAATAAGAGACTTGAGTTTCCTTTGCTAATATGTAAATGTATCTGGAATATACTCCCTTGCTCCAACAACAACTGCAGTAATTACCACAGCTTCTCTACGCCTTTCACTGATGGTCTGAAAATTCTTTGGATTCTGTCTTTAATCAGCATTTTTCCTGGACCATTTGGAGCAGGGGCATCCCACTGAAGTAGCTTGTCCCCAGATAGCTCCTAGCAGTGTTGTTGTTGCATAGACCAGAGATAACCATTCTCATCGAGCCTGTACCTCGTCCTCTCTGCAAGGGCACAAATAGTGGGATTTCAGATGAGCTCAAAAGACTTTGGAGCATGAGTCCCAATATTATTTTTTATTTTGTTTGTTTTTTATTTTATAAGCTTCTATTGCAAGCATACACTTGAATCCTAAAGTAATTGCCAATGTTCTTTTCTTATCCTTGATAAACAGATTCAACAAGTAGTGAAAACCAAAAGCATTCCTACGAAATCAACAGAAACTAAGTGAGGGGATTTTTTACAGATTTAAATAATGAGTTTAATATCATCAGTGCACAGAACACGGAGCTGTTCTGCAAAACACTTAATAGGTTAAACCACTGTCAAACAATTACACAGTATTCTCAGCACAGAGAAACATAAATGGTATTTGCAGGTAGTTAGTGTAGGAGAGCAAATGAGCAATAAAACATAGAAGACAAACAGTTCATCTGCAAGAATACAAGAATACAAATGGCCTCAACAGAAGAAGATGAATGTTCATGAGGCTTTATAGCTTAGTATGTTAAGCATCATCTGCTGTCATCAGTATAAAACTCCTTTCTAAAGCAGCGATAACTATTGTAAACTGTTCTCATTTGCAGTTGAAACAAAGAATTCACAGAGGCATTTCAGGATCTTTTCCCTTTTTTTCTCGTCCTATTCCTTCTAAAATCAGTTTATCTCACCATATTTTCTCTAAGAAATCTCAGATACTATTATTCAGGTTTTACATTGGGTTTGGTATTGTTTTGTTTTCTTTTTCTTTTTCTTTTGTTTGTTTGCTTGTTCAGTTTTTTGTCTTGTTTTTAATTATCTGACGGTGGATTTCTATTTCAGGTGGAAGTGCTGAAGGCCCCCAGAAGAAAGTTATAAAAAAGGCACTTTTGGCCTTCAAACTCCGAAAGAGAAACATGCAATTATGGGTGGAGGTACTCTTAGGCCCAGACGTGATGCTTTCATCACAGCAAGGCTCCAGGATATGAAATAATTCACAGATGAATCCTAAACAGTGTGCTCAAGAACAGATACAATGCAATACCTCTTCTCTTATCCAAAAGCAAATAGCAATAAATTTATCCAAGCTTTAATAGGGATCCTAATTTTATTTTGGCCACAATTTGAGAACAGGGTTCAAGCTCACTCCTTTTGCGGTGTGGCACTGGTCAGGTCAGCTAATTTTGAGCCAAAGAATTGTAAGTCTGTTTTCTGTAACAAAAATCTGTCAGAAGGCCAGGAATCTCTGTGGCATAGAAGGGTTACTAGCCAAATTTTTCCAGGTAGCTTAAGGCAAGTTGATTTTATTCAGGTAAGGACCTTTGGCCCATTTGAAATATCCTTGGTTCTGGTCTTTGGTGTCTCTCCTTTACAAAGTCTGACACTGTAATTCCTAACATACTTCTCAGGGATAGCTAAGTCAAGAGAGCACTTTCCACATGGATGGAGAATTAGGGAGACAGGGGAATTACTCCCTTTCCCTCACATCTATTTATCACTGAGTGATTTAAATAGGCTTCTTACCCTCTGTTTTAGGTGATCACAAAAATAATTCATGAGCAAGGAATAGGCTTCTACAAATATTTTTCCAATGCTTAATATTCTTGAAAAAGAGGTATTGGCTTAAGATGATGAAAATATGAAGGCAATAGAAATCTCAACGATCTTGCCATGCTCAGCCATTGCTGAAAGTTACATTATCTATTGTGTTATGAGAACCTACAACTACTGTTCTGCATGTCAATGATTTACAGTGCTTAACTAAAGGGATGGCAATTATAATAATAATAATGTAATTGTACTTTGAGTAATTGTGCATAATGTATTGAATTCAAAAGCTTTGACTTTGACTTACAGCAGCATCAGAAAATGTTTTGATTCTACAAAGCACAGTACGAAGACTTTCATCAGCCTACAGCCTTCAGGCGCATAGGTTTCTTTCCAAAAATAGGTTAACTCCTTCTACCAAATGGAGAACACCTAAATCAAAACTCCTCAGTGTATTTGTCTGCTATGTATATTGTGTAGCATAGAGAGTACTGTAATTACTCATCCCTTTCCAGTGGTAATTAATGGAAAAACTTTAGACGTCAGGAACAGTGTGTCTCTTTTCAAAACCTATCAATCATTTTTTAAAATTTGCAGATTATATAAAACATTTTGCATGCTTACAGTCTGTTAAATTTTATTGCCACACCTAGCCTGAGGAGAAGAGTTCACTGGCATTTTAGTAATGCAAGGAGATTTAAAATTTATATGTGAAGTTGCACACTTTATTAACAGCAATATTATTCTTACTATGCTTCTGCCATTTCCTTCATTTAAGGAGCTGATCATCAGAGTTAAGCAAGTCATTAGCATCCCTTATAAGCCATATTTGATAAGGCAGACTCCCCAGGTAAACATTTTGATTTTAAGCTCATTATTTTATACAGTTCTAAATCCTTATACAAGTAACTTGTATAAAAGAAATACTATATAGAAACCTAAACCAATCAACAAGCTTGCAAAGTTTTATTTCTGAAGATAGAAAAACTTTTCCTGCTGTTCTGCAAGTGTTGGCTAGTAAAGTATTTGTGTTTGCTTTTGAAGAGCACAAAATACTTCTTATCCTATCTAAATATAGAAATCATAAATAATACTTTGGCACAATACTTTGGCTTCTGGTGACTTGGAAAGGATGTGGTGGCAGAAAACAAAGGTTGTGTTAACCTTGATGGCAGAAGTAGGGGAAAGTTGAAGGTATAGTTCCTCTTGTGAGGGTATAGTTCAAAGCAGCAGGTTAACGAGTTGCTTTGTATGAAATTTTCAGTCTCTATCAATCCATGCATTTACCGTAAGAGTACAAAAAAAAAAGGTGCTTAGAATGAAACAGCCTAAAAACCTCTTTGTTTCTATTTATCTGGAAAGTTGCAAGGGCTGGTTAATGAACAATGAACAGACTTGTTACTTATTGATCACAATAGTAGCGATGATGGAGAAAACAATATGCACCATAGTGCAAGATTAAAAAGGGGTTTTTTTTAGAAATTAATATATAACTTTATCAGAGAAATTACTGTTGACAATTTATTGGTTTTAGGATAAGCCCTCACACATGCTGAGCAAAGATTACACATAACGTAACATTGTTAAGGTAAAAATCTGTGCTACATGAATAATTCACACAGAATGATGTTGAGACCAGTGAGATTAGCTAGCAAAAGGTAATGGCATACTTTTCAATTGCTCTTAGTCATGGGAGTGTCTAGAGAGGTTAGAGAGACTAGAGAGTCTCAGCATTCTAGTATCAGGACATCACCTCAGTACCCTTCCATTTTCACAACCATGGCCAGTATTCTGCAGCTGCATTAGAGGCACATTGTGTGGCCTTTGTGGATGTGTGTGGGGTAGGGAAGGGAGAGGAAATCCCTCTGACAATCTAAACAATCCATACTGTTACTTTGTGCCTCTGTAGGATGGGTATAGAAAAGAAAATGTAGTATGTCTTGCAGTTTTTATGTTATCTCATTAAATGAGCCATGGGAGCCCTGATCACAAGAAGCAGCAGAGCTGGTCTAGCAGACTGCTCTTTTTGGGTTAGCAGAATTTGCTACTTGTCTTTCTCCTACCCTTTGCAGGCATCTTTCTAGACACTACTTTATTGTCATGAAGATCTATACAGAAAATTACACCATAGCTGTAGCAAGGAGAGGTCCTAAATAGTCATAAACCCAGGTCTTTGCTGTGAAGTCTTTCTCATTGCAGTCAAAAGAAAATCCAACAATATGTCTGTATAGAGGCAGCCATACAAGAAATATACTCTCTCCTATCAGGAGGCAGATTTTAAATAGGGCAATGACATTTACAATATTTTACTATAAAAAGCAGTAAGCGGGAGTGGAGCTCTCTTGAACCTGGCATTCAGCAACTTGCAATAGACTCAGAATATTGTTATTTCATATGTTCTATTAGAGAAATAGTTCCAGTCTTACTGTAGCTGTTGTTGCTATGGTTCCCTGTGTTGGAATACATGTTTATCTGCACATTCCCTGTCGCTGAGGCTACCTCATATGATAATGAAATGAAAGGAGATGCATGTTTGAAATTTTCATCTTCCCAAATGGGGGAGTGTAGGGTCTGTTGCTGTAGACAACTTCAGAATAATGGCCTCAAATACACTACCAGGTAGTTGGAAAGGGTGATTTAGGACATATCTCAGTTTTGCAACAGAATGTCTTGTAAGTGCATAAGCTTAGCTTTGAACAAGCTGTTTCATTTTTATAGCACATAAAATGTATCTCTGTGATAAAATGTGGTACTAGACAGAGACTTTTGAGCTTGGTCCATGCCAGTTAGCTCAGATTCCAGAAACAGAATTGTCTGCTGTTCTGCTTGGGCAGTCTCTTTGTCCTAATTCAAAGTAGCTTTCAGTGCTCTAATGGATTCTGAGATACTGGCTTTTGTCCTGAAACAAGCAGAATTGTGTCAGTATGACTCTGCACCACCACCAGTAAACTCAGCCCCATGCTAGTATTACTTTACTGCTTTCAGCAGGCAAACCAGTTGATATGGACTCCCTTGGGTAGCCTCACAGTAATCCTTGGAGCAGTATTGAATGTGTCCACTGACCATAAAGCACAAGTGCAGAACAGAGCCTGCACTGAGACTATCCTTTAATTAAAAAGCAAGTTACAGAGAACACAGCATCAGTCAATGTTCAGGATTTACTCTTCAGGGTCTTTCCCAACAAAGTACAAGATTGCTTCTCTCCTCTATGTTCCACATCTAGATGCTGCAGGAAGAGAGGTACCAGATACCAAGAAACAAAGGCTCATGTACCTCAAGGATGCTATGAGGCAAGCAGCTCTCCTGAAAGAGGCTAGAACAGCTGTGAATACACTTCAGCTGAGCCAGGTCCATTTGCAAACAAAGTTCAAGCGAAAAAATGAGGGAATGGAAAAAAGAGCAAACAAAGTTTTTATTCAGTTCCCAGTGACTCTCCTACTTACTGGCTCTGTTGTCCTACTCACCGCTGAGAAAACTCAGGAGGCATGTCTCCCTCATAGAGCTCCACAAGGGCTGACCTTAATGTTTACTTCATTATCCCCATGGTGAACACTGCATAAAAGCCCAGCATAGCACAAAAAGTGCAAAAACCCCAACTCAGCTAGATCCCTGGGGGAGGTGTTTGCACATTTCCTGCCCTCTGTAGTCAAATAGAAGCCAGTCAAAAACACACACTCTCTCCCTGGCTTTTGCAATACGAGAGAGTTTTCAATCCAATCTCTTCCTCTTTCTTTTCCACGCATCATGGACCTAAGCATGCTCCATGCAGCAGGGGCACACAGAGCAAACAATTTTTGGTCGGGGCAGAATTCAGCCATGTTTATTTATATAGCTAGACTAATCACCGCAACCTTCTGATGGTCACCATGTGTCTGGCAAGCTTCAGCTGCGGTGTTCTGGGAAGCTACAGCCTTGCTTTCTCCCAGGCATTCCCCTCTGCAGCCCTGAATGAAACAGGGAGCACTGTGAGGCAATGACAATTGACACAGCTCCTGTACCTACACAGCAGAACAGCTGAACTTTTGCTCCCTCCTCCTTCTTCCTGTCCCCCTCCTGCAAATCCAGCAACTGCTTGAGACTGTTCTTTATACACAGTACAATCTGAGGTGAAACATTTGTAAGAACTAGCGCTGCATGCATTTTCACATGAACTTAGAAACAAATGCTATTTAAAGTGGGTTGTCCCAGGAGTCTCTCTCAGTTAGCACAATGCGCTTTCCCAGAAGGGGTTCAATTTCAGGTCTTGAACTTGTCCCACGCTCCCAGACCTCCTGGGCCGAAGACTCTGGCAGTCATTAAACCCAAACCCTAGCTGGGAGCTGGTACTTTGGATAGGCCAGTTCTGAGCCATTCAAAATATGAAGTTTGCATATCCAAAGGGGGAATCAAATTTGGCCTTTCTCAATCAGAAGCTAACCCCCTGCCACCTCAAGGAAGGGAAGTGATGTTCTAAGCACTCCTGGGAAAGAAAACAAGTGTCTTTCCCCTTTTTCCCTTCCCAGAGAAACCCCCCCAAGGAGAGCCATAAAGGGGCTCAAAATTCCCAAAAAGGAGGACATTTTGAAGACCAGACTAAAAACTACAAGTTTTTTTTTGCAATCCCTATTAATTTTTTTCTATGAAGCTATCTATAACTTGAAGGACTTCAACAGGTACCTGACTGATTTTTGTGGTGCTACAAAATCAGCTTTTTGAGGAGAGTGTCCAGTTTTGAAAGCTATAGGGGCTGAAGCTGAAAGGGAATGTGAAGAACCTAAGGGGAGGGGTTAATCAGTGCCTTGCACAAGAGGAGGCCCTTTGTTTTGAATATTCCCTTATTTTCTCCTATTTTCTAAAATTATCTGGCAAACAATGCAGATGGCTTACAGCAGTCTGTCTCCTTTCAAATCAGTGAAGCTGATTTGCACCTCTGGAGAAACCCCTGAAGGTAGCAACAGTCTAATAACTGTAATCATTTGCTGCAGTCTCAAGAAAAATTCTTATCAAAGCTTTCATTCTGGCTTTAAAAAGTATTGTTACGGTTTTCCTATGGTCGGGAATGCCATGCATCAACTACTTTATGAGGGTTAAGAAGATGGACAGTTGAGAAACATGAGCTCAGTTTTGGTATTATTTATTTCCAATGTGCAATATAGAAGTTGCAGGTTCTCAGGAAACGCTTTTGTTAATGTTCTGCTGGACAAGGATAGAATCACCCTCAACATCAGCTTTCCACGGGCTGCAGAATGGCTCACTGATACTCTAGCCACCAAGCTGTCAGTGTGGTGGGCTTGTGGGAAAGAGAGATGTACGTATGCACTGTTATAGGACAGAATTGAGTGGAAGATTATTGCTAAATAATATTCAAGGTGTGGACACTTTATTAACTACTGAGATACTTATTACCTTTTCTTAAGCTGTTATGATGATGTCTTTCCCTATCAACTCCTTCCTGGCTTTACGTGCACTGTGGAGGACTTTAGATAAGGGCTGTACTGCCTAGTGAGGGTACCCAGAGAAGAGCTATTACTATGCACACCTGTCAGGATTTTCATTTGTTCCATTGGTCAGGTATGTTACGAGTGCATTACTATAGAAAGAAAATACTTCATTTTAAGCTCAGACACAGACAGAGTCCTGAAAAACCAATTTTAGGACTAGAAAGAACTTTAATAACAATTTGAGAGACTGACCTTGTGCATGCAAACAGTATGGTTGACAGAGAGTAGATCTGCATATTTTCTGCTTCTAGCAGATATTCAAGGTTAATTCAAGAAGTAAAGAAAATGAGAATCATTAACAAAGAGCCTTTGGCAGATAAATGGAATGGCCACATTGCGATCTCTTTAACAGCTGCCCTGTGACTTTTGTATTTCTGTTGCAGCAGAGAGTGACTAATTGCAATCAGTTCATGTACTGGTACTTATAGACTGGAAATTTAATTTCTGTGAAGCACTGAACTTTATCACAGTATTTCAGTAGCCAGTTATCTACATTTGCTAAACTGAGGGGTAATTTTTGACTAAATGAGTGATTTAAATTTTTTTTTTTTAAATCTCATAGCAATGATCGCCAATTATAAACTCACCCATGAATTCCAATTTTTTTTATGCAGTGCTAGAGTTTGCAATGTCTTTGCTAGCATTTTGAAGCTAAAGTCAAGTATCTGTTCTCAGATGGAAGGCCTCATGTACCTCCTCTGGTAATAGAGAATGGCCAAGAGAACCTCGTAATAGCCCTCATACTGAAAGCAGCAGAACTGCTCCAGTGTGGTGACCCAGCTGGTCTGGCTAGCTTTTCTGATGCAGAGGGTATAACTACTGTGTTTCAAGCTCCAAGATTATATTGCTTTGTATTTCTTTGTGGAGGAATAGTCATGAGCAAGTACATTTGATGCTTACTCAATGGTCTTTTCATCTTGACATGTCCCCAGAAGTTTATGTTCTCCTAAGAAAGACAACCCTTAGAGCATAGGCAGGATGTAGACTGAAACGGGGTGACAGAATTATGGTTTAAAATCTTTCAGCGGACTGAAAATAATTTTTACAATACTGTTTCAAACAATTCATTTAATTTCTACATATAGAGGTTTTCCGGGCTAGTACTGAGACAAAACGAGAAGACAGGAGATGTGAGAAAGGTTGTGCCTGTTCAGACTTTTGAAAGGTTACTAATAATCATCAGTGCCTTATGCTGCTTGCAAATTCCATTTGCAGCCTTTAGTTCAACCTCTTCAAATCTTTGATGTCTTGTAACACTAAAGGTGCTTATAATCCTAATAGAGTGGATTTTTAGAATATGGAGCTAGATAGGAGTTAAACTGGGGTCCAGGTATAAGGAATTAGTTATTTTTTATTTTTAGTTCATTGGGACTTAAGGTTCAGGAGATATATTTCAGAATTTAATTCTTCCTTTGGGTCCCAATTATGCTCTGATCTACACTCCATGTAATTCCGCTAAATCAGTGCTCCTACTCCACTCCCTATCTCTAGCTCCAAGTCAATGATGTGGCTGTTCGTACATCATGTCTCTCCCTCCTGCAAACCCTCTTGCTAATCAGAATGGAGATGCTGTATGTTCCTGAGAAGAGAGGAAAATGAAGCAATGAACACAAATCCCGACACCAAGATCTTACTTACAGTGTACGGCCCCGTTGTTACACACAGCTGCTGTCAGCACAGACATACATGCTGAAGGGCACAACATGATTATCACTCCATAAAAGCGAGCAGGAGAGCTTGGTGTGCAGTAATTATGTCTTACACAGTCATCTCCCTTGTTGTCCCTTCCTTTCAAAAATATCCATATGGGAGCTTCAGTTCAAGTGCTTTCAATGAAAGTGATTAAAATGAAAGGTTTTTTCAGCTTCTCTCAGGCAAGCAACACACCAGTTCTGCTGAAGTAATTTTGCTTTTCCTGTATGATAAAGAGACACTGCAGAAAGTGAATGGCGTTTTTTCTGTTTCAGAAGAACCTTGATTTCTGTGCACACATTGAAATAAAAATAAAGCTGCTCAGAATCTGTGTCAGCATGTGACACTATTTCTTGCTGCAGAGTCATGAAAAATTCATGCATTATGTACTGGTTAAGAATGTCATCCTTTCCTAAGAGCCAAAAGGCAATAATTCACTTAAACATTGATTCAAAATAAAAATATCACAGAGGCTCGTCCCCAGCATGGTACATTACACAAGCACATAACATGAAGAAAGGGAGAAAGGTCACGGTAAAGGGAATGCAAGATGTATTTAATCTGGTTAAACAGACAAACTCTCCAGGGCAGGAACTGTCTACTTATGTGTCTGTGTAGTGCCTTACACAGCAAAGCTCTAACCCACTGGAGCCTTCATATCCTCAAACAGCAGCAATACTCAGGATTAGGGGAGTTAAGGGAAAGGCTGAAGCCCATATTTGATTTTCATTGTCTTAGCTGATTTCTTCTGACCTTTCTCTAAAGTCTTTGCATTTCATACTACGTAGAATACACACAAACCCTGCAGCAGGTTACGCTGCAAAGAGTATGATATTAAGGAACATCATTTTCTAATATTTGTTAGGAGAATTGTTACAGCACATAGGCCTTTCAGTCACATACATGGAGAAATAGAAGACAGAGATAGGAAAATAGCAAAATAATTGCATATGATATTTTAAAAATATGAAAAATCCCCGAGAAGGCACAGTTTATAATATAATTCAAACTCCTAAATTGCAGAATAGAAAGTTATCTGCCTAATAAAGACATCATGGGTTTCAGCCCTGATGGGAGCAGCAACTCATTGCCTTTTATTCTATTAACAACTTGGACACCAAAAGCAGTATATCTCTGTAGGCACAGCTAAAAAAATAATTTCTGAATTAGAAGAATAATGGTCTCTAACCAGTGACTTTATGCAAAACAAAATAAGTCTATGAATAGTTTATGCAGTTGTCTCTGCTGCCCAGCAAAGCAAGAGCCTTCCTGCACAGGCTGAACACTGTGGTATGGGCTGGGAGTGGAGTGGCTTTGCTACATACAAGCCATAAAGTGGGAGGCATTTGCAAGCTTTATGGATAGAACTAAAATCATTAGACCAGATAACACAGTTGAAAAGTAGCAAAAATGGGTTTTGGCAGAAAACCCCCTCTTCATGTTTTATAGTTCTTCAGTCTAGGACTCCGTTTCATTTTTCCAAATACACCAGCTGAGTCTACTGAGTGACCAACTTGTGAATCTACCATCTAAATCTTTTCCTCTTTTGTATTCCATTTTCTTTTACACACTTCTCTAACCATCAAGTCAAAAACATGCAATAATAACCCTGCATCCCCATTTTGACTATTGCTTCCCTGCTAGGGGTATTTAGGCTTTCAAACAGAAGAATACTAAAATGAATTTCTTGTAGCAAATTTTCTGAAATTGCTTTTTTTCCTCTCTTCCAAAAGGTGAATGTATATTTAAATGAGCCTTAACTACTATCTTCTGAATGTTTATACTCAGTATTTTAATGAGGGAAAAGCTGTGCACTAAGTAGCAGTGTTTTAATGAGGAACAAGCTGTGCTCTAAGTAGCAGAGGGTTAATCTCAGCACCTTTTTTATGGCTCAAGTGATCTCATCTTAAAAGGACATGAGCTACAAAAGACAATATTTAGAGATTAAACAGTTATGAATACGGACAATGTTGGTCTTGTATAAAAAGATTACAGAAGTAGTTTGATAGTTCTTATTTTGTCCATTTGTAACATCTTCTGCAGGATTAAGATAGCCTGTCCAATGAGCCATATTGTAGTAATTTGATTCGCATTGTCTTGCGATTTGAAGATTCACTTGATAAACCCTAAGTTGTTCGCTTACATGGTAATGTTCTCTTTTTATTGTTCTGCTAAATTTGCGTTCCAAATAATAAGTATCTTTCAGTGCTTCCTAGGTTAGCCTCAAAAAAGTGATTTTTCTACCAGGAATGGCAGCTTTGCATTTGAGAATTAGCACTGTCATTTTTTCATTACAGGATCAACCCAAATTTAAATTATGTAGATTCCATCTGTCAGTTTATTTTTAGAATTTAGTGTTTTACTATTTGTCATCCATGATTAGTATGTTAGGGAAAACATGTGACTCTTTTCAACTTAAAGAGGTAGTTTTAATATGTATAGCTCCCACAAAGAATGCCCTTGTCCTTTACAAAAGAAAACTCATCTCAGTCATTTGGGAATACTGTTTTTCTGCATTTGATGTCTAAACACTTGTCTGAATACAAAGACCTCAGTCAAACTCCAGTAAAGAAAACAGATATGAAATATTTCAATTGGAAAATTTGCTAAAAGCTACAAAGAAAGCTTTCTCATGACTGTGAAGTCCCCTGTGGTCAGATCACTGATATGGCTTCACAGGAATTACACAGTGAAATCTTCTGAGCTGTTCTTCACAGGGAGAAGACACCTTTGCCTATGTCCTTTGACTGGGAGTGAGGAAATTATTAAATCCATTCTACAACCTGTATTTTGAAGTCTCTCTTTTTGGGAAGGAAGTACTAATCCAGGTACAGATTAAGACTTCCTGTAATTTAAACTTGGTGATGCATAAAGCAGCCTGGCCTTCCCATTAAAACTTCTGTCCCATGCTACCCAGAAATGCAGCCCCTCTCTCCTCCTCTCAGGCAGGTCTAAAATCTTAATAATTAGACTTTGTGATGTGATGCCATTTCAGTAAATAAGATCAGAGTTTTCTAACCCTTTGAGCCAGCTGCGTCCTCCTTCTTTCAGACTGTATGTTAGATTCTTTGAATTACATGGATGTGCATGATCTATCATGACCTGATGAATCAAGGTTCTGCTGGGTTGACTGTTATTTTGGGCAGGTAATTTAATATTAGTGAGCACAACTTTTTCTGCATTCAAAAGTCACATACATCCTCCCCCTTCCTTAAGTTGTGGAAAGGTACATGTTTAGGTCACTGCCAAGAAAGACTCTGATACTAAGATGACAGTCCAAAGACAGTGGGCTGACAATGCTTATATGGAGTGGTGTTGCTAGGATCTCTCAGGCTATGTTGAAATGTTCAGCCTTTAATTGTTGGCAAATCCAAAAGTCAGGTGGTGCTGTTTGGTTTAACAGAGAAAGAAAAAACCCCAACTTCTAATGAAAAACTTAACTGGGCTTTCTGCACCTCCCTTTCACATCTCACTATTAAGTTAAAAGACAAAGAACCCCTCTGAAAATTCTGTGTAGTTCCTTGTCCAAATTGCACATGACACAGTGGCTTAATATTTGATCCTTAAAGACAGTTTCCTAACTTTTTTTCTTTTTACTCAGAATGGATGTGTTTTAGAAAGACATACACAGATAATATTAACCTGTTAGTATTAACTTCTCTCACAGAGCAGTAATTCAGGAATAACTTTCTGATATTGGTCTCACCAACAAAGAATTTGCATTAGTGAGGTAAGAAAATGACTGCAATACCAGATATATTCAAATATCCTTGCCTTCAATAGGCTGCATAAGACATACCATACAAAATTCCACCCAGAATTCTTATGTGATTTTCTGTACAGAACCAGTGACACTTCAGAGGTTTTAATCTACACAAAGCATGATTTCAAATCCATCTCTTTCTGACAAACTTTGAATAGATTTAATTATAACAGTGAGAAATGTACAAGACTTGTAAGAAGGCAGTGTCAGTAAAGGTTTCAATCACCGCACATGCTAGGTATTTTTCTGTGCTTTCTTCCAGAATAGCTCAATTCTTTTAATGTAATTTGGCTTTCAGTTTAAAACCAAACAAAAAGATTGCTTGTAATTCTCTTCAAAACCCCTGTAAATACTGTTTTTCCCTTCTGCTGTGCCTTCCAGATCAAAAGCATCTGCAAATATTTTATAAGTATTGTTCCAGCCCCCTTGGGGGCTAGCTAATTAAATTGCATGGCTTTGGAGACATATGTGGAAACAAACTCTGAAATTAAATAACATGCCAGAGAAAAGGGCAAAAGTCTGCATCTCAGTTATGAACAGAAGCTAAACCATGCAGCTACCAGCTATCCATTTTAAGTTCTGTGGCTGCTTCTTTTCTTTTGATTAGAGCTAGTTCTTTGATCACAGACATGTGATAGTACAATGAGGCCTGATTAATATTTATTTTCCTCACTGTGCATCATTTAGAAGTGTTGATTCCTGTATGCCTAGTTTAACCCACTTTTCTGGTATGACCCATTGGTGGAATGATTTTTGACACTCACTATCCTGACTGTTCCCTGGATGCAGTCCCTAATGCTGGCTTTTGAGGAAAAAGCAGCCTTGTTGTTTTAGAAAACATGACCTCCAAACTGAGTTCCTGCGAATGGATTGATTTATACCTGAGGCGATTCCAGTTCTGCACCAGCTTTGCAAGTTGTTTGCTGTCCTACAGGAAGGTGCTTCACATTTACAAAGGAGTGGATTTGCCACAGCAAACTCCTTTATTCGATGAGCACACAGGATTAACAGTGTCAAACCAGTGGTTTTCTGCTAGCAGGGAGCAGCAAGCACCGCCTGGGGTGCCTTCCCTGGCACCACACTGGAGAGCTCAAGCCAAAGTCCTGCCATCACTGGTGACACTAAATGGAGGAGGTCCCTCACGTTTCCTATTCCAGCAAGGCTTAGATGGCTTTTGGCTTGTGCGAGATCACTCACAGCTCCTGACAGAGCAACGACCACAGCTTTCATTGCTGGGTCTGGCAGGACTTGTGCTAGCAGTGATGGAGCCAGGACACCAGTAACAACATTCTCTTTGCCAGTTTTGCTCCACAAGGAGGGAAGCAGATTCATTCTGCTCAGAGATAGCAACCCAGTATTTTTTTGTGGCAACCAGAACTATTCTAAGCACAGAAGTTGTCAGATCGCAAATATTTAGATGAGGCATCGCAAGAAATATAACGTGAAAGAATCCTACTGCTTTCTGATTAACGCAATATTCATCACCATCCAAACTCTAGCATGAGGTCGGGCACCAGTTTGTCATTTATTAATCATTTTTATGTCTCAGCTCCAGTAACAGAAAAAAAGGAGTTAAATAACTCAGTTTACAACTACTAAAAATAAACTTGCAGACTTGCTGGATTCCTCCACATTAAAATGTAAACAACTGTCAGCTCTTCTGGAAAAGCTAGTTTTGCCCTGCCTGTGACTTCCCCAGGAGAATTTATGTTTTTTTAAGAAGTTTTATGCTGAAGATTTGTTTCCATAATTGGGACTGGACAGTTTTCTCTCAGAAAAAATGAAAACTAAACTCTTTCCAATTAAAACAATTGCTACTAGAAACAGAGCACACAGACCATGTAGAGAATGGTGTGAGCCGCTTCAGCAGGGATTTCAGCCAATCATTTTCAAATTTGGGTGCCTCAAGAGAGGCAGCTAAATCCATATTTAGACACCTAGATTATAAGTGCCTGGTCTGGCTTCACTGCCAGCACCCACAGATCCTATGGATGTCTTCCACTGTCTGTCAAATCCAGGATATTGGAAAGTAAGTCTATTTTTTTAAGTGCCTAAATTAAGAAACATTTTTTGGCATTAAAAAAATAAATAAACCTCAGGCCAAAGTTTTTAACACTTTGTTCAAAATGTTCTTCTTAGGTTGTTACCTGCTTTCTAAAGCTACATCAGACCAAGACCTAGTGTATTAAATCATGGGCTCATTGCTTTAGAGCTACCTGAGATTGCTTGGTGCAGAAATAAAAGTCCTGGCATAAGACAGACATAAAATATAATTGATATACTTCACATTGATTGATATAGTGCACTTTGCTTTGGGTTGGGGATTGTTTGCATGGAAATACTTGGACTATTTCATCAAAACATGCCCAGATCATTGTGTAATTACAACAGTTAGACAGTAAACCAATCATCTGACTAGCATATACTTCCCTACTATTTAAGTTGATTTGGAGGATCTCATTTTATGATCCTTTTCTGCATGATTGCAGAAATTGCACCCGTCTGTCATGGTTAACAGTTCTCTTACAGAATGTTCACTTCACAGACCACACATACTTTTTTGAGATCTAGGAAGTAATGGGTTACAATGTACTACACTGACTTAGATAAATGGATAGGAAGCATGAAAGAATACTCACAAAAAGCCAAAGTAAAAAGGGAAGTAATCTGTATTCTCTTAATTTAAAGACAGGAAAAGAGCAACAGAACAGTTACAAGACAAACTTACCCCTTAATAGGCAATACAAGCCATCCTCATATCAGTATAGCATCATCTAAGATCACTGTCAGTTCTGTGAAAGCCTTCCAAGGGAAGGGTCTCCAGGGAATCTCTTCTAGTGCTTCCCTACAATTAGAAATTTATTCATTCCTGCTGTTAACTAGTTTGCAGACTGAATCTTATTCCTTTTTGTGCTTGGAGGACATGAAGAACAGTGCCTTACCTCTATGCGATACCTGTTCAGGTACTTGAAAACTTATTCCCTCCCTCAGTGACCCCCTTTATATTTAGAACAACATGACTTCAGTGTTTTTCTGTGACTCATTATCTCCTAACCTCTGGTCTTTCTCTTTTCTCTCACCTGAAGACCTTCAGCGTAAGTGAAGGACTACTCAAGTGAACTTCGTTACCGAATCTGGAAACAAAACTGCCCAACTCTGTGACAAGGGGCTTCATAACTTAAGTAAACATTGTTTGAAAAATCACTCTTTTTTCTTTTGAATCTGTCACTAGCAAGTTTCATTTGATTTCCCTGTATTCATGCATTAGAAAAGATGGTGAATAACTTTTGATTCTTTCTGTAACATGTTCCTTTCTGCATAATGGCACATCAGTTGCCTCTTTTCCAGGCAGGGTAGCACTGATCTAGTTAATTACTCATCATGCCGAAGGTGTTCTAAAACTAGACCTTTCTCTGTAGTTTTGGGCTGTTCCCTAGATCCCTTTTTAAGAGGCCATTTTGCCCTTCCAATTGCCACTTTATACTGAGGTGGCTTTAAGTGAGAAGTTACATACTCTGGCTAGTAGCTCAGCCATTTCATGTTTGCATTCCTTTAGAACTTGGACAGGTGTCATCCAGCCCTGGTGGTTGGAGTATTTTGGAGTATTCTGTCAATTTGTTCTATAATCTGTTGCACTGACACTTCAGTTTGTGACAGATTCTCTAACACCTCCTCCAAAAAGAAGGGTTCCAGCATGGAAACTTCCCTATGTTTGTCCATGGCAAATGCTTTTATGCCTTGCTTATCTATTGGCTGTCATGCTTCTCTGGCAAGCTTTCTGCTCCTGATGTGTTTGAAAAAGAATTTATTCTTACTTTTTATGTCTTTACAAGTTATTCCTCAAAATCATTTGCACATTTAATCTGCCAGTGCTTGTGGCCATGTTTGATAATCTCAGTTGGACAAGAATTCAACTTTATGAAGGCAGCCTTGGCACTGTCTCCCATAATATCCTTATAGGTAACCTTAGGCCAGCAGGTTGAGGGAGGTCATTGTCCCCTTCTACTCTGCTCTGGGAGGCCAGGTCTGGAGTACTGTGTTCAGTTCTGGGCTTTCCAGTTCAAGAAAGACAGGGAACTATTGGGGAGAGTCCAACAGAGGGCTACAAAGATGATCAAGGGACTCTCTTATGAGTAAAGGCTCAGACATCTGGGTCTATTTAGCCTGGAGAAAAGGAGACTGAGAGGGGACCTCATCAATGCTTATCAATATCTAAAGTCTGGGTGTCAAGAAGATGGGGCCAGACTCTTTTCAGTGGTGCCTGGAGACAGGACAAAGGGCAACAGGCACAAACTAGAACACAGGAAATTCCATCTTAACATGAGGAACAACTTCCTTACTTTGAGGGTAACAGAGCACTGGAACAGGCTGCCCAGAGAGGCTGTGGAGTCTCCTTCTTTGGAAATATTCAAGAACCATCTAGATGCCTTCCTGTTCAACCTGCTCTAGGTAATCCTGCTTTGACAATGGGGTTGGATTAGATGATCTCCAAAGGTCCCTTCCAACCCCTGTGACCCCCCTAACCATTCTGTGATTCTGTGACTGTGATTCTTGTTCTTAATAACATCGCTTTACCTTTAGCTTAGGTATCCTAATTTTATACTGTAAGGATATCTGACATGCATCTGTCTGATGAGAGCTTGCGAGTGTCTTCATGTAGCCCCTATGTCACTTGCAAAAATTTCATGCTTTGGACTAAAAAGCTTTTTACTAAAAAGTTAGAAGAATGCTTTTGATTTAATCCCTAGATGGTTTATCATCTCAAGTCGTGGTTTCTTTCATGTTTGATGTTTTTCTTCCATTCTTCTTCTTTTTTTTTCCCCTAAAAAAGCCTCCTGTAAGATTTTTGATCTTAAGTATTAGCAGCTGGTTTCCACTTTGGTTTATATGAAGTCTTTATTCCCTTCTTGTACAGACTCTTGTTGTTTCTAAAGTTGTTTGGGGTTTTTTTTTCATTTCCCAGGAAATCTGACCCTACTTCATTTTCTCAACCATGGGTTGCAGCTCTTTTCTGCCTTCATTTGCCCTTCAGCATGGCAGGAAGATTTCAGAGACTGTGACTCTGAATATCCTGATTTGCATGATTCAACTTAACAACATTAACTTTTGCTGCAGAACCTGTATCCTACCTCACTGCTGGTTTGAAAGCACAAAGAAGTCAGTTTTACCCCCCTGCATGTCATATCAGGATATATGTGGTGAGGGGATTGCAGAAATGTGCTTGCAGGTTCCTTCAATTTCCTTTATTTGCTGAACAGATTTTGATTAAAAAAACTTGTGTCTCCCCAAAAGAATTAGCTAAGGAATCCATCTCTGCTCTTTAAGCATGAGAGTGCATTTTATGGATTACACTATTTCCGTATATTTGTGCTGGAATCAGGTTTTAAATCTAAGATAAATAAATTAAGAGATAATAGCACCGTAGCACTCATATAGGGGATTCAACAATGCAAAAAGTCTATTGAAGCAGAAAATGTTCTTACAGTAGGAGACTTAATTATATATCATATCGTACGATATTGCTGTTGGGCTTCCAATACCATTACTAAACATTTCCATTTTAATTATTTTTCCATGATTAGATACACTTTTATTTTAGTTTTGAATTAGAAGCAAAGTAATTACAAATTCTTTTTGTGTTCTGTTTGTCAATAGTGCTTATTATGTGGATATAGTTCAAACTATTGTTTGAGAAGCAATAGAGCTCTTTCTTAAAAGTAGTAAATTTATTTTTCTTCTGTTTAGTACTCGCTACTTCAGAATCATAGAATCATTCAGGTTGGAAGAGACCTTTAAGATCATCAAATCCAATTGTTAAGCTAGTGCTGCCAAGTTTGCCACTAAACCATATCTGTAAGTACCATGTCTACCTGTCTTTTAAATGCCTTCAGGAATGGTGATTCAAGCACTTCTTTGGGCAGCCTGTTTCAATGCTCGACAATGCATTTGTTTCCTAATATCCAATCTAAACCTCCTCTGGCACAACCTGAGGCCATTCATCTTGTCTTATTGCTTGTTACTTGGAGAAGACTGGCTACAACCTCCTTTCAGGTAGTTGTAGAGAGCAGTAAGGTCTCCCCTCAGCCTCCTTTTCTCCAAGCTAAACAATTCCAGCTTCCTCAACTGCTCCTCACAAAACTTGTGCTCTAGACTCTTCTCCAGCTTCTTGCCCTTCTCTGCACTCACTCCAGACTCTCAATGTCTTTCTTGTAGTGAGGAACCCAAAACTGAACACAGTATTTGAGGTGGAGCCTCCCCAACTGAGTACAAAGACAATTACTTCCCTAGTCCTGCTGGCCGCACTATTTCTTATACAGACCATGATGCTACTACACTCGGCCACTTGGGCACACTGCTGGTGGCTGACCAACACCCCCAGGTCCTTTTCTGACAGACAGCTCCAGTCACTCTGCCCCCAGCCTGTAGCACTGAATGGGGTTGTTGTGACCCAAGTGCAGGACCTGGCACTTGGCCTTGTTGAAGCTCAGACCACTGGCCTCAGCCCATTGATCCAGCCTCTACAGATCCCTCTGCAAAGCCTTTCTACCCTCCAGCAGGTTGATGCTCCCACCCAACTTGGTGTCATCTGCAAACTGAGGCGTGCACTCCATTCCCTCATCCAGATCACTGATAAAGGTATTAAACAGAACTGTTCCCAGCACTGAGCCCTGGGGAACACCACTTGTGACCAGTTACCAACTGGATTTAACTCCATTCACCACCACTCTCTGGACCTGACCATTGCCAGGAGAAAACTGGTCTAATTATTAGAGACTGAGGCAAAGAAGGCATTAAGTGCCTCAGCCTTTTCCTGATCCTTTGTCACTGTGTTTCCTCACGCATCCAATAAAGAGTGGAGATTCTCCTTAGCCTTCCTTTTGCTGCTAATGTTCTTGTAGAACCATTTATTGCCTTTTACAGAATGAGCCAGATAAAGAGTTCTAGGTGGGCTTTGGCACTTCTAATTCTTATAGTCCTCCTGAGTGGCCTGCTCCTTCTTCTAAAGAACATAAATTCCCTTTTTTTTACCTGAGTTTCAGTCAAAGCTCTCTGATCAGCTGTGCCAGTCATTTCTGAAGCTTAGATAAAAAGTAAAAAAGTAAAAAATCCACTAGTCATCTAGTGAGTTTGTCATCTTTATGGATCACAAGTTTTGGGGCAGTGGGGGTGGGAAACCACCAGACACCAAGAAAAAATAGTTGTGTCAAAATTCTCTCACTAAGTCATGGAATAAAGCCTCTTAGACCCATCTCAAAAGATTATAATTCTTACATATGCTTTGGTTCAGTTTATTGTCAGAAAACTAATTTCCTACATATGAAGAGATTTTGAATTTCCAAATTTCTTTTGGAAATCCCCTTTGATAGTTTTGTTAATATGCAACTCTATATTTGGCTCCAAAATAAATAGTTGGGTCAACTCTTCTCTTCTAGAGACCATGAATAGGAACAGAGGGCAGGGAAAATCCATTGAAGATTTCTTTGTTGTGTTTCTTCTGATTTCTTCAAGGAGTGGGACAAGGCTTTTATCCAGTGAAACTGGGCACAGCTTTTGCATCCCCAAACTCATAGATACTGGTAAACTTCAAAAGATAGCATCATACTCACACAGGTCATAGAGCATCATAGCACTGCAGTGCTGCTTCCTAGTGTCACAGCTGTGACACAATCTTACATTAGAGGCACCTCACAGTTCCTCTTGTTCATGGGAATTCATCAAAAGGAGGGGTAAATGGGAAAGAAAATACAGTCATTTTTCCCTGTCTAGAAGACCTTTCATGTTCTTCTGCTTTGCCCATTACAAAAGGTTATGCGATTACCCACTGAATGCCAATAAAAAGTCCAGAATGAAATTGTACACATATATGTGCATTTTTTCAAAAGAAGCATTTTCCAACTAGACAAGGTAATGTATGATTATAGATCAGTGTGTCAGTTGCAGTGAAAATCAGCGTCTGTTATCACAAGCAGCAGTTTCACTTAAACATAATTTAATCAAGAGTTGGAAAACTCTTTCTGGCAACAGCAAACACTCATTAAGGTGCATCAGTCTTCCCTTGTCAATTACAGTTGATTCAATATAGTACAGAGGATGCAGGCAGCAACGGTAAACAACCATCTGTGCTTTTAAATGAGGTTTTCTAGGTTCACATCCTCATCACACAAATAATTGTACTCACCCCAGAAATCACCTGTAAAGGAGTTGAATACACTTGAGAAAATATGTTTATATCTGACATTGAGGTGCTAGAGTGAGTACAGAGGAGGGCAATGAAGCTGGTGGAGGGCCTGGAGAACAAATCTTATGAAGAGTGGTTGAAGGAGCTGGGGCTGTTTAGTTTGAGGAAGAGGAGGCTGAGGGGAGACCTCATCACTCTCTACAACTACTTGAAAGGACACTGTAGAGAGGTTGGTGCTGGTCTCTTCTCGCAGGTAATTAGTGACAGAACAAGAGGGAAGGGCTTCAAGCTCCAACATTAGGTTCAGTTTACTCTGAACATTAGGAAAGAATTTTTCACAGAAAGAGTGGTCAGGCATTGGAATAGGCTGCCCAGGGAGGTGGTTGAGCCACCATCCCTGGACGTGTTTAAGAGTCATTTAGATGTGGTATTGGGGGATATTGTGTAGGGGACAACTTTGTAGAGTGGAGTAGATGGTTGGACTCGATAATCCCAAGGGTCTTCTGAAACGAAGTGATTCTATGATTCCATGATTCTATGATTCTATGAACTCCAGGATTGCAGCTCCACCTGCTTGGACTTTTCATCCATTCAGGTTCTGTCCCTCCAGAAAAGAACAGATGACCCCAATACTTTGTAAGTATTTTTATGAGCATTATTTCCCTTAAGATATTGATGAAAAAATATTTCCACATGCTCCATGTCCTTTGATATACTGTATATACTACGATTCCTCTGTTTCCTGCAACATTTTATTGTTCAATAAAGGAGAACTGATTTCAAGAGATTTCTTGAAAAATAAAAATTTTGTGAAGCTTTTTTTTCAATTTGGGATTTCTTTTGTGCAACTGACACAGATGATCTTGAATTTATCATTTTTTAAAAATTCAAAATGAAATTGAAAACTCTAACATGGCAAGCTTTTGAAACTCAGGAAAAAAAAGTCAAGACAATCTAACCATTGAGACTAATTGAGAGCAGCCCAGAGTCTCTAATAAGTCTCCAGCTGACTAGACATGTCTGCGAAGAGAAAAGAGGAAAAGTAGTTTGTCTCTCTGAAATTTACTGCCAGAACAGACCTACTAGACATAAGAATAGAAGTTAGAGATTTTGGCAGGTTGCACTGAACCACTTTATTATGCTACTACAGTTGAGTACAGTGCTATAATTTCTGCAGAGCAGGCTGCTTCTGCCACTCTACTTGAGATCTTCCACCCAAACATGACAAAGATAATAGGAGTAAAGTAGGGTAATTATTCATGTAGATAACTTAGTAAGACAGTAATATAGGCAACAGAAAGTATGTAAAAAATATACAACATTGAAACTAATCAGGTCAGAAGTTCATAATGAAAAGCTATTATTGGACAAAGAATGGCTATCTCATTTAGGATAATGCAGTATTAACAAGGAACACACTGACCAGGCTCCAGTGAAAATTAACTCTGAAAAAGAATAAAATATTCTCAAACCAGTAGTCTGCTCAGCTTCCCAGCAGTACTACAGTTTCCCCCTCAGTTCTTGGAGTGCAACTACTTCTGGCATTAGAAGCAATAACGAAGTTCAATGGCTTCTACCCAAACCATGGATACTTGGCTTGTAAAACCAACAATGCAGGCATGGATGCTTTTGCTTTCTTTCATTTCAAACCGACTTGAACACTATCAACTTGATATGATATGGCAACTATGCTTCTTAAGGCTTGTGTAAGTTGCAAACCATAGCTACAAACAGGCATTAACCATTAGTAAGAGCAGAAGCAAGGGTTTTTAGTTCAAAAGCTTGAAGCATGCAGTTGTTGCAGAAAGTTTTCCTTCTTTGTGAATTTACAGTGAAATGCAATTGTAACATAAGGAAGAATTTGTATTCCTACTTTAAAATGCCTTAAATTACTTTAAACAATCTATTTATCTGTCCCTGCTTGTCTTCTATTTATTCCCAAACGTACAGATTGCCATGCAAAACCGAAAATGCAAATAGTCTGCATTATTAAACACTTTCATATGAAAATTCCACAAAATGAGAGTGTGAATTGTGATTTATGTTTGTATTGAAGCTAATTGGGATTCTGCTTTGGGAAAATTCTGCTTTTGGGAAAAAATATTCCTCTGAAACCTGCAAAGTTTATGTAAATGTTAAGCTAATATGACAATATAATTAGGTAATATTTTAGATCTAGATGTAGATCTAGAATCATAGAATCAAAGAATGGTTTGGGTTGGAAGGGACATTAAAGATCATCAAGTTCCAGCCCCTCTGCCCTGGGCAGGGACACCTCCCACCAGAGCAGGTTACTCAAAGCCACATCCAGCCTGGCCTTGAACAATTCCAGGAATGGGGCAGATCTAACTTCCCTGGGCAACCTGTTACCATGTCTCACCACCTTTTCTTCCTAATACCTAATCTAAATTTTAAATTATTTCACATAAACACTCTCACTTTGTATTTGTATCTAGCCATAAAATATATTTATTTTGGCTCATGAGGATGCCACTCAAATATTAACAGAATTTAAGGTATCTAAGTTGAGTAAGATAAGGACTGCAGTTAATGAAGATACATATTTCTAATAAATAATCAGACAGAAAAACGCCTATATGCAAGCCAAAATACATAAGATTTCACAATTCTCTTAGGAGATAAATGATAAGTCTTCTCCACTTACACAGTTCCGCAGTTTGTGGAATACATCTTTATATTTTATTTAATATTCAAATATAACATCCACTTAATGGTCTTTGCTATGTGTTCAGAAAACAAAATATAGGCTATCATTAAGTTTTTATCTAGCTGAAATTAATCCTATGAAGGACAATCAGAAATTAAAAAAAAATATTAAAAAAGATTTAAAAATTAATATACTTATTTTTATCTTAATCATCAACTAGTCTGTATCCCTGTGGACATCTGTGGGTGCCCAAGATTTTGACAGATATTATTTATATTTTTTATGGATGCATGTATCTTCTACAAGCCTTTTCGTTTTATAAAAATAAAAGCTTTTTTTTTTTTAACCCAACAATTCGTTGGGATGATTGTCCCATAAGAAGACCAAGCACAACAAAGGAGAGTTAGAGTATCCTGACACTTCAGTATACGCAGTGGGACCAATCACGACTGTTGACAAGTCCTTACTTCAGAGAAATGAACAGTAGCTCTCACTGGAAATTCAGCCTTTGGTACAGTTATAGGGGCCTCAGGACAAACCGATGAGCAAGGCAAGTATGAGGCAATTGTTCTCACTTAATATGGCAAATGTAAAAGTCTTAAACACAGTTAACAGACAAGCTTGTTTTAAGACCAAATGATCTTTTCTAAAAAGCTGAAAAGCAAGTTACTTCTCGTTTTATGACTTTGAATAACCTCTCTCCCTTAAATGAATGCAAAATACATATTCTGAAATGACATTCCATTTTCTTTCTTATGGTTACTTGTGCCTGAAAAGTCACTCTGTATTTAACCTTCCTAATAACATTATATGTAGGAGTTTATACTTGACTTCAAAAACTTCTCCTCCTCTACTACCCACACAAAATGAGTTACTGATGATCATTTTAGTCTTTAGATACTGTTTAGAAAAGTAAGGAGAAAAAAGTTTCATAATGGATTAACCTTCACATCTTGTCTGAAGTAGGAGTACTGTGGAAATGAATAATTGGCAGTTCCTGGCTCTGTCAGATTCACAAAACCTCCCCACATTTCATAGCTTCGAAAATCTCTTTTTATTTGATATAAACTAATACTCTCATTTCTTCCAACAAAGTCCATTTGCCAGTAAGGTAGGGATGCTAAATCAAAGTACAGCTATATTTATTTGCATCTCTATGCCAGAAAGACTAATATGTCTAAAATAGGACATTGTTCTGAGAACCATACAAAGCCAAAAAGCTAAAATGAGACAGGTCTCAGAGAACACAAGCAATATGTAGAACATTTTTACATTCCACTTTACACTAGTCATCTAAAGCTGAAACCGCTTACCTACATTTTACATAAGACACTGTTTCAGTGGCCAGTGTTGTTTTTAAATAAAACTTATATAGACTCATATGCAGCGGTTGATTTTTTATTTAGTTCCATCAAGACAGACTTAACCCATGTGCTTGGTCTTATCCATATTAGTGAGTACATGGGAGCAGAAGTTCTTTGCTCTTACCAGAGACAAGAATGAGGCTTCTACTTTTCACTGAGTTTGACAACACTGGAATTCTTCTGGATTTCCAAATAAGCAAAAATGCTTTACCTTTCCAACATGCCAAAAAGGAAATGGACCAACTTTCCCTCACTGCTCCAAAAGGAGCAGGAGATATATTTGTATTTTAAAGCATGTATGAAAAGGAGAGCATGGAATTTGAAGTGCTCCTTTGGCACATCAATAAATTTCATCTAACCATCGTTTGTCCTTTCACTCCCATTCAGTGAAAAAAGCCAGAGTGATCTTTGCAGCTGCTGCTTTTCGAGACAGACAGCATCTCAGAGATACACATCCATCAATATATCCTGCAAACTTTTAAATGTTCTGAAGTGTTGTAAAGGAATAAATCTCGCAGCAATAAATATGTCATACCATAGTTGGAGATGAAGTTTGAGAATATACAATTTTATTTAGAGGAATAGAGGAACCTTGAAAACACTTTCTACTGTTGCTTTTCTTTCATAAGTTTTGAAATTTGGTACACAAACTGCAAGTAAAATTAGCTTCTTTCTGGGTTTTTTTTTTGCATCCATCTTGGGTTACCATCAGATAACCAAAGGAAAAAAGCTTTCTTTTTCTATCATCTGCAAAGGAGGTAGGCATAAACAGGCTTGACAGAAATAATGTTGAGAAAAAGATTCAGATTTTAGTAGTTAATTCTAACAAATAAATAGTTATTCAGCCATATATTTTCAGTGAGAAAAATGTAAGACACTGAAGTTTCCTATTGCATGCAGCCTCACGCAAATAAATACAAAATCTAAAAGCCCCTGAAATTTAATTTTAAAACAACAGAAGATTTTAAGTAATGATGCCTCTATTGTTGCCTCTTAGCCTCAGCAACGGATTATATCACAGGCAGTGACTTCAAGTGCCCTGAAGGACAGATGCTAAGTGTGATCTTGAACAAGTCACATTTTCTTTATGCCCCATTTCCTTCTCTGCAATAATGGGATACAACACTTTTCTTCTCTCACACAGAGGTCATAAAGAAATATACATGAAGAACTGTGAAGGATTGCTACTCTACTTATCTGACTTAATACGGAATTTAGCAAGATATACACCTCTGTGATGGAGAAATTTATGTTTTCTTCTGAGGGGAACCAAGTACAGTTTTTCTATTTTACATGGTTTTTTTATTCTCCTGTCCTTTCCATTGAGTAGTCTATTTAAGTTCTTCTGTAGCAGTTATTGCAGGTATATGTTAATACTACACATTCTGATGTCCTTCTTTAGCCTCTGATCAGAGATGTAGCTTTCCCTCTTGTGTACTTTGGGTGGGAAGGTGAATATAACTTCCTGAGCCTCACATTTGGTGTGCTTGTCGAGGGAACAGTTCCAGGTTGAAGCCCCATTTCTGAACATACCAGTTCTGTACTTGACATAAATGGATCCTGTCACAAGCCACTGCTGTAGCTGACCACAAGCTGAAGTTTGTCACATCAATTTGAGCAGCATTTTGAGGGTGACTACTTACAGCAGAGCTGGACAACTGTCACACACAAGCAGGGAACGGAGGAAGCCCTTATAGGTTTGCTCACATATCATGTTGTCATTGACTGATGTAACTGGATAAATTCCTAGGTTATATTGTCCCTCTTTTTTTTCTTTTTTTTTTTTTTTAAGGAATACATGTGAAGCAAATCAGCACAGAATCACAGTAAAATTTTGCAAGTCACTGTAGCTAAACTGGAGTCCTGTATATAGGAGAAATAGCATTTCTTTTGGGAATGAGTAAAGAAATCCAGCTATTTCAGCTATTGCTGTGTGAGCAGGAATAAACAATTGAAAAGTGCTGGAGCAGATCCTTAACTGGTCTAGGAAGAAATACTTTCTGGGAAGATCATTCTATTATCCAGTTCTGTACATCATTCATGTCCAGTAGTAAACTGTTTTTTTCTACAGTTCTACTTTAGTTTTAGACCTGTTTCTGAGATCAGTTAATTACCAGCACAGCCAGGAAACAGTACCATTTATGTGTGATTTGACAGTGAGAGCTTTCTTCTAAGTATCACGAGCATTTTGTGCAATGCTATTCACAGTCTCGCTCTTGGCCTCATCACAGAAATACTGATTAGACTGTTGGAAGGGATCCTTCTGCTACAGATGACAGTTTATAAATTCCTAGTTTTCTGTGATCTTGGAGGCAGAAGGGCTACAATACAAAAGGAGCTGATGAAGCCTGCTCTATCTGATTCCACCTTGTTCTTCTCTAATGGTCCCTGATACTTGGGCTTGGGAATTCTACAAACAAAGAGAAGAATAGGCACCAGGGTACCAAAAGTGTAATGCTCTTTTCCTGTTTCCTCTTCTAGAAGTTTATAGAGCTGAAAGATAAATCCACATTTTTCCACCTGGTTCATAATGAAGAGTATATTTGTTCTGAGCTTCCCCAAGGCACTGATCCTGCATAAGAGAGGCAGGTGTGACTAATGGGTGTGTGTTTGAAGAATCCCTTCAACATACAGTACAAAAATTTACAGCTATTCCACTTCCAAATTACATGCTCCTAAATGACAAGAAAGAAATCAGGTCAGCTGTCAGTCAGTCCATCTACTCCTTCCAGATAGCTAATTGGGGCTACAGAGTTATTATTATTACAGAGTTATTATTAATAATTAGACTAATATTTACCTGTTTTTTAGTCTGCATTTAAACACATTTAGACTCATGACAGTACTTGGGATAGATGCATGAGAGTCTTTCCCTGTCCCTGTCAGACTATTAGTTTGCCCAGTTCGAACTGGGTGAGAGGTCTTCTGAAAATAGAATAAGAACTAATGAAGACAGAATTTTGACAGAAAATTATTTCCTGATCATAAAGCTACTAGTTCCTATTGCTCTGAACCAGCAAGTAAAGGTGGCACCATTGGTGCCCCTCTTGGCATATATCAGGCCAAATACTAAAGAGAAATAATAGCTGTAGAAAATTAGATACACATAAGATAAATGATCAGATGACAAATGCAATCGAAACTTACTAGCTAAATTCTAGCCACACTCCAATTAGTAGAACTGTGAAGCGAGTGGCAAAGATCATGAGTCATGTCATTTTTATTTCAAAACATAGAGGTTCTTATCTTTAACAGGTTTACTTGCAAAATAGAAGACACTATATTTTGTGCAAAGCAACAGAGTAAGACCACTACTTTTTAAAAACTTATTTTTAAAATTTCTAAAAAGGGGGGAAAAATAAATCTCTCTCGTTTCTCATCCCTCATAATATCAATACATAATTGTCACTGACATTGTTCCTATTGCTTTGACAGGAAATTTCTGCCAGACAAAGCATACTCTTTGTTGAATCTGCAAAATGCAATTTAGAAACAGCACAAACCAGAGGAGACAGCTGTATGGCACAGCCAATGATTTAACCTAATAACAGTTTTGACAAAGGCAAACACTTTAAAATTAGGCAATAGATAAATGGCCAAATATCACAGAAAATAAGAAAAAATATTTATGACATTTAAATAATTTGGCTGGTGAGACAGGTGGTAATTAAATTTAGAGACTGTTTGCCAAAAAAAAACCCCACCCTGAAGGAAAAGACTGGGAGAAAGTTCTATTTGGACAGAGATTAAGGAATAACCCCTGACACTGCTTCTATCTCATGCACTGAAGAGAGATTACAGAAGTGATAGTAAAATCTCTAGCCAATTCCATTGGTGTAAAATAGTCAAGAGCAGAAGCAGACCCTCCACACAATATTCTGGAACAGTTTACCTTTTGTAATGGAAGTGTACAAAGTCAGGATGACCTGTTGACTGTTACAGGTTGTTAAGGGCAAGTAATGGTTCCACTTTTTTGTTTAAATATTAGCTAGTGGAAGGTCTAGAAATTTGTATCAAGCAATGCAAGCAGTTTACTAAATGCTATGTAGAATGAAGGACTTATCCAGTAGTCTTAATGACTGTGTTACAGTTGGAGAAAATGGACTGATGTATACACAAGTAGAAAATAAAATCTGGTTGCACTGATTTTTAGTAGTTGTTCACAAACCATGCAACTGAGCCCTGAAAGACCCAGTCTGTATTAACAGTGGACTTAGAATTACATTGGTTAAAAATGAGTCTGGGAAATTTGTTCCAGTAGGATTGAACTGATGAAGTTCACTTCTGTTCAGATTAATAGCAAAATTGACCACTACACAAAGCAGTTCAGTTGCAGAGACAGACAAAACAAAGCAGATCTCTTAGAAGTATATTAAATACTATGTAATTGTCAACTCCCATATGGACTGGGACAAACGACAGTGTTATGGTATTTTAATAAGTGATTTGAGATTAAAAAGATGTTCAGATGTGTGGATGGTCATGTCCTTTCTCTCCATTCAGACAGATGGAAAATATTTTCCAATAAAAAAGAAAGCTGTATTGGATAATAATCCACAGCTAGAATTGTGAACATAAACAGAAAGGCTAATGTTTTAAAACAAAATGACAAGAAGGATTCCTACTGTGTTTGAAAGGAAGGGTGATCAGGACAAACATTAGCCAAACAGGAGGGAGGAAAGAAAAGAAATAAAACTACTTAATGAAAATGATGTTATGTATCTAATGGAAGAAAATTATCTTAAAGAACAATGTTTCCAACCAACCATGAAAAATACTTTTATGCTATTGTAATTTCAAATGGATATGTATTGTACAGAACTCCATTGCCCAAACTCCAAACTGAGGGAGTAAAGATGTTACTTTTTGCCTGAGAGGACCTGTTATAAAATCATTTGTAACAGTCAAAGAGAACTCCACAACTAGAATGCATGATCTTTTCATATAACTGCAGAAGTAGTCACAGGAGCACAAATCATAATTCAACTTTACTTCCTGAGAGTCCTATACGTTATGCTGTAGAGACACGCTGCCTCCTTTCTTCTGAATCAGTGAGAATTAAACTCTGAATTAATACAACCTAACAGTTGGACTAGTCTTCTCACAGGTGTGTATTTCAAGTCCACAGGCAGAGAACACAAAGAGCATCAAGACTTTCACAGTCCTTCCAAGTGTTCAGCCCCACCTACTTTAAAAGATGATAAGAGACCTACTATGAGAGAAATCTGGGCTGTGGATCTCATGGTGACCTTCTAACCTTCAATTGTAGGAACTGAGAGTCTAAATCTCTAACTTTCAGATACAGTACTCTATTCAGCATTTTTTGTTACCTAGCTTTTGGCCATTTTGTAATAAATTGTATTGACAAAAGACAATGATCACAAGTTGCAGCTGAAAAGGACCTGTGAATCCTGGTAGAAAACAACCTAAATACAAGTCAGCAGTGCTCCCTGGCAGCAGGTAAAGATAACAGCAAGTTGGATTGTATTAAGCAGAATATAGCCAGCTTGTCAAGGAAGATGACCATTCCCCTTCACTCGGCACTTGCTAGATCACAGAGGGAATGCCACATGGAGTTTGGTACTCCTGTACGAGAAAGACATTGATAAACTGCAGCAAGTTAAGTGGGTGCCACCGAGATGGTCAGGGGCTGAAGCACAAGGTACAAGGAGAGGCTGAAGGAACAGGGTTTGTTCAGCTTGGAAAAGAGCAGGACATTTTGCTACTAGCAACTTTCCAGTACTTATGATAAAACTACTGAAAAGATGGAGCCGAGATCTTTAAAGTAATGCTGCAGGAGGATAAGAAAGAAGGTCAGAAATTAGGAGGGAAGATTCTGACCAAACACAGGGAAAACATTTTGACCAGAAGGATGCTCAAGCATTGGAGCAGTTTTTCTGTCCAGGAAGGCTGTGGCATCTCCATCCTTAGAGACCTTGAAACTTGTCTGAACAAACCTCTGAGCAGCTGGGGCTGAATTCAGTGTTGATCTGGCTTTGAGCAAGGGATTGGACACTTGAGCAAGGGGCCCAGTGATTCTACAGCCTAATGTCTAAAGCAGTGTGTCTTCTTCATTGAACTTCAGCATGGTGAACCCCAATTTAAATGCATGAGAACTTGAAATCTGCTTTTATATCAAGCTGATATTTTATCCTCTAAGAGCTGAAGGCTGCCACTACTTTAACAGAGTTGCGCTGTATCAAAGTCTTCTCAATGCCACTCTTCTACCATAATTTCTACAGTATATGTGATTGTGAGCACTGCCCAGCATGCATGGTGTTCCCACTGCTAGAAAGGTTATTTTCTGTCTTACCCTCCTGTAGAAATATGGTTTTGAAGACAAGGCTATATTAGCAATGTTACTTTATCCCTGACTACATCAAGATGCAAATTAAGGGCACATGCAGCGGAGGAAGCTACATTATAAATATGAGCATGGATTTTTATTGTTCACAGCTGTCTTTATCTCCTCAAAAAGTTCTCTCTCTGCCCTAAATGTTCATAACAGCTAGGAAATGGAAAAGGAATTGCTTTTCAACTTTAATAATGAATCCGCAAGTGGAGGAAATAGGTTTTGTCTGCAGATTCTGATTTTTTTTTAATAGCAAAAATTGCTTCACATAAGTCATTTATGTAAATACCCCTGTCGAGTAACTGCATCAAACTCCTTGACAACTTAAAACTGCTATGCTTTTGTTACTGCAAAGCATTCTGCTGCCTGACGGCTTTTGGCAGAAATCTAGTAAACACACATAACTCAATTACATGAGTTTTAATAGAAAATGGAATTATTTTATTCATAACATTGGCATTCTATGTGTTTATTAAACTGTCCTGCTTTTCTTCTGTGTTGATTAAATGGAAGTCAAACTGTTAAAGGAATCCTTTGAGGATATTATGCTGAATTCTCTGCTGATACAGATTGGCATAATACCAGGTTTGATCCAGTAGTTTCAGTAGAGCAGCAGAAATTTAACAATCGTGCCTTATAGCCAAGGCATCTTATAGCAATAGAGCATCAACTTGAGCAAGCAATCAGCTGACTGAAAAACCCAAGTGTCTCTGGTTTGTTTCCTTTGTGCTTTTTTTTTAAATCTACTTAGTTTATTTCTGAAAACAAATGGCTACTGTAGAAGAAATTCTAAGAAAAATCTTATATAAACAATTTATCGTGGGTAAAATTATCTTTAGAATGAAGAAATACATGTTGGATCTGCAGCAAAAAAGCACCATCAAAAAAATAAAAAAAGTTAGTTTCTTCCTACCAATATCCATATGGCTTTAGAACTGATTGGTAGATGCTGTCACATGCCAAAGAGGATAATGGAGCTTGCACATTTAATAAAAGCACATACTCCTTTGTCCTTTGGAAGTCTCATTTTGTCCATGTTCAGTACCTCACCTACTATGAGTACCTCACTGGAAACTACACATTCCTGCAGGTTCAGATCAGTCTAGGTGATTACCGCCTAGAACATACTCCCTGGACATTTTTGACCAGCCAGGGCACTTTATGAAAGGTCATAATGGGCAAGCAATAGCTCTAGCTTCTGAAAAACTTCTTTCCCTATCTCCCCTGATATATAGCCCCTCTACTTCTTAAGCATCTAAAAGCAAGATACCACCTTTTAGACAGAATATTCTGCTAGTGCAACTTTTGAATGTGAAATGGTCACTCTTAAACACAGGAGTGCAGAGGGAGGTGCTGCCTTCCCAAAGAAGCAACCAAATGCTCCATGATCTCCTTGAAGCACTGTGGGCCAGGCTGACTGAGCAGATTCTGGCCCTGGTGGGTCAGGGCTCCTGACTGTCATTCCCTGAATGCTGAGGAACCACAGTCCTACTGAAGGGCAAGGGAACATCTTGTTCCCATACAGGACTAAGTACACAATCTGAGTTTCCAAGGAACACTTATGTTGATTGGAGCTGTTGGCAGTTAAGACAATGACTACAGAAGCTAAGCACCTCTAAAAAGCAGATGAGTGGAAACTTTCTATAATGCTGCTAGGGATACTTCTGTGCTTTGTATCTCTGATAAATTGAACAAGATAATAATTAAGATGATCTCAGACTATACAGACATTTTCAACAAGAGCATGCAATAATATCTAAATTAGATTAAAGGAGGTTTTTGTGTTAGAAAGCTCTTCAAACTTCTCAAATTGTATTGCTTGGTAAGTTTGAAACCAAAAAAACCCACATTTTGAAAGCAAACTGCCTTCATAATTTTTTCAAAGCTATATCTAAGGGAACCTTCTATGCTTTTGGTTGCTATTGCATACAATGTGAAATGGGAACTAACCCTTTGAAGCAAGAAACCAAGCAAGACATTTCATAGCACTCTGGTACTGGGCAGAATAAACTGACTTTTCAGCACAAGGCACTTAATTTCTAGTTGGAGTCAAAAACTCAGTACAAGCAGAAATAGTGAACAAGGAATTCACTCTGAGAAGAAACTAAACAGATTTAGGTCCCAGCACTGACACTGAAGATGCATAAAAAGTGGGGGAAATTGAATTTCTCTCTGTTATAGTGGGTTTCTGTACCAAAAGGAAAGGCAAAAGGTAGTGCAATTCTTAAAACTGGATAGTTTTAAATCCATGTGGTTGCTTAATGCCCTGGTTTAAGGTAAATGATTACCAACTTCAGTAATTTTACTTCTTAGCTAAGCCTCTTCTAAGTCTCTGAAATTAACAACAGCATATTGTGCAGAAAACTGATCCTTCTCAGAGTGATAAGACCTGTGTTTATAGTTGATGACAAGGAAAGGTATGAAAAGAGGTTCTTGCTTACACTTATTGCTATAAAATTGTAAGTCTGCTAATCTCATTATTTGCCCCATTGAAGGGTTAGAAACAGAAAAGTGTAGAGAGATCCCACTGCAGGGAAGAGCAGACAGGACAGGTGACCCAAAACTAGTTCCTTAGCTTTAGGAATGACTGCAGACATTTTCTTCTGCCCTTCATACCGAAATGAAACAGGTGGGCAACATGTTTTGAAGCAGGGGAGGCAAATGAAGGTGTGTCCACAGAAGATTTTGACTGACCTAACATCAAAGAACCACCCTTGCAATTTTGCAGCTTCCCTGATGGGTGGCTGATGCACAGCACAACATGCTTCAAAGAAGCAAGGCTTCTAGGAAGGAGGTTAATCGATGGGCTAGACTGGGGAGGTCAGCTCTGTGATGTGTCCCAGGGGCCTTTACCATTAGTTGTCTGCCCGGGCAGCAGGCTGACACACACTGTCACATCGTCCCAGGCTGCACACCTCTTTCTCACAAAATGCAGGGCATACAGAATGGGGAAGGAAAGGATGGCTCCCCCATGACAGGATGTCACTTTTGGTACAGCCTTGAAACACAGTGTATACCAGAAAAAAAAGAAGTCCCCTCAGGTTTTATTATTTTGGTATAATTGTAGAAGACTTCAAATGCATCTTTGATAAACAGTCAGATTTATCAAACAAAAGTAAATGTCCTGGACCAGATTGAAGATCATGGGTAGCCTCTGAGGAGAAAAGAGGGGTCAGAATAGCAAAGAAGAAAGTTATATGAGGTCTGAAATTGGTATCTTACAAATAGAATATTTTAAGTGTCCATATGCCAAGATAACAAAAACAAAGAAAATGACACTTTCTTGGTACTTCTTTTGGGAGATATTAGAGATTTTGTCAAAAGCTGTCAAAACTTGTTTTAGTTGAAATTGAGAGGTGGCAGCAGAATAGAGCACAAACTAGAATACTACTGAACATTCAAGGGCTCTGATAGGAGAGGAAAAAAAAAGATAAGGGATGGCTGATAACTTCTGAAATGACACAAAATCAGAATGTGATTTACATGATTTACATTAGGCTTTTGACTTCTAATTGCTTGTAGTGGCCCAAACTTGTTTAGATTGGTCCTTCTGAAGAAAAGGTTCCATCCTGGGCAGAGAGATCAAAGAGAGTTATGACGTTTTTGTTTTTTTTTCTTTAAAGGCAGGCAAAATTATGCGTAACTTGTATAATATAGAAAAGAGTTGAACAGAAATCTAGAAGATTAGGGACTTGCAGATGGGCAGGGAATAGATAAAACATATACATCTGTAGCAGAGATATAAGGAAGGTGGCAAACAAGTGGAGAGGAAAGACATACTGTTACACCTGCTATCTTTTGATGAATCATAAAAATCTCTTTCACTGAGGAGGCAGTGACAGGGAAAGTAACAAGCCTAAGACTGTCACAGGCACCTATTAATCTTGAAACTTAAGACTGCTTTGCACAAATAATGGACATGAAAACAAGCATAGAGTCTATCTGTTCATGGATTACCAAAATGCTCTAAATTATGAAAGCACAGTAAGTCTGAATGTAAGCATTAAGGCATCGTAGTCTGTTTATATTTTCATAAGCTGATACATATTTAGTTGCATTTGAACTTGGTCCTATTTTGATCCACTGTGAGCATCAGCACAATTCTAAGGTTGTTACAAAGATAGGTCTACTAACAATCCAAAATGGAATTGTCTGGGAGTGGTAAAGTGGGAGAATTGTCTTTGAACTGCCTGTGTATGGTCAGCCTACAATGTGATTTTCAGCACTATTCACAAATCTTCTTTGCACAGTACTTTAAAGGACCATACTAATGGACATGCTGGCTCTAAGAAATTTTTGTTTGCTGTTGATTCATATTTTTATTGTACACGCTGTTGTACACAGTAGATTGTACCCTATTTTTTTTTATATTCTCATTGAAAGCTAAGGCTGATGTGCCTGTGGAATCTAGACAGAAAAATGACATACTATAATAGTGATTAAAACTGTATTGATAATATATTTTCAGTTACTGCTAGCATGAATGTTAAAGTACTTACACAATGAATGAATAAGTGCAAGAATTAGACATATTAATAGCCTAGATATCACTGGAAACGATATGAAACTATGGTAAAGCAGCACTAATCCTGCTTTCATAGCCCAAATGGAAACAAAATGGTTTTGTTGTTGAAAGTTTGAAATACAATGACTGTATAATTTGATTGGAACAAACATTATCAGCTTAGGTGATACTCATAACTCTCTTCAGCACACTTTTCATGTAAATAAATCTGCACTGCTTTCAGGGACTTTTAAAGACTTTTAATAATCAGTAATATTGACATATTCCTAAATATTTCTTTCAGATACTTGCTAAATTATTGATGCTTGTCAACCCAGTGAGTATTTGAAAGGAGGATATAGACATAATGGAATTAAATTTGAAATCAGACTAATTTTGATGTCTGTGTCAAAAAAATACAAGTAATAAAAAAAATCAAATGAAACATAACAGGCTTTTAAGGGTGGTCTGGACCACAGCCTGAAAAAGGCTATTGTCCCTGAAAAAGGGCTGTAGGAGACAGAACAATTTAGGATTCTAAAGGAAATTAATATTTATTGAATGGTTCATGTCACTCTGAGTGCAGTTGTCATCAACTTCTCTAACAATTAGGTTCTTTTGAGATAGTATCAGAATATGTTTACAGGGATAATAATATCTCTCCCTCATTTTTTCCTTTTGACAGGACAATATGATTGTGATAATTCTTTCCTCTTACTTCTCAATTACATGTTTATATAGAACGGTGAAGAGAATTAATTTTACAGTGAATCTTTAGTTTCCTACAAATACCTGACTGGGAACTTGTATACAGAGGAGCTGCAGTGATCTGATGAAAGATGTAATGCTAAGGCAGCTTATTTTAACTGGTGCAAGTTTGTCTGTAAACATTTATTAATTTGTTGCATCTCTCTTTACAAAAATGATAACAAACTTCTCTTGCATCCTCGAGAGAAACAACATCACACCATGTACTTACTGATTGTGTACAAACACAGAAGACCCAATTGCAAACAGGCTGGTTTCTGACTGGTTTCTGGCAGCTCACAAAACACAGAACATACTGGGATCCACAACCAGTCTCAAACCATTTAAAAGTTGAACATTTAACCCTGAAGTTTAAATACACAAGTTTATTTTAGTGCTAGCTTGCAGCTTTCTTTGGGATGTTGTCTCACTCATGGGACTTGGAGCTCGGAGGGGCCATGAGGCCTGGAGTCTCCAGCACACGGGGCAATAGTTATCCCAGAAAGATGCAGTTATTTAGGGTCACCTTCAGCACTTCCTGCTGGTGAGAAGGTGGGTCCCAGATTTCACCCCACACCATCCCAAGGGCTGTGGGGACACAGCTCAGTTCGCTTGGAGATGGTACTGCATAGCTCTCCTCCAGATGTGGCCCTTTGAAAGGCAGCGTTAGAGGCTCAGCAGGCCCTCCCGTACTGCAGAAGTCAGAGAACCTTCGTGTAATGTGCCAGGAGAACTCTTCAGTCAAGATTTTGTAGATTTTTCACAGCGGCTTGTGTGCCAGGCTTAACTGAAAGTAGCTCAAATCCCAGTATTTTATTTCTGTATCCATGTCTGTAGTGCTTTGAAGGGTGCAAATCAATGGATTTGCTTTTTTGCTTTCCTTAATGAGTTCCTATTTTTTGTATATCAGGTTGTTAGCATTTGGGGAGGGTTTAAACTATGAAAAAAACTATGTTGTTGGCAGCATAAAATATTCTGGCTGTTCATAGCAAGCTACAGAAAAGATAACAACTAGTTTCCCATTTTACAGAGCAGCTAGTGGTATCTTGTTGCCTAGAATTGAAGATGCTCAGGTCTGGGCTAGCAAAATACCTGTTTGATGAGTTTATCTCCTACTCTCTGATAAGTTTCATGTAATCCAAAAAGGCAGCAATAAGAAACAAGACTTCATACTGAACATACCCAGCTAAAATAGTATTTTTATAAATACACATAATATCATTATTAACTTACGTGTATAAGCTGTTCTACTAAATTGTTTACCCTTTGTACAAACATTACTGTCATCAGATTGGATAAATTACGCTATAGGTGAGCTATTACTAATTTCATATTGTGACTTCAGTTCAGAAAAATAACTGTAATTAGGAAAAAGAAGATTGTAGCTTTAACATAATATCCTAAACAAAATTCTGACTGCCACAGGAATCGATTTTTAATTATATATTTCTCCTATTCATGTTGAATTCCACAATTCAGAGTCCTCTATAGCAAGAGAAATACATGACCACAAACAAAATTAGCCTTTAGATATGTTGCAAACATTCCCTTTTCTTTTCTATCTGAATGTCCTCTATTGGCTCAATGTTTCTGCAAAAAGTCTTTGTTCTATTTATGTTGCTAGAAATAGTAAGATTTTTTAAAAATCAGTACTGATGTAACATTATCTCCATTCACTTCTACATTTTGCTCTCTTCATGAATATTAGTTTATTGCTAATATTGATGATAAAGCACTGGGATTTTCTATAACTTTCAGCTTCTATAACTTTCAGCTTTACAACTCTCCAATAAGAAATCAGAAACTGAAAGGTTAGTGCTTTAGCCTTTTCACCAGTTTCCTCTGCCAGCCTGTACTTCACAGCTTTCCTTTGTATTTCTGCATTTCCCGTGAGCTGTAGCTAAAGTATGTGTGAAACATGGGAATGCAGTCCATAAGGATTTATGTGCTTAACTGACTTTAAAAAGTCAGGCAATAACTGCTTTCCACATTACTCTGCCCAAATTTCCAAGCTTGCTCTATTATCAAGAATCAAGGCTTTCACATTCACTCTGCTTTTCATAGACTCTCATCCATCCTGTCAAAAACTTGTATTTTTCAATGAATTTTATTATGCTGAATATGTAACTTGATAAAAAGCCAGTATTTGTCTCAAGTTTGGCTGAAGTCCAATGCAATTTCTTTTGTAAAGGAAGTATAGACTGAACTCCCTTCATTTTGGTACAAAGATGAGCACATGCTGTGCACGAGGTGACAGTCTATTGGACTCAGGAGGTGTTGCAACAAATCTGAAAGGATTCATTGAATATGGAGATAAGTATTAACTCTGCCAGACCCTTTAAGATTTTTCCATTAAGTGGATCAGCTGTTGATAAAAAGAGTATCTTGTAAAGACCATGTTCTCTCATAGTCACGGACATACTTTTTTCCAATGACAGATACAATAAATATCTATTTTTAATTATGTGCAAGGATAAAAAAAATACTTTCTTGCCTTCTTTTAATTGTAAAACTCACACAGAGTTCAGCTCTAAAGCCCAAGTTTTCTATTGATGACCATTTTAGAATATATATCCCCCAAGGATGGCAAAGTGATGCCACTTTTTTTAAATCTATTTTCAGACACATTCTTCAAAATTGATACTTTACTTGCTTATTTAAATTTTTTGTTTAAAGGAAAATAACCACAGAATTTGAACGATAAGATGATAAATAACAAAAGCAACCGATTCATGGAGTGAGTCAAAATCTGAAGACTTTCTTAAAGCAGCAGGAGTACCAAACTATCATGTAGCCATTCTGGAAGTAAATTAATAGATTCAGTGTGAAATTCAGCAACATAGATCCCAAGCCCATTACCCTCCATCCTAATAAGCATTTCTTCTGTAAAACTAAAATGCTTATGATGTGGAATGAAAAAACCCTGAATGGGTTATTTGACAGTGGATATGAAAGACCACTATGCATACACTGGAACTTGAAATAATGTTCCATGTGTGCCTCAGTTTCCCTATGAGCCTCAGCACAACAGTGTCTGGATGGCTGCATAATCAGTGAGTTTGGCATATGATGGTTGGTTACAGCAAACTTGTGAAATAGAAGAGATATACAAGGACAACTGACCACCAACTCCTTAAGATACCAAGATAAAAACTAATTTTTGAGACTAATTGAGTTACAATTAAAACATGTTTACAAAGTTGGTGATGGGGTTGTGGGAGAATGTCTAGAGAAGCATAGACTAGATTGGTTCACTTGGCTTTGCAAGACAAGAGCAGAATGTTCTTTATAGAAATAGTGCCTGATGGATTTTGCGTAATACCAGGGAAGAAAAGAACTACTGAAGCTACATGAGAATTATGTTAATAGCAGAGGAAAATTTTAAAAGGCTAAAACTTGCTCTGCATAATTTCAGGCTACAAATCAGAGGAATTTTCTTACCATTAAAGCAGCAAGGGTATGGAACAGACCTCCAGTCAGAGCTGCACCAGGCAAAAAACCCACCACCCTTAATTGGTTTCAAGACTCATAAACTCACATTGTTAAGAGGAATTATAAAAGCGTGTTGCTTGCAGTAGCCGGGTTCCACCTCTCTATTCCTATTTCAGCTCCCTATTCCTATTACAGCTCTGGGCTCCTTTGGGAGTTTATTAGCAAGGATCAGAAGCATTACAAGCGCCACTGTGGTATGTGTAGCCAAACCTCCCCCAGGAGAATCACAACTAGTATCAAAACTACCAGGATTGGTACACATCTCCTCATATATGATTGCCTGTCTCAAAACCCACAGAACAAACCAAATGTGGAAGCCTTGATCCCTGTTCCGTTTGTTTTCAGAGTAATTATCGCTTTTGGCAACTCTGACAGAGAAGGAATGACTCAGAGTGAATTAATATGTCCACAAGCAAAAGCAGTGTTTACAGCTAAAGCAGGACACAGCTACAGTTGCATAAGCATATCCATGCTACAGTCATGACAGAGAAGTCTATCATACATAATACAAACCAAACTGCTTCTCTCTCCCTCACTTTCATATCCTCTATCGCTACTTGTAACATGAGGAATCACATCTGGATTGTTGCTAATGACAACATTTTTCAGAAAATGACATTCTTGTGGCCTTTAGAATGTTGCAACTTAAGCCAAAATTTTGTTTTTCAAAGATGCTTTTAAACAGCAGCAGTAAAGTTGGAAATCCTGGGCTGCTCAATCCATCATGATTAGAAAAAAAAACTCTCCGGTTTTCTGTATAAAAATAACAATTTATAAAAAAACTTTTGTGAAAAACTTGCAACACACACTAGAGTGTGGTGAAAAAAATAATTTTTTGAAATCTTTACAGCAATTTTCAAATCAGATTCTCCTCTGGTCAATTATATGACAGGACCAATTTGCCTGCCATTAATGTGCACAATGCAAAACAAACCTGAAATACTATTATATGAAAAACTTTGATAAATAACTACTTAATACTCTGTTTTGACTAGGTGTGGGCTGCAAGCGATGTTTTGTTCTGAGACAAATCAGGATTTGTAAATTTCACAAATTTAAAAAACCAGCCAACCTTGTGTATCAGGATCTGAGCTGAAACACCACAGGGTCCAGAACACAAGTTCAAGCAACTGCAGCCACGACTTGTGATTAGAACAGAGTCCAGTCTGAGTTACTGGCCCCTGCTCTTAGAGCACTCCACATAAATCAACTGCTTAAGGTAAAACAGCCTTCATCTTGGGACTCTCTGATCCAAAGGAGTTTCCTGCACTGTGGCACAGTTCAACCAGGGGGGAAAAAGCATCTGTCTCAGAAGAACATAGCATACAGCTTGTGGGAATAGCACTCTTGAGTTGGAACTCCCCCAGGCTCAGGGAGATCTGACACTAAGTCGACTTTCTGGTCTATCCCCTTGGGTATGAAAAGGAGGGTTATCATCCTTCACATGATACATGAAAGTACGGACTGGAGACAAGGCTGAAAACTGAGATAGATCTGGACTATTGGAGCATGGCTGTACCTGCAAGGACCTTAAAGTTAAAAGTAACGTGCAATGGATTTGAGGGACTGAGCATGTTTTCTGAAAATAACAGTTAAGGATTTAAATAGAATTTACATGTCTAGTTCCACTTCAGATCATCTCCTTTATCCCTGTGTGTTATAATCTAACTCTTACATACCCTGAGGTACTCACTAAAAATATCCCATGCCTGGTCTGCCCTGAATTTGCTTCAGATCTTTGTTAGCTGTTACATCCTATCATGCTCTTTTGCATCCTTGGCAAGATAAGTCTTACACAAGATTGGGTAGCAGAGCCATGTTTAAAATAACTGTTAATGTTAAGGCTGTTTAGCCTTATTAGCTCTTATACCCTATAGAAAGCAAAGGAAATTTATGGTGAGCCACTCCCTATATGATGGCACAAGTGGAGTATTTACCAAGTAAAACTCAACCTTAATGAAAGACCATTTTCAGAACTACTGATTAACATTTAACATGCAGTGGTGGATGCATAATTTATCAAGTTAAAGCCTTAAATATCTTTATCTCCTCTAGCTCTCCACACTGTTATTGAGGGTTAGAATGAGGTAATGCTTTTTTGTTTGTTTTGGCAAACAGATTCTAAGACATCAGCTGTTTGCAAACAAGGACAAATGAAAGGTTAAATTAATAGCCAACAGGTAGTTGTTAAAAAATTCTCTACCGATAGGAAAAGCTCACATTATCAACAAAAGCTCACTTCAATGGTGGTAATAGCTGCCTGAAACCTTGTGGTGCCACTTTTCACACAGATT